>CM046666.1:7132851-7522851 GCA_025594165.1 Tamias sibiricus
TCATTTGCGTGTATTAGCCCTGACTACTTTGAGATTTATAGAAGCAGGAAAATGAAAACACTGGCCTGAATGTATCTTTGGATTCATCCATGTGCTGTCTTCTTCACCTGCAGTTATTAAGGTACAGTTGTTCCATATTGCTGGCTACTGTTTTGCTAGAGAGGTTCTTTACCTTCTTCCCATTCAAGTAGTGAGACTGACTTTGGGCCTTTTCCTGTCTCCTCCCTTACTCCCTTTCTTCCTGGTGGCGAACCAGTGTCTTATTCATATCTGTCCCTTTAATATACATAACATTTGGCACATAGCTGATAATCAGAAATATTTGTCAATTGCATTGGTCCCAAAACTAGGCCGAGATGATAAGAAGGAAGACACAGAATTAAAACGGGTACTTAACATAATCAGCTATGTGCTCAAATAAAGTGGGAATTAACATTGTAAGCTAGGGAAGATGGAGTGCACACACGGCCTGCACCCAGAAAATACGGTTCCTGCACACATACGGACTAGTGTTATCCAAAATGTGGGTGAATTATCACCTGTGATTTCTGTGTCGTCATGGAAATGTGGAACTTATTCTGTGTAACTCTCCCAAATCACTGCTTCCTTCACCCAGAAAGTGAGAGAAGCTTGTCCTTTATACTTCAAGCAGCCTCCCTTGAATTCGGCAGAACAAAACAGTTTTAAAATAAAGCATGATGTTTGCCTGCAGAAAGGTCAGATAGGGAAAGAATAAGGATTAAATGCAAACACATGCTCCAGCTTCCCCCCAAATAATCGATGAATGATTCCACACACCAGTGACCCAGACAACCTTCTGGATTCTTCCACTTTTCCTGACTCCCACAGGCAGCATGTGATGTAATGGTCAAGCCTCAGGGTCTGGAGCTAGACCACTGGGTTTGAAGCACAGCTCCTGCACTCACTCACTGTTATTTAATCTCTCTGTGCCTCAGTTTCCTACTCTGCAAAATGGAGGTCATAATATTTTCTGCATGCAGATTGTTTGGGGAATTAAATGAATTAATATATATAAAGTACTAGGCACACCACCTTCAGGTCTCAACAACAGTTACATTTCTCATTATAAACAAACATATTGTTGTTTGATCTCTAAGTACAGATCAGAGAACCCCCCCCCCCCGAGAAAGTCAGATACTCCCAATGTGACTGAATTCTTCCAAGTCGAGTGCCATAACCTGCCGTCCCTCTTAGGCCAACTTGCAGACGTCAGCATCCCTTCAAACTTGAGAGGCAGCATCCGTGTCTTCAGTGGAGCCCTCAGTCACTGCTCTTGCTCGCTGGCAAGAATACCAGGGTCCCCACCCCCAGCTCCAATATCCAGTCCCCCATTTCAGCTGCCCTTGGGCAACTTGCTCCTTTCCCTACCCAGAGATCTCTAGGTGGGACTCTGTGTGTCCTGAGTGGGACCCAGAAGTGGCCGCCCTCTCCCCTGTGGCTCCGGTCCGTTCACTCTGGGGTGAGGGGTCTTGGACCCAGGGCATCTAGGTGTGTGGCTTTCCGTGGCTCCTTTTTAATGAGTGCCAGAGCTCCTTCACCTCCTCTCTGGTTCTTTCTTTTTTCTCTTTTGACCTCTTCTTTTTTCCCCCCTCTTACTCTGTATCTGTCAAAGAATTCAAATCCAAGGGCTAGAATTTTTTTTATCCAACTCTCTTCATTTGAAGTACTGTATCATTCAAGTTCACTACTCTTTTTTTAGTTTTCTTTATAGAAGTTTCTAGTTATATAAAAATATCATCATCTATGGGCATGGATAGTGTCTGTCTCCTTTCACTAGTGAACACACTCCACAAAATGAAAACTTTGTCTCTCTGCTCATGCTCTTTGGCTAGAGCATGTCTGATGCCTGGCACCTCAAAGGCACTTAGTAAGTAGTTGTTGAATGAAGAGATGCATATAACACAGCATCGTCCTGTATGTTTATGGCGTCGTAGGTCAGTAGCTAAGCCTGGGACTTAGGAGCTTCTCATTATTCTGTTTTGACAGACTTAGTACAAAATATTTTTTTTAAAAATCACCAAAGTATGCCATGCCTGGGTTTGTTAGAGGGCTAATTTTTGTAATTATCATAGTGCCTGATAAATCTCCTTGAATTAATGAGTCTTGCAAGAGTTATGGCTGATGTGGAAAGGAATAAAGTTAGCATCTGTTTGCTCTGTGCATATCTTTCTCATCCATGCTGTACATATATTTTAAGGAACATTTCTTTGGGTGCTGTGTTTTTCTCTATTTATGTCTTCGCCATGAAAATATAAATAGATCATTTATCTCCGGTATCCTGAAAGTAGCTTGCATCATTTCACTCTTTTAAACTTTTATATAACTCAAGTTTGTGTCCCCAGTATGCATTGTTTGGGAGTTTAGTGGTTGGAAACAACCCTGGAGACATTGAAGCCAGCTGCTAGTGACCCCAGAGGCCTGTGTTCAGGGCCAGTAGCTGTGTATGCTAACTGCTGGGGCTCCAGTCCCAGTCCCAGTTACACCACATCTGGGCTGTTTGCACTGCCTGGCACCATGCCAGATATTATGTTTAATGCTTAACTTGCAACATCTCACTTAAATAGATGAAAAGTCTATAATAAAGTGTCACAACTATTACTGTCTTAGAGATAAGAAAGTGAAGACTTAGAGAACTTCAGTAATTGGACAAGGTCCACACAAGTAGTTACCAAGAAAGTTTGGATTTGAACCTCAGCCCCTATGATTCTAGAGCCTGTGATCTTCTCCCCTGGGCTCTGCAAGGCCCATCAATCTTGGTGGGATCCTTAGGTCTAGTTGAGCAGATGCAGTCCAGGTTGTTCATGGGATAAAAACAATGCCCATGGGTAAGTAAGGCCTGAAAGCATCCCTTTCCTTGCCTTTTTGGTAAAAAGATATCAGACTTTTTCAACAAAGGAGTTTCTTGGATTTTCCACCAGTATTTTGATCACTAGGAATGATTACAGTTGACAGATACATCACTGGGCAAGCAAGGAAAAGGGCCCCACTGTTAGACCCATTCCTTTCCATGTTAGGGACTCTTTCAAACTGAGGTCAGGAACTGAGCCTGACGTTTTGGTAGGATTCATGGAGCAAAAGTTGGCCGGTGAGGTGGGGGGATACTCAGGCAAGGGCATGGAGTGGGGAAAGGTAGCAGCAGTGGTCTGAGAGATGCCACCTGTGTCTTTATCCTAGTACTAATTTCAAACCGGGGCACATCTCTACTATTTGACCACTACTGGAAGAGGCCCCATGTTTCCCTGGAGAGATAGCACAGTGTAAAGGAAAGGATTGAACTTTAGGATTAGGCTTTGCAAGCTTCCACTCCTGGTACCTCAGTTTCCTTACCAGTGAGAAGTAAGACTGATAGACTTGATTAAAGATGGCAGACTGAACATAAGCATTAACCTCAGTTACTTTCAAGATGCATTAGAGTACCAGTAAAGACTTTTTCCTTTCAGACACAAATTCATTACAGACTAAGTGAAAGTGAGGGGAGACATCAGCAACATAATTTTGGAAGCTGCAAAGTGAGTGGAGAAATGCTAACTACCTGAAGTAGACCCCAGAAAGTTGAAATTCAAGTTGGCAGTGGAACAAGTCAAGAAGCAACCCAACTTAACCTACAGAACCCACTAAAAGATTCAGGAATGAGTACTTTCCTCTGAAAGGAGGAGTAAAGATATGCTAGCATAGGGCTGCCAGTAGAAAATGTGTTTGGGAAGAGAATCCCATATTTTCTCCCCAGTTCTAGGTAGCTAATGGACCAAGATGTCTTTATTCTGGTAGAAGTCTGGAGATTTATTATAAAGCAGGAGGTTTTTTTTTAATATTTTTATTTATTTGCTTTAGTTGTACACAGTGCGTTTTATTCAATTCATTTTATTTGTACGTGGTGCTGAGGATTGAACCCGGGTCGCCCACGTGCTAGGTGGGCGCTCTACCGCTGAGCCACAATCCCAGCCCTAAAGCAGGAGGTTTAATGAGAAGTTAGCAAGACCAGATTCATGAAATAGAAGGTCCAGCACAAGAGAAAGGCCAAGGCCATCCCAAAGCAGCAGTTGCACTTAGTCATCTCAGGGTGATCCATGCAAGTTGGAGCGGATCAGAAGGCATCAGCAGAGACTCCAGGAGGAGAAAATAATTCAATGCCAAGTTATAGTCTCAGCAGTTAATATTTATTAAGTATTCACCATGTGTCAGGCACAGTTACACACATTCCAGGTTTAGGATACAGTCCTGTTAGTGCCCTATAAGGAAGATGATCATTATCTTTAAAAAAAAAAAAAAAAAAAAAAAAAAAAAAAAAGATAGAAAATTGAGGCACTCCAAGCTTAACAGTTTGCTCAAAATTATATAGCTAGTAAGTGCCAAAACAGATTTGAACCCAGGCAGATTACAGTAATAACCCCTACCTCATGCCATCCACCTCCCTGACAATGGGAGAAATGAAGCAAATAACAAACCTGTGAATAAAGCTAGGGGAAACAACAGGTTGTGCTGAAAAGGAAAAGTGATCCTAGTCTGCTGTGTGGCTCAACAGGGAGCTGAGCTCATAACAATGCCATTGGCTTCGGACAGAAATCCAGGTTGGTAGCTACCTGCGGAAGATGGAGCTCGTACATGGAACGGCAGGGGTGGGGGAGAGAGGTGGGAAGGAGTCAAGTGCTTTTCTTCCATCGTGAGGAGGTAACATATACAGTCAGGTGCTACATAATGACATATCAGCAAGTGACAATGCACATGTAAGACAATGATCCCATAAATTACGTTGCCTAGTGATGTCATAGCTATGTTAGTTTCTATACATACACTCTGATTTTTATGTGACAAAACCACATAATGACATGTTTTTCAGAATGTATCCCCAGTTAAACATCACATGACTAATGCATGAAATGAAAAACAAACCAAGAAGTAGCGATAAAAATATCTATATAAAGACACGGTGATACCTACCAGAAGAATCAAGTGGAGGACTTGAAAACAGATTGCCTCTAGGGAATGACTGTGACAGGAGAGAGAAGAGGACTGCTGTCTTTCAGAATAAACAGAATTATTTGACCCTTTAAATATGTGCAAATATAGCTCTGATAAACCCAAAACCTAAATTTTAGAAAGGAATAAATACCTTGCAGCACTGTTGTAAAATAAATTTGTTTTATCTGCTCAGGAACTCAGTAAATGTTAATTTTCCTCCTTCCTTTTCCTTTCAAGGACAAGTTTGCATACTAAGCAGAAATTACATTGTGTCCACTCGCCTCTTAGAATTGCCCAGTGGCCCATCAGCCCTTCCATTTCTTGGTTGCTAACATCCACCGAAGGAGAGGAAAGTAGGGAAATCTGTTGACAGAGACCTTTTGACGAATGCTTGTCAGCATCTGTGGGCCTTCTGGCGTTTGATGGAGACACAGCCAATGGCCAGACTCAGGCTGCTGCTAACGTGGTCCGAAACACCCTCCTAGGTGATGGGATGGGCAGTAATGTATCTGACCACAGTCTGAGAGTCGAGCATGCAGTTTCTCCTGACTGGTGATGGGTGAGTTGCCCCCAGATAGTCCGTAAGGAAAGAAAGGATTCCGAATCTGAAAGGTGTCTATTTAGCACCTCCAGCTGGGGCAAGAGGCCAGTATCTTGAAAGGCAGAGTTTGGGGTTTGTGTATGTGAGAGAGAAGGAGGGAAAGTGTGCATATTTATAAAGTATGCCATATGCCACATGTTTGATGCAATATGCCACTTTATTTTTATCTCCAAAGACAGAGAAGGCCTATTAATTAGTAAGTCTAGTCACCTATTCATATGCATATATAGGTATAAATACATACAAATTAACCTCAAGAGTTTATGTGTTGATAAATTGATTTCAAAATGCTTTTCATTTCTGGCAGAACCTCAGACATTAATGAACCCATATTCTCTTATTGAAGCATCTCTTATTTTAAAATATGGGTTGAGTATCATTTATGCAAAATATTTGGGACCAAAAGTGTTTTAGATTTTTTATTTTTTGGACTTTGGAATATTTGCATATACTTAATGAGGAACCTTGAGGGTAGAACCCAAGCCTAAACGTAAAATTCATTTGTTTTATTCACACCTCATGCCCAAGGACTGAAGGTAATTTTACACAATATATTTAGTTTACCTGTGTTTCAACTGTGACTCATCATTTGAGGTTTGGTGTGGGATTTTGCACTTGTGACATCATGTTGATGGTCAGAAAGTTTTGGATTTTGGAGCATTTGAGGTTTTAAATTAAGGATTTTAAGATTCTTTTAAAAATATGGACACAATATCTTTATTTATTTTTATGTGGTGCTGAGGATCGAACCTAGTGCCTCACTTGTGTGAGGCAAGTGCTCCACTGCTGAGCTATGACCTCAGCCCCTTAAATTAAGGATATTTTATATGTAGTTTTTCCTATTATATGGAAACTATGAGCTTGGTTTCAGTATATTAATATATTATAATCTGCTCAATTATACAACTGATCTCTTTCTGCAAACCCTATGTCTCCAAAAGAAAAAGTTGGGGAAAAGATACTTTACGGATTCAAATTCACCAATATTTATTGAGTACCTACTACATGGAAGGCTTTAGGCTCATCACAGTGGATACAGTGATGAATCAGGGAGGCTGAACCCTGAGCTGTTTTACAACTTACTTTGGAAGGAAATCACAAGAACTAAGTGACAGCAACACAAGTGTGATAAGAAGCACACATGAGAGAAACATGCAGGCCCCTCCTGGGGTCTCAGTGGCAAAGAGGTCTTTTTAAGGATCAGGAAGAGAGAGAAATGAGTTGAGTCCCGGAGATTCGCATCGTTGTAACTGTAAAACCAACACATCTCCAACCTCATTTAATCATTCGGCAACTGGAGTACCTGGGTGGTGTCAGGGGTCCCTCTGGAGTGCCTGGGGGGTGTCCAAGGTCCCTCTGGAGTGCCTGGGGGGTGTCAGGGGTCCCTCTGGATACCAATGCGTCAGTGAACAAAACACAACCTGCCTTCATGGAGGACACCAAAAGGATGTGGGAGAAAGACGCACTACATCTTCTTTGCCCTGGTTCTGTTTTGCTTTCCATGACCGTTTAGACATTTCCTGTCACTGTGTGTGTGACGTTAACCTTCAAAAGGCTGGGCAGTTCTTGGCAGTCTCGGTGTTTGAGTGGCATGGATGCCATGTGTGAGTACAGTGTCAGTAGTGCCCAGGGTTCTGTGACAGCATCCACAAGGTCACAGAAGGGTGAGCAGCATCCTCAGATGGTGGCATTTCCCACCCTGACCCTCTGAGTCCAGTGCAGGCCCTCAGGCCTTAGATGACGAAAGGTGCAGACCTGCTGAGAAAGCGAAGGCTGCCCAGTCTGTCCAGGTCAGGGGCAGGGCTGGGTCTGCCTTGACAGATCGTGACATCCTTGCCTGGACCACACTACCCTCCACACCCTACCCTGCCTTCTGGCCGATCGTGAGGTCAACCAACCCTTTCCCAGTCCCTCTGTTACAGTGTTAGCCAGTAGAAGTTTCAGAGAGATTAAATCAGAATTTTAAAATGTTTTCTTAGAGTTGATATTTAAAATATTTATTCTGAATAGAAAGATGTTGTCAGGCTGATGCATCCTTTGTGAATAACAGCTCAGACTATATTAGTTGACAGAGGGTGAGGGTACTAACCCTTTCCTCTTAGGATTAACTGAATGTTTCCTAAGAGTCATCATGACACCAAGAAACTTTTAGGACATTTAAAGACCAGAACCTCTGCAAGGGTGGAATTCTAGACCTCATAAAACTGTGCAGAAGGGACTTACATGTTCCCTGTGCAGCGAGTCAGAAGCCCACTGCTTCCTTGCCCCTGACACCAGTCTGTTGGGTGCATTTCAGCATCAGTCCTTTGGGGAAGTGGTGCTCTTTTCATTATGTGCTTTTCTCTGTGTGTTTGTGGCCAAATTTTGTCTTCCTTAAACCCAGTAGAACTTGAGTTCCCAAAATGCAATTCGAGAAAGCTCTTTCCTTCATGTTTCAATAATAATCCTTTTCAACTTGATACATTTTTTTTTCCATTTCATGCTCAGGATCCCACCTCTTGCTATAGTGGGTAGCAATATTTGTTTCTTGTAGCTGCTGTAGCAAATTACCTCAAACTTAGTGCTTAAAATAGCATACATTTGTCATCTTAACTCTGTGGAATTCAGAAGTCTGAAATCCTTTTTCACTGGGCTAAAGTCATCAGATCAGCAGGGCCTCCTTCTTTCTGGAGACTGTAGGAGAGAACCCATGTACCAGCCTTTTCCAACATCTAGAAGTTTCCTGCCCTCCTTGGCTTATGGCCCTTCCTTGATGTGACTTCTGCTGTTGGCATAACATGCCTCCTCTGACAGTGATCCCCCCACTTCCCTCTTATAAGAGTTCTCTTGATCATGTTGTGCCCCCACAAATAATCAACATCTCTCCATCTTAGTACTGCCACAAAGTCCCTTTTTCCATGTAAGGAAATATATTCACAGGTTTTATGGGTTTGGATGTAGATGTTTTTAGGGGACCCTTCTTTTACCCACCTCAGAAGCTGATTAAACATTTTTAAAAGTCAGCTGGCTGTGTCTTTTCCCTTTCTCTCTCCCTAAGTATTATGAACCAGATTTTCAAAATGTTTAACTTTTAGAAAATTTCTGTCAGTTCTTTAAAACAGTTAAGGAGTGATTAAATTATCTTTGCAGTCGTTGTGGGTTATCTGTGAAAACTGGACTTGACTCCAGGCATTACTGGATATGATCCTAGGGAGTCCTTAACATTCTAGAAAAGCCAGTATCTCTCTTTTTCCTGGGAAGTCTCCTTATGTTTGCTCATAACATGGAACACCACAAGGAGGATGGTCCCAATGTTGTTGCACTTGTTTTGTGTTCTTGCCTCCCAGGTCCCCGGCCCTGGAGCTCCCATTTGTGCCAGTGACATTGTTGAACCTTTCTGTGAACACCATGGTCCCTCTCTCGCATGTAGCCTCTGTTGTGCTCCCGTCTCTCATCTGCTACACAGTCAGGTGGACTTGCTTGTTGGAGGTGTTTGTAGATAAGAGAAAGAAAACTGGGTGAATAACATGCTTCAGCTTTAGTGTTCAGTCTCCATTTCACATTCCAATACTTGCGCACTCCCCAGAGCAATGACTTTTAAACAAATCCTAGACTGGTAGCATGTTGCTCCTTAACCTTATTCTCTGATACAGCTGTTGGAAACTCTATCAGTAAAGAATGAAAGACCTGTGAATGGCAGATCATATTGTTTATGTCATGGTGGTCCAGTGAATGTCACATGAGTGGTTTTTGACAGGTACTTTAATATTACATAGATACCTTGCAGATACTAAATATTACATATTGTTATGGCTTAGATATCAGGTGTCTCCAAAAGCTCATGTGTGAGACAATGCAAGAAACTTGTAGACGTGAAATGATGGGGTTATGAGAGCCTTAACCCAGTCAGTGGATTAATCCCCTGATTAACTGGGTGATAACTATAGACAGGTAGGGTATAGCTGCAGGAGGTGGGTCACCGGAGAGTGCCTTTGGGGAATGTATTTTGTCCTTGGTGAGAAATCTCTCTCTCTGCTTCCTGGTGGCCATGTCCTGAGTCACTTTCCTCCACCCCACTCCTCCACCATGATGTTCTGCCTCACCTCGAGCACAGAGCAATAGAGTCGGCCATCTGTGGACTGATTCCTCTGAAACTATGAAACCCAAATAAACTCTCAAATTGTCCTCTCAAATTGTTCTTGTCAGATCTTTTGTTCACAGGAGAAAAAAAGCTGACAAAAACATATTTTACATATTCTTACATATATGTATAATGTAGTATATACATTGCATGTTATATAATTATACATAAAAACCTTGAGAATTCTTTTTAGATGTTATCCCTTTGTCCCCTTAATATGGGTTGCATATAAAAAAATAGGAACTGCCATTTAATACCGTTCCACTATGAACTCCCTCACAGCTTAGAATTCGGATTCCTTTATCTTATAAGATGGAGGTCTTTATCTAATGAGGGCTATGGTCTTAAATCCCTCTGGATGAACACAGATTAAGAATCACTTGGTGCAATGAAGGCATCTCTTCCACTTTGCTGCACTGATCAGATTGCTTGATCAGGCTTAGAATATGAAATGGCATGGAAGATCAGATGTGGGGAATCATTTAAATATTTGCCTTCCTTTTCCAAGATCACTGACATTCACTTAATCTGGGATCTAGGGGCTTTCACCATTAGGGGATGGGAAGGGGATGATTATGAAACTGATCCCAGAAGTCGGTACATTCTAGCATCCTCTTCCCTTGCTAAATGGAGCCCTGACTTCAAGGAGTTTGTACACATTTAGCTATGTAAAAATTGGAATTTGTACACATTTAGCTATGTAAAACTTGGATTGTATTATTGGTCTTAAAAGAAGAGAATACAGAAAGGGAAAACAGAACCATTTTAAAAAATTGATATTCAGTTTTGTATCTTTTAGTTTCCAACAACAGTTTCTGCTGTGGTCAATAGTTGATGAGGGAGCAGTGTTGAATCATGGTTGCATGTGTGGGCTTCGAGTTAGACTGCATAGGTTCAAGTCTTGGTTCTACCATTTTCTTGCCATGTTGCTGTGGACAGGTTACTTAACATCAACTTTGACCTCTGTGAATGGGGAATAATAAGAGACAATGCCTTCCTCATAGTTACTGTGAAGAGTATACTTAAAAATGACACATCAAGAGCACTTTGTGCCAGGCTCAGTATGTGTTGGTGGTTGTTCCTGTTATTGTGCTTTCTGTTACTGTGACAAAACATCTGGGACAATTTACTTAAAAGAGGAAAGGTTTATTAGGTTCATGGTTTCAGAGATCTGAATCCATGGTCTCTTGGCCTTATTACTGTGGGCCTGTGGCCATACAATATATCATAGCCAGGGCACATGGTTGAAAAGGCCTGTTAACCTCATGGTGTTCAAGAAGCAAAGAAAGAGACAGGAAAGGGCTGTAGTTCCAATATCTTCTTCACGGGCACACTCCCAATGATCTGACTTCCTCCCATGATGCTCACTTCTTAAAGGTTCCACTACCTCCCCAGAAGCCCCAGACCTAGGGACTAAGCCTTCAACACATGGCCTAGGGGAGCACTTCCAAACCATAGCATTATTGTCATTTCTTGGCAGAAATTAGAAGTATCATCTCATCTTTCAAAGGTTTTCATCCCCAATAGTTAAGACCAAAATAAAAAATATGACTTTGAGTTATTCATTGTGCTTTTCTGGGTTCTCAGTCATGAGCATATACTAGTGTACACTCTGTTATATAGTCCTATTCCTTAACTCCAGTATCTACTCGTACATTTGCTTCTTTAATTGATTATACTGCACAGCATTGTACCATCATAGACATACGGACAATTGTATAAATCATGGGAAGCCACCAAGAAATTTTCATTGAAGGACTGATTTTTTTCAAGAATAAGATTGATTTTTAGCAAAATTATGACTGAATTTCTGCCATAGAAATTTTCAAGAAGACAAATTTTAGGAGAAATTAAGCATTTTCCCCTAAGGTAAAAACCAAGTTATTAGATAATTGTAAGTTCATAACCACTTATTTCATTATCCTTTCCATAGACTCCCATGTTATATGTCCATATCCAGTTTCAGATTTTGTTTATATTTTGTTGGAATTACTGACTCCATAGCTGCCGGGTTATTCACCGCTGATGCTTATTCAGCCTGTGTTTTACCAACCGTTGACTACAGTGCTCTGTCATATATTGGAGAATCCTGTGCAAAGCCCCATCCATGTTAGAGTAGTTGCTTCTTTACCAGACTCCTTCTTAACAATGCATGAAATGGTTGAGATTGTGTGTGTGTGTGTGTGTGTGTGTGTGTGTGTGAGTGAGAGAGAGAGAGAGAGATCAGTGCAGTTGCTTAGGCCCTGACTGTCCCTCTTTCTTCTCTGCTCATTCAAATGGTTAAGAATGGACTCATCAAATGCTAGAACTGAAAGATCTAGGAAGTCATTTAGTTCTTTGTCATTTGAAGTCATTTGTCTCATTTCAAGCCCAGAGAGATAAGACTTTTCCAGCCAAAATTAACCCAGCTGGTTAGTGTAAGAGTTGGGACTAGACTTTGATTCACTGGTATCTGAGAATGAAGAGAACTCACATTTTCTTTGCACCGGACAAATAAGGCACTATACCATCCCTTGTGGAACTCACAGTTGAATGGGGTGACAGTCAGGTGAGCAGAGAGTTACAGAACTGTCTTCCAATCCCCAGCCCATTACTTGTGTCCCTACACTGGAGCGAAGGGTGGAATAAATATTTGGTAGATACTATTTCAGATTCTTGTGCATCCACACAGTTGTAAAGTGAACCACTTCTGGTTTTGATACCTGTCTTTTCATTTATCTGTTTCTATCTATGAGCTGTTCATCAAAAAACACTTATGATTGCCTGAGCCATGTTGGACACCAGGGTCACTTTGATGCTATATACTGGGGGCGGCGGGGAGAATCATGGTTCGTCCTTTCAAGTAATTTATGGTCTAGCTGAAGGAGATGGACAAATAAAGAACAAGGTATAAAGATGCAATAAAGGAACTATAATATAAATATGACAAGGCACAGTTTTTTTCCTGCTAAATCCTCCCAGAGTTTTCATGGACCTTTCGTGTGTTAGTTCATGGAATGAACTTTCCCGTGCACTTTCCCAGGGGCATTTACATTTTAAAGCAAGTTATAAATCCAGCTTTGCCTCCTTCCTGTCTCCTCCCGCTTTCACTTTCCTTCCTCTTAGGTTAGAGAATGTGTCCCAAATGTGTCATTTCTGAAAGCAGTCCTGCTGGCAGACCTAGTTTTTGTGCCCCAGGATGGAGCACAAAGGGAATGCCACTCACCGAGGCTGCACTCCCAAGTGCACGGTCTTTTATTCATTCGTTCATTCATGCATTCGTTCATTTGTTCATTCATCTGAATGCTGAGTGTCAGGCTCTCTAGATACATTGGAAGGCAAAGACAAGAATTGTTAATGTTCTCAAAGAGCTTGCGGTCTAGACTAGAGTGAGATTCTAACTTTAATGAAATAACACATAGAAATGTGACATGACAACTGGGAAAGTGTTATCACCATGATGCTTTAAGAACAAGCAGCAGTGGAGTTGAGGTTGAAATGTGAGGTGGGGGACATGAGAGCCTTCAGAGCTGAGGAGCAGTCAAAGGAAATCTCTCTAGCAGGAAGAAGCTTGATGCATCAGAGGCCTTCAAAAAAGGCCAGTGTGGCAGGAAGAAGAGGGAACATGGCAACGAGGCTGAAGGGATGGTTAAGACCAAACCATACTGGGCCTTACAGACTATATAAGTGTCTTTCATTTTGTCCAGTCGATAAGAAGGCCCTGAAATGTTTGAGGCAAGGAATATGTGTTGGTCAGCTTTCCATTGCTGTAACAAAATACCTGAGATAATTAACTTCGAAGGATCCTGAAGTCAACATGTTGCACAGACAGGTTGAAATCATTTGGAGCTTGCTGGTGATGTGGAGACTGGCATATAAATTTGTGGGCAATCTTTATTTGGAGCATGTCTGTAACTGAGCATGTGGAGAAGATGGACTGGAAAGCATGGAGAGGAAAGAGCAGAGGGCAGGTCGAGGATGATAGTCCTGAAGGGAACGTGGGGGAGCCAGGGAGGTGAGACAGTGTCAAGACATGAGTTACAGAAGCCGGGGGTACCATGGGCTTCAAGACGGTGTGTGCTGTGGTTTGAATCTGGAATGTCCCCCCAGAGGCTCAATGCATTGGAGTCTAGGTCCTGGTTTTGGTCGTGCTACTGGGAGGTGGTGCAAACTCTAGGAGGTGGGCCTAGTTGGAAGATGTAGGTCACTGGAAGCCTCCTTTGAGGAATGTATCTTGTCCCCAGCTCCTCCCAGCCCTCCTCTCTCCCTGCCTGCTTCCTGGCCACCTTGAATCGATGGCTTTTCATGCTCCACCATGCCTGTCTACCATGATATGCTGCTTCACCCCAGGCCAGAGACAGTGGAGCCCAGCGACCAGGGACTGAAATCTCTGAAACCAGGAGCCAAAGGAAATCTTTCCTCCTTTAAGTTGTTTTTTTCTCAGATATTTTTTTTTTAATCACAGAGACAGAAAGCTAGTAGAATATGAGTAGGCAACATACCAAAAACCACTGAGAAGCTCATGAAAGGATGAAGAGCTACTGTATCTAGCAACATGGGTCATTGGTGCCTACAATGAGAAATGATCATTCTTGAAGGACAGAAGCATGGTTAGAGTGGGCTAAGGAAAAATTAAGAGGAAAAGAAATAGAAGTCGTAAGTAAAGTCAACTCCTAAGGAGAGAGAAGTGTGAGGTCATTGTTGGAGAGGACCGGAAGGTCAAGAGAAGTCATAAGAATATGACGTACTTCAGTGTTTAGAAGTGGAAGGATCTTGAGAAGTACCAGAGGTTGACTGTATGAGAGAGAAAGGAGGGGTGCTGCATGGTGCACTGTTCCTGAGAGGGCGGGATATCTCTCTACCCAAATTTAAAGGAGGCTGAGCAGGGTGGGACTTACCCAGAAAGAATGAGACAAGAGAATGGGGTGGGTGTAGGTGCTGTAGGCTTCTCAGTTTGGCAACTGGAAGTTGATGGAGTTCCCATCTGGTAGCTTCTATTTTCTCTGTGAAGTAAGTGCTAGGACTCCTCCCAAATATGAATGAAGAGGAGGCTAGGTCTCCGTGAAAAGGGGAGAGTGTTATTATTTGAAATAGCTGTGGAGAAGATGGAGAAGTGTGCTGTGTGGAGAAGCAAGGCAGCTCAAGGCCCACCGGAAGGTGGGTTCTAGTAGCCAGCATGAAACCTTCTACCTCTCCTGGCTCAAAGCCTTCCAGAATGTCTTGTGGTACTAATTCATCCCACAATTCTTCCTTCACTGGGAAAGCTTTTATTGGACTAAACTCTTCAAGAGTCAGCGTGTTTAATGGACAAAAAGATATTTTACATTGAAGGAAAAAAGAAAAACATATTTTTTGTTGTTTTGCTTAGATTTTGCTCTCAGGCTTGTCATTCACGTGGATCTAGGCCACTGTAATTTTTATTGACTTCATATCATGCGTTATCTGCCTAACAAATCTGTTGTGGGTTTTTTTTTTTTTTTTCAATCTTCTTTTCATCTCTGTCAGCTCTTTTATTACAGGCTGTAATTTTCATTTGTTATATTTTCCCCATCCTTACAGTGCATTGCAAAAGATATTATTATTATTGCTATTCTGTATACATGTTATTACTTTAGCTTTTCTGGGACTTCCCTGTGAATAGCAAAATGTGGTTTATGAAACCTGACAATCATTCTCATGATATACCCTGTGCTATGTTAAACTCATCCAGACAGCAATGTAGAAATAGTCCCCCAACTGCCAGCTTCCAGAGCTTCGTGCTGCCCTTATATTTGAAAGGGACTTCCCCGTCCTCCTCCTGGCACTGTCAGGGGAGGCGTTGCTTACTCAGGCCACTCCCAGTGCTGGCTTTCACCATGTGGTCAGGATCAGGCGTCTCCAGATTCATTCCAGTACTCATAAATCTAACTATTTCAGTTCTTTGTCAAAGCTGCATTTATCTAAGAAAGTGATGCTAGATAGTCGCTTTTTAGGTCCTTCTGTGAGAAGCTAGCAATGTATATAATTGGCATGGATCTGGTCATACTGCCTGGGTTTGACCACTGGGCTTGGCACTGACTGGCCCTTTCTTGGGCTGTTGGTGACTTCTTTCTGCCCCAGTTTACTTCTCTATAATATAAACATACTGTTCCTACCTCATATGTTGATTGAAAGGGTAAAATGAGTTCATTCATGTCAACCTCTTAGGATGGCACCTGTCACATCATAAGCACTTAATAAACCCTTTTATATCACTTAGATATGGTGCTGGTGCTTGGGATATCTGTTGTCTTCTGCTGCCCGCCCTTGGTGGCAGTTTCACTTAGGAAACTCTTTGTTTTGGTTGCATATAACTCTAAAAAGTAGGCTACTTTAGATTTAGTTTTTCCCAAAGTCTAAATTAATAAGGTCCACCATAATAAGTTTTATGGTATATGTAAGTTTATGTATTATCTGCCACATATTTAATAACCAGTATCTAGTCCCCTTGCATTAAAAACAAGTCCCCCAGGCACTGAACAGCCTTTGATGTAGAGAGTATCTTTAGCCAGCTTGGCATAGATAAAAACACTTGCGTTTTCAGTTGTTTTAACCCATTTAGCAATGAAATCAGGTGACTGAACTTTCAAAAAACATTCTTCCAAAAGTCTGTTCCACTGGAATCATTTGCTGTAAAATCTGGCATTACTCAAAGCTGCCCAGTGCTTCCTTAATTGACAAGCCCTGGCATTGCACCGGAGAGGGCTTGCTTTGGGGCCCACCAGCAGGCAGCCTTCTTTAGTGTCTGTTGTCACTGATGGCTCAGAGAATGTTTTCCTATGAGATCCGGAGCAATCCACTAAAGCAAAAGTGGAGAGAACTAAAAAGCTTGAAAGAGCAGAAAGGAGGGATGTGAGAAAACCTAAAAATATAAAAATAGATAAAAATACAAACGCTGGTGTGGAAGAAGGGGTAGCGTGGGCACCGAGGCAAACTTGTCATTGCTCCCAGCCCAGCTACCTAGACTCTCTTTTCCAGCACAACAATGAAGAAAAATCCTGGCAAAAGAACAATGAAGGATGTCTTTGAAGTAATGTGAGGGGAGCCAGAAGCAGACATGGGGTTGGGTTGGACCAGGTCCTGCCCAAGGAATCTCCAGGAACATTTCTTCAGCACTGGTGTTCGCACCCAGACCACGCTGGCTTTGCTTGCTGGAGTTGCAGAGGATGGGCTGTCCACACCCTGCCCGCGGGTGGTGGTGGGCACTGTGATGGCCACACCCGGGATGGCTCTGCTCATAGCATGTACTGCTGTCCTCCTCAGCCCTTCAGGCCTCCTCAGGCCCCTCAGTCCTCCTCAGCCCTTCAGGCCTCCTCAGGCCCCTCAGTCCTCCTCAGACCCCTCAGTCCCCCTCAGCCCTTTTTGAACCCCCTCAGTCCCCCAGCACAGCTCCACTGTTAGCAGCTCATCCATGGAAGCATAATCTAAACACAAATTAAGTGGCAGCTTTGGGGTTTTAAAGAAGAAGGAAAACTTTTCCATTTTAGAAACAGAAAACTTAATGTCTCCTGTGTCAATTCACTCTAAGTTCCCTGAAATGGTTTCATCTCTATGCTAATTTTATGCTGAAAATAGGAACTCCCCTGTGCCACAAGAGGAAGAGAAGGGTCTCAAAGTCAAAGATTATCTGAGCGGCTGGGAGTCAAGTGGACCCCTCAACTCAGGCCCACTGAGACCCCTCACCAGGGGCAGCCAAGGCCTTCAAGGGGGCCACCACCAAGCCACTCTGGCCTGGCACGTCTGGACGCTTCCCCTCAGTCTTGCTCCAGTGATCTCCTTGGTATCCAGACCCCGATATTGATTCCCCTTGATTCCCTCCACTTTGTTATAAATGAAGACTTGATTCATAAAAAGCATCATCTCAAAAGTACAGAGTAGCCTACAATGCCACAACTGTAACTGCTTTGAATAAGTGGACATCATTTTACATGTGGTTCTAGAATTGCCTGTTTCTTTTGGTAGAATCTGAGGTGTTGGGGATGAAAGCCCATCTTAGTCGTCTGTGTACCTGGAGCACCTTCCTCAGAGTAGGCCCTTGGCAGACACCTGTGGACTTCTACAGCCTTGGCCTCTGGAGATCCTGGGGGTCTGCCATCCAGCAGCTTCAGGGCAAGTGGACGGGGAAGAGATTGGCTCTCACCAGCTCTCAGGGGCACTTTATTAATCTGGTCCTGCTAACACTAGTTTCCTGTCTCATGCATCATGACACTGTTTTTTGTTTGTTTTTGTTTCAAGTAAACAATTTTTGACAGAAAGGGAGTCTGCTTGTTCCTTCAGGGCCAGAACAGGACCAGTGGGAGAAAAATCAGAAAGTTTTCAGCTCATGGAAGGGGCCGTTTGTGAGGGAGTGAGTCCCCATTACTTCAGTGTGTTTGAGCAGTGTTAGGTGATCACACAAGACCACTGTCTGGAGGATGCCCACCCAGGACTCGGTTCCCAGGATGCTGACAGCTTGCTGTGAAGACCCGCCTTCAGGCCCGGCACCTGGAACCTCAGCTAACAGTGGGAGTGCAGTGTGTAGCTTGATGAGCGCCCACATGGCTCCGTGGGCTGCCTCTGGGGCCTTCAGCCAGGGCTATCAGCCCACCTGCGAGAATGCTGACGGGGCGGGCATGCTGGGGCCAGATGCAGCTCGTCTTCAAAACAGAAAGACTTTCTTAGAGACCTGGTGCCCAGCCTCCTGAGGATGTGGGATGGACTGTGGAGGAGGTTCGGGAGTGTGGTATGTGCATGAGTGTTTTTTCTCCACTTGGTAAGAAGGCGGCAGGCTTTGTGATTCCATTGCATTTATTTGTCCCTCTCAGGATGTCTGAGCTGGACCCACGTCACCTAAGGCAGCGATTTCGGTGACCTGGAAGAGAGAAAAGTACATGATAAGCAGTTTCTGGAACCCCAAGGAGCTGAAATGCATTTAGCCATTTGAAAGATAATGGAAATTGTCTCTCTTTCTTTTAACTATTTCCTTTCAGACTTAACTATATAGTGTTGTTACCTTTTTAATTCTGTCACAAAATGACCCTGGCAGAACTCTGATGTGTAGGTGAAAAGCCAGTCACTAGCCAGCTGTTGAGGCGTAGTGTGGCAGCAGGTGAAAGAACTTCCATTGCTTTTCTTGGCATTTCCACTCTTCATCCAGTGGAAGGCGTTGGTGATGCAGCTGAGTGTCACGAGGGGTTTGGAAGGAGGTGGCTGTAATCGTAGAGACACTGGCATTTGCAGAAGTCCCAGAGACAAAAGGTGTATCATGCCCCTTGGTAGACATGGAAGAAGGCAAGGAGAGTTCATGGCCACAGGAGGTGTAGGGTGCTCTATACAGCACTAGGAGCTCCAGGAATCTTGTCAATTGCAAGGAGAGAGTGGTTTAATAAATTATAAAAAGTTTGCTAGGTACCAGGCATACACGATGCTAGTCACTGGAGATAACAAAGATAAACAAAGAAACAAAATAATTAAAATGTGATTAAGATCATATTCAACAAAAACAGGCTTGGGACAAGAAAAAGAAGTACCATTCAACCTTAAAAATAGACCCCTTTAATGCCTGCAATGCTAACTACTTGGGAGGCTGAGGCAGGAAGATCACAGGTTGGAGACCAGACTTGGCAGCTTAGCAGGACCCTGTTTCACTTTGTATACAAGCAGTTGTATGTAAAAAGATACTATACTTGTGCATGATGAATAAGTAAATAAATAATAAAAAAAATTTAAAAAAAAATAAAATAAAAAGGGTTTGGGATGTAGGTCAGTGGTAGAGTGCTCCTAGGATCAATCCCCACTGCTTCAAAAAGGAAAAGAATGAGGGAAAAAAAAAAAAAAAGCCCCTCTTTGAAAAAAAAACAACTATCAAATACCAAAGGTAGAGCTAGCTGGCTAAATTCATAGAACCACAGAATGACCAAGCTAGACAAGTCCTTAGAATGATTTTTCCAAATCTGTTGCTTCACAGGTGGGGAAACAGAGACCCAATGAGGTAAAGATGCCAGCAACATTTAGCTAGCATTTCTTTTTGGCACAGTGGGCAAATGCACCTTAACTTGAGTGGGTTGGAAAAGACAGATGCTATTTTCTCTACAAATATTTTGGCGGCTGCTGACTGACTCTCAGAGCTAGAGAAACACTTTCTAGTGTTGATGTGGAACTGTCTGTGGTGTGTGGGTTTTCTGAGCCGCCGAGCTTTTCCACAGTCTCCTGCATGATTATTCCTAGCCCTCACTCCTTTAATGCCCATCATCAGAGCCGTTCCCCTTGCTGTTCCTCTGCCTGGCTCCTTCAGAAGTCTCTGTATGCCGACAATAAATAGTAGGTCTGAAAACAGATGAGAGGTTTGTAAATTTGCCTTTTTCCCCCTCAAGGGATTATGTGGGGTTTCATAGCTTCAGTTCTGTTGAGTTTTACTTCTAAATGGTGACACTCATTTATAATGTGAGATTCGTTTTCTCTTTTATACGCATTTTATAAGCAGCCGCATAAGCAAATATTTAATTTATTTGTACTCTCATACTGTTGGACACTCCAGGTAACATGAATGATAATGCCAGTTCACACTTGGGAGTAACTGCTTCTGAGGAAGGTTGGTGGGCACCCAGCACACTGTTCAAGTGTCCAGGTGTCCCTGTGACACTGGAGGAGACAGCCCAGAGGGAAAGGGATCTCTAAGATTTGCTTAACTAAATAAATTGATTTTTAGATGTTTTTCACTGATTCAGATGAAACAATCTCTTTTTCTTTATGTAGCAAAAGCCAAGGCACAAATGGATGGCTTTGAAAGCAGATCCAAGTTGTTTTGTTGTCTTTCCTTCTTTTTGTGGTTCTGGGGATGGAACCCAGGGCCTCATGCGTGCTAGTCAAGCGCTCTACCACTGAGCTACACCTTCAGCCCCAGCATATGCAAGTTTGAGTCCTGTTTTTGCCTTAACTTCTCTGGGCCTCAAGTGGTTTTACTGGCAAGTGTGGTAATACTTAATAGTGTTTTCAAGATAATTAAACAATCAAAGGTGCCTGGCATAGTACCTGAAAAAACAAATAGTAACCTTCCTCTAAGAAAGAATAATCCTAAGGTGGATAAATAGGGTCTTTCTTAACAGACCAAGTTGCTGTGGCCTCCCATAGTGTTGCCCTTGCTGGTAGGTACTCGCTTCCATCTGTACCTCCGTAGGAATCAGCATAGGAAATGGTCCCTGTGTGTACATTAGTAAGTTTGCTGAGGATCTTGTACCTTATATTGCTCAGTACTCCCTCTATAAATGTTTGAAGAGTTCAATGTCAAGAGAAATTTAACTTACCTCAATGTGCAGGCGAGTTTAACCTGGAGAATTCCACAGCTGGCCGTTTTCCCCTTTCCCTCCAGCTGAAGAGAGGCTCCCAAGGCCCTTTGTGCAGCCTGCAGGGCTTGTTACTTGCTCTCCTCTGTTCCCTGGTCTCAGTGGTCCTACACTACTGATGCTGACCCTTGCCATATTACACTAGGAGAGAGGTTCAGAGGCTGCTACCTGGTTTTACAGTCACAACTTAGGAGTCCCCAAGTTCTGGCTCCTTATAAGCTCCTGAGACTCAAGCCTAGGGTGAAACAGTGGCTGCCAGGGCACCGCCTCCTTCATTGCAAGAGTCCCAGTGCCCAGCCAGAGCTGGACCCTGGGCTAGTGAAGGAGCTGTGAAAGGAGGCTGGGTTGGCTTAAGCACACCTTCTACCTCATTCTAAACCCACATGTTCAGATCTCTTTCCAAGCTTGCGTGACTCATGACTTTGGAAGGGGAGTAGGGAACAAGAGAAGTAAGGGATGAGTAACATTCCACTCCGTGCATTGATTCTTTATGTTTATTCATATTCAAGCATTATCTTGTTGAATATTTTCTTTTGGAAGCCTCTTTAAATCCTTTGTAAAATAAGATATAAATACCTATATACAAGTTAAATACAGCATGTCAATTATATATGCACCAAAGCACAGGAGATTATGCCCATAATACACAAGTATCCAAAGGGCATTCAATGCTCAGGGCTAGCCAGAGATGGTTTGGTCACTGTCCAAGTCATTTGTGATTTTTTCACTCCACATAAATCAGTCCCAACCAGTTAATTGATATGTAACAGGCTATGTTCCCCTCTAATCGTTGCAGGTGTCACCGTTCAGGAAATCACTTAATTCACAGGACTGTGTCCCTTTTAAACTTTAACCTCCAAAGAGCAGAGGCCAGGTCTTGTAGTTCTTTATATTATAGTAAATGGCCCCAAACTGATCTGCAATAAAGGTGGAAGAGATGATTGGATGAGTGAAGATGTTATAATGGGGAAATTGTTCAGAATAAATGCAATGTTGCAATATGATATTTTATAAGGAATGACATGTCAGACAAGTTGTCATTACTTAGGTACTTTCAGAAACTGTTCCCCTGGCCAGGTGCTACTAAGATCCTGCTTCCATGGATAGATAAACATGATTCCTCCCTAACATTCAAGCACTAAAGCCTGACTTATTTTTAATAATCACACTTTGAAAGTGTTTCCATTTGGTTTATTCTCTTAGAAGGTTATCATCTGATTTACATTGCTTGTTTTCTTGGTAGACCCTGCTCCTCTCAAACTATAAGGCTTCAACTGGGACTGTAATTGTTAATGAAGATTGAAATCAGGTGGCTTTACTGAAGTCCTAGGTACTTGGAACATTTTTATTTTTAGTGTCCTTATTATGCCCACCAAGACTATATATTCAGAAGTCTGCAGTCTATGCCTGACTATGTAAAGACTGGAGTGTTCACACAGTATCATAAATAATGAGTGTCAGTGAACTCATTATGGTAACTCCTTAGGTAATTACTCTCTGCCTTAGTTAGGGGACTTATGGTAGCAGAAGCTAAAATTATTCCATCTCAAGACAAACCCTGAGGTGGCTGTTAGAGTTAAATATAATTCATTTGCAGCATGTTTATTATAGTTAAATTTAACTAATTTAGGGCCTGTTGCTGGCCAACAGCTGAGGAGGAGGATGTTTCGGCGTCCACGAGCTCCTCAGAAAGAAAAATGAGGCTCCAGAGCTGAGCTTTCAGAACATGACGCAAGAGTTACTCCCACTCTGTCTCCGTCCTTCCTGTCCCCAGAGTTGGATGGGTTTGTTGCTGAAAGTGGTTGGCTAATGGGCGACTGAGGTATTGGATTGATGTGGTGTAGCAAGAGGAAATGTCAGCATTAAACTGGGCTTCTGCTCGGTTCCTTCTTCCGCCCCTGTTGGAACTTTCAGGATGAACAGTTATATCTAAGGTCCTGGAGACAGGAGAGGTTTCTCAACAGACGGTGAGGCTCCCTCTCATGTCCCCTTCCTCTCTACCTCACAGGGATGACTTGGGTGCTAGTTCTTCATTGACTTGGAAAATAGTTTGCTCTGGGGAAAATAAAATGTTAAAGAGGGACTTCTTCAAAGAACCAAACACTTGCTTAACTTTTCAAACACGTTTCCACGGAATGAAGACTTTTTAGAGTAAACTTACGCCTCACAAGAGTTCTGCTCAGTGAAATGACTTACTTTACCAATGACATGGCAAGGATACTCATGGGAGAAAGCAGAGTCCAGTGAGGGGTGGTGACTTCTCAGCTATCAGCTTTTGTCTAAGAACAAAAGCCATGAATCACTGCAGGTGGGCTGTTCCTCAGGAGGCAGGAACTGTGTCAGGAGAGGAAACAAAATTCTGACCATCATGAGGAAAGTGAATTGGAGGAAAAGCTTTTTCCTACTTTTCCACAAACATATCATGTTTCTACTCTGGAAATGTATGTAATGTTTTGATTGCTCGAGACTAGGTGGCATTGGAAAGGAACTCCAAAGAGGATGAGAAAATGAACTCAGGAGTCAGTAGGTAGCTGTGTGAAAATAGAGTTGGAAAACAGCAAGGCTGCTCCAGGGGAAAACAGGAGTGAAAAGAAGAAGGCGTAGAAGCCTGTGGAATCTAGAGCAGGTACACTGGCTTCCTTAATTAAATCCAAAGTGCAAAGAAAGCAGGTAGACGTGCCCACCTGCTCCGAGAGGTCACCCTGAGACTCCCTCCAGGATAGCAGCTCCCCCTTAGCATCCCCGCTCACATCTGGCCATTCAGTCCCCAGGTGACCCAGCTTGCAATTGACAAGAGGTTTCTGATCCTTAAACCACAGCTGCTTCCCTTGGACCAAGACTCTTCTGAAAACTCTCCTTTTCCATTTTCCATTCTGCACAAACAAATTTTGGCCATAGAGATAGTTTGTGATTTTAATGAGCAAGCTGTAATATAAAAGCTAAACTATATGGGTTACCTAATTTCAGATAGGTAAACTTCTAGAATTCTGGTCTCAAAGCGAAGATTTTAGTTGAGGCTGTGAAAGAAAATTCAGGACAAAAATCATCAAATCTTTTCTACACTTTCTTCTTCTTTTCCTTACATCCCCTTCGTCCTCCTGAAGCGTTGCTGCGGCTAAGTCCCTGCTTGGTGTGATCCCAGGCTAGGCTGCAAGTGGACCTGTCAGAATGAGGCCACAGTGATCCATGATGGAAGCTAACTTTGGCCACCACTGATGACATGTGTTGCTCTCAGTTCCTGCCCTAGAGGGTGGAGACATCATATTTTGCCTCTGGAGCAGAAACACCTTTGCATAGTGATAGTAGTAAGATGAGATGGGCCACTGCAATCAGTGCGTCCCTCTGGGTTCTCCCACTGTGACACAGAATTCCTAAACATTTATTAGGGGAAGGTGTGAGTAATTAAAGTAACCGAAGACCTGTGGAGGCTGTAACTACAAAGGAAAAGTCTCTCATCTACCTTTGCAGCTTCTTATCAAGTGCTGGCACCTGCTTGCTGCACACCTCCAAATGTGCTTCCTGTCAAGGCAAATCAAATGATTTGAATGGATCCTAAAAGAACTTGGGGGGAACACAAACAATTCAAGAAGAACCTTGCACCTCCCATGTTGATCATAATCCTGTGTTAGTTTCTAAGTCTTTTTGCACCTTGAGGGCAGAGGCCACACCTCGTTTTGCTGGGGATCAGTCATGATGTATGGAGTTGAAGTAAACTGTTCTGCCTCCAACCCCTGCTTCTGCCATCAGAAGGACTCAGTCAGGACAAAACTCTTTTGTCTCCTTCCTAGGACACTACAGTGACAAGGCTATAAGTCTGGACCTGTTCACTGTGGCTCCTGTATCCAAGGAAAGAAAGAGGAGATCCGTGTTAGCAAGGATGCCACCACAATGGCTTTATTTTTAAAACGGGACTTGGACAGCAAAGAATTCTCTGCTCCCTGGCATTTGTGCAGAATTCATCTAATCTTATGCTAGTTGAACTTGTGCCAGCTCTGTGGAAGTGAGGGGCAGACAGAAGAAACATGGAGACTTTCCAAGAAAGGAAGCTGCTTTGCTATCATGCTGATGATCCTTGTCTCTGATCAACTCAGCCTGGTAGGCAGTGTAGAGCAGAGCTTCCCAAACAGGGTGCCTTAGTACTCAGTGGCACGCACAGGGGCACCATCTCCCCAGCTCCTCTTTGAACACCTAGGTACGTTGAGTAGGGATGAATTTTACACACAGATATAATCATATGTATATATTTTATACATCCCAGGAAACAGGAATTTTATACAATGTGATGCTGTGTTCATCTCTGGATGGTAGGATTGTGGTCTCTCTAAATCTTTTGCTTATTTTAAATTTTATATCATGCATATAATTAATCATATAATTCTCTCTCTCTCTCTCTCTCTCTCTCTTTTTTTTTTTTTTTTGGTGCTGGGAGTTGAACCCAGGGGTGCATGACCACTGAGCATCCCCAGCCCTTTTTATTTTTTATTTTGAGACAAGGTCTCACTAAGTTGCTTAGGGCCTTGCTAAGTTGCTGAGGCTAGCCTCAAACTTGCTATCCTCCTGCCTCAGTCTCTCAAGTTGCTAGGATTATAGGCATGTGCCACCATGCCTGGAAATCATTTAGTTTTCAACCCAATCAAATACTAACCAGAATGTTGAAGTGAGACCAAAGTTTGATGATCCAGCCAAAGATTTAGATAGGTAGATAGATATAAAGACATAGATATATTTATATTTTGATTATATGTATATATAAACACACACAAACACTGACCTAGAAGCCATTTGCCCTGGAGATATGTCCTCTTTTTTTTTTTTTTTTTTTTTCCAGTTTAAAAATGACTATTTTCAGTCAGTGCATTCTTGTCCAGAAAAAAAAAAAAAGAAAAGAAATAGGAAAGCAGATGTCACAAATCAGAGAAGTTTTTGCATCTTGATATATTCACGGCATTTATTTTCTTTGCCTCTACACCTAATATTGGTAACAGCCCAAATAGCCAGCTTTCTTCATTTCTAGATATTCTCCTACAGTTCCCTTCCTGTAAAGGATGTACTGATGGAGACATCAAGAGGAAAACCTACTAGTCAAGTGTTAGATCTACTTGGCCAACTATAGAGGACACTGATGGGTCCCCTAGAGAGTGGGGACCCACACTGAAGCCGTGGGAATTCTTGTCTCCTAGCAACTACAGATAAGGAATGGTAATTTGATAGTTTTCTTTTAAGTTTGCAAAGTGTTTGTGGTCATTCAGATTTTTTTTTTTTTTTTTCCCACAACAGTTCAGTGAATGCCTAATTCTTTCTTGCCTAGGCTCAGATTCTTATGGGGTGAGTGTGGGCAGGAGGTGATGTTTGCCTTCTCACGTAGGAGCTGCTATAGCCTAAATGAGATCGATATTGTTTAGTTCTTCTGGGAGAAGTACTATTTTTGCCAGTTCCCAACATTATAAAACACTTCCATATTTGGAACTGTGGCATTTTGTACTCAGATGGATTTTTTAAAGAACTTGTCTGGTCTAGTTCCTTCATTATGCAAGTGAAAATTCTTGAGACCAACACAGGTGGGGGAAGGGCCCAAAGTCACAAGAAGTGGTTAGTGCTGAGCTGCGCCAGAACCCCCTTCTCTTTCTGACTTATAATACTCTTTGGTTTTTACCTAAAATTCTCCAATCATTATGGGGAATTTTTTATTTTTTTAAAGTCTTCCAAGGTAGCTTAAAGTCTTCCAAGGTATCTTCGGTGGTAAGCTGTTTTGATTAGCCTGCAGAGGCCCTGGCTTTGATCCCTCAGTACTGCCAAACAATTAAAAATAAATTCCTATCCTGCACGTTTGGGTGAAAACAAATAAAAAATACAGTGCCCACCACAACATAGGTGGTCAATAAATATTTGGTGAAGAAGGTAAACTTGCATATTACCTATCAAGTTAATAAAAATACATACATATATACATACATAGTGGGTAGCAATAGCATGTGCACTGTTGGCCCAAGGACCTGACTATCAATGTGTCTCAAGTCTCTGTGACTCTGTTCAGAAGAAGATATAAGAGGAATGACAGAGAATTTTAGGAGACAGAGAAAACATGTTCCTTCCTGATGAAAATCTCTCAGAATCATCATGGTGAGAAAGTCATACACACCTATATACATGTGGGTGTTGGGGTTTTTTTTTTTTGGGGGTGGGTGGTACTGGGGATTGAACCCAAGGGCATATAACCACACCACATCCCCAGCCCTTTTTATTTTTTATTTTGAGACAGGGTCTCGCTAAGTCACTTAGGCCTTGGCTAAGTTGCTGAGGCTGACTTTGAATTTGGTGAGCCTCCTTCCTTAGCCTCCTGAGTCCCTGGGATTACAGGTGTGCACCCTGGAGCTCAGCTATTCATGTTTTTTAATATTGACAGAGTATTATCTATAGTAACTGTTCAGTGAAGAAATATGTACTTGTCATTCCACGTGTACCAAATCCGGTGTTAACAAAAAAGTCCTATTAAATTAAGATAAATCATAGAACAAGAGCAGTAAGAACATCGCCTAGTAGCTACATAGCACATTTTTGTTTTAGGTTCATGTTTCCATATCTCTCGTATTTCGTTTTGAAAGAATGACTTAGAAAACATGAAGTACAGTGTAAGTGCCTCGGAGAGCTGATCTTTACCAAAATGAAGTAAAACATTGAGAGATAAATAAAACAAACCTGGACTAATTCATAAATAGCCTCCAGAAGGCACACTGCTTTTATCATGGTTTCCATTAGCTAGCATCCGGTAGGAAGTTAAATTTTAGTTTCTTCCTGCTCTTTTTCCACATACTGAACATCTTGGTCATAATCATGGCATATGCTACTCTAAACCTGTGGTGAGAATCATTCTTTTACTTAAGGAAAATTTCATTTTTTATTGAATGAAAGAGGCATTTGAAGTATAAGTTAAAGATAACTAATATTCAATTTGTGGCTCATATGAAAAATAATAAAATAGCAGTCAACACTTCGTGACTCAGGTTTGTGGCCTGCTTAATTCAATACAGTTCATCACAGTATGCAAGAAGCTTTTCTTAATGGCACTTAAAAATGTCGACTTTAGTTATTAAGGAAACTCACTTGATCTGTGTGTTAGATCAATGAAGGGCTTTTGTCCTTGTCTTTTATTGGTGATTTTATTTATCTGATTCTTCTCTTTCTCTCCTGTGTTCTCAGATTAGGCCCTCACCTTCAATTGCTTATTGTATTTGCTAAACACCAATAATGTACATATTAGGCTGGATACAAGTTCAGATTCATATAATCTTGCATTTTTAAATCACGAGGCTAACAATATATTTTACTGCCCATGCCTGTGGTGTCCTAGTTTGCAATCTGCTTCAATTCTCAATAATATTCTAATAAGACTATTCCAGAGAGCAGAGCTAGCCATAAGTACATTTACAATGTCACATTAAAGTGGAGTGCATACCACGTGCCTTGTGATAATGTATTAAATGATTGCGAATAAGATTGTATATGGAAAATCTTAAAACATATGGAGTCATATATGGAGTTATATATCTGAATGTGAAAGTTTTATTTTGTTCAGTTATCTACCAAATGTTCCCAAACTTAGTAGGGCTCAGCTATGCTTTTTACTCTATATTAGTGGGAGAGGACCTTAGTAGTCAGCCTTAACTGTATGTGCCTCCTTATGACTATAAGATTCCCTCCCTCATTCTTGAATTGTCCACAATATTTGCTGCTGCCTGCAGTCAATATAGACAGACTTGATCCAACTTAAATGCTGTCTCAATATTTACCTAGTACAAAGAAAATTCCATTTGAGGAAACCAGAGTATAGTCATTCCTGGAAAAACCAAGAGATGTTTATTACTGTTGGAAAGAATTATTTTAAAGGTCTATCTCAAATTCTGAGGCATATTTATATTTAAAGTGCTCACACATCTAAGTTCATTCTTGATTAATTTCACAAAATCTTATTTTCGTTGAAAGCATTTTAAAGATTCTAAATTTTTAAATAAACTGAAGCTGACTAATTTATATATAACCAAAGACAATTAACTTTTATATGAACTGTGAATCAGAACAAATTCTTTATCAAATGCAGTGTCTCACCTTCTCCTTATATGGGCATGCCATGCTGAGAATCAAAACAGCTGTGATTAAAAAGGAGGGGTCCTTAAGGGAATTGTAAAACAATAAATATTTGAAATAAATATTTCAAATGCTTTCTTTCATGTCCTAATAGCCCCCTTCCCACTTTCTCCCCTGCAAGGTAAAAATGCCTCTGCCTCTGCCCTGCCCCCTTGCACCATAATATCTGTTTAAAACTTGGCAGTGAAATGAAATCTTAGAGTAGTTTTGATTTGCATTTCTCTAATTGCCAGTGATGTTGAGCATTTTTTCATGTATTTGTTGATTAAATGTGTATCTTCTTCTGAGAAGTGTCTTTTCAATTCCTTAGCCCATTTATTGATTGGGTTATTTGCTTTTTTGGTGTTAAGTTTTTTGAGTTCTTTATATATTCTAGAAATTAGTGCTCTATCTGATGTGCATGTATTAAATATTTGTTCCCAATTAGTGGGCTCTCTATTCACTTCACTGATCGTTTCTTTTTCTGAGAAGAAGCTTTTTAGTTTAAATCTATCCCATTCATTAATTCTTGGTAATAGTTCTTGCGGTACAGGATCCTTTGATTTCATTTCACTTCAGTCAGAATGGCAGCTATCAAGAACACAAACAACAATAAATGTTGGAGAGGATGTGGGGAAAAAGGCACACTCATACATTGCTGGTGGGACTGCAAAATGGTGCAACCGCTATGGAAAGCAGTATGGAGATTTCTTGCGAAAATGGGAATGGAACCACCCTATGACCCAGTCATCCCACTCCTGGGTCTGTTCCCAAAGGACTTAAAAACAGCATATTACAGTGACACAGCCACTTCAATGTTTATAGCAGCACAATTCACAATAGCTAGGTTGTGAAACCAACCTAGATGTCCCTCAGTAGATGAGTGGATAAAGAAAATGTGGTATATATACAAAATGGAATTTTACTCAGCAATAAGAGAGAATAAAATAATGGCATTTGCAGGTAAATGGATGAAGTTGGAGAATATAATGCTAAGTGAAATTAGTCAATCTCAAAAATCCAAATACTGAATGTTTTCTCTGATATAAGGAGGCTAGTTCACAGTGTTCTTGGGTGGGGGTACATAGGATTAGAGGAACACTAGAATGGTCAAAGGAAAGGGAGCGGGGGGGTGGGGAGGGAATTGGTGGTTGAATGAGATGGATATCATTATCCTAAATGCATGATTGAAGATCTGAATGGTACTTATATACTTTGTATACAAGCAGTTGTATGTAAAAAGATGCTATACTTGTGCATTATGAATAAGTAAATAAATAAATAAACAACAACAACAAAAAAAAAACTTGGCAGTGAACCAACACAATCGTGTTCTGCTAGCCAGACTTCTTTGATAATAGAACATTGAGGTGCTTTTCTCTAGATACTTTTATAGAGCAATAGCCTAAGATCACCTGTGTGGGAGCAGCTCCTGCAGGTGCCGTTAACCATAGTGGCCACAATGCTGCTTTGAGAAGGTATCCTGGCTCTTCCATGAGTAGGACAAAGAAGATTGGGCCCCCAGCTTAGGGAGAGGGTCAGTGAGGGGCTGTTCCCAAAGTCTAGCACCACTGCTCTTGCCCTGTGAATTTGGGTACAACGAAGGTGTACATCTCTATCACTTCTAGTTTTGTCTCACACTTACTCGAAATGTCTGTTTTACCCTCTGGATTGAGAAATTTCTGAAGGTAAGAACTGTGTTTTGTGCCTGGCAAAAGGAGGCCCGCAGTAACTGAGCGTGGGAGGAAGGAGGGAATCAGTCAGTCTGTCAGGCAGTCAGCTAATCCAGGTGGCCACCAGGAGCCTACTGATTCAAATGGTGATATTGAGAGTTGCAAAGAACAGATGGATTTAGAAAACAGGAGGTAAAACTTAAGAGAAAATGGTTCAGGGGGGAGCAAGGAGTTGAAGCCTCTGAGGTGTTGAGTTGAGCAGAAGGGAAAACCCAGGCAGCCCTGGTAGAAACGAGGAAATCCACAAGAGAAATTTCAAGAGGGAAGTTGGCAGATATGCTTTTAGATGAGTTGAATGAAAGTTTGAGAACAGTTTGTCAAATTCTTTTTCTCAAAGAAGCTGACTCTCACATTTCCCTCCCCTTACTGTCCTTCACCCAATTTCCTTGAGATCTGATTCCAGATAAAATCACTTTTGAGCAGAAAAAAATTATTTTGTAGACTTAACAAGTATATGTTTTCCATCGATCCCTGAAGGTCAGCATCCTCTGCAGACTAGAGAGATGGGTGGGAGGGAGATGGGACATCTAAGACTGGTGCCTTGAGGAGCTGCTCTCCTGTCCTGTAGGAGGGACCTGCAGGCAAGGGTCAGTCTTGGCATCTCTCAGAGGCACCAGGTTGACATTGGAGAAAAGACACTTTTACCATCAGTTGTCAAATATGCACCCTTAGCCACTCCTGTGGATGGCCTCTCAGTGTCTAATAATGTCCAAGAAAGAAGATTCACCCCATTTTATATGCGACCACTCTTTGCCACTAGAGGACTGCATCAGCTTTGGGGCTTTGAACACACCTCTCATTCCTACATTCTTCAAAAGTGCCAAAGAGAGAGCCAGTTAGCTGAGTGGTGTGAGAGTTAGCAGAGAAAGATCGTGGTATGTGCTCCTTAAAATCTGTTACATAATTATGTTTTGACCCCCTCATTCTCCAAGGTTTCAGAATGAGCTCACTAAATTTCCCAAGGACTTCTCTGAAAATTCTACCATCTACTTCCTGGAATTTTTGCCCACTGTCTGTTTGATACCCAATGAGTTAGGCTGTAGTCTTATCTTGATCCTGAAGCGGCGCCCCTTGGATCAGAAGGAATGTCTGAGACATTGATTTGTGGTCAGAATAGTAAGCTAAGCTCTAGGAACATCCTGCCAGAGGCCTGTCCTTAGGAAATGGCCTCAGAATTTTTTGCCAGTGGAGAGCTGACATGCTGCAGCTGACCTTTTGTTGAAAGCCAGAAAACAGGTGACAAAGCACACCTCTTTTCTTTCTAATGTTTCCTTGAGGCTGTGCTTCTTAGGGGTGATATCCTTGGTCTCCTTGGAGATGCCATTTCTGTGCAAGCCATTAAAAGTAGGTGCTCAGTTGACTGATATGGGCCACTGGAATGTGATCCTGACCAAAATGCTTGCAGGAGTCATCAGCTTCCTCTTCCCCTTTCCTTTAAAATCCAAACAAAACCTGGAAGCCCTACTAGACCAGCATGCCCTGTTGAGTGTTTGGTTCCCTCCCACTCCTCACCCCCCCACACACACACACATGTGGCCTGGGGCTACTTTTGTCCTCTTTCTCCCCAGCTCTTAATACTTGAATCTGAACCCGCCTCTGTCACCAGGCTTGTCAACCCTCCCCAGGTGGTTTATTTCTCCACAACATTGATCACTTCACTTCTCTCTTTCCCAGGATCCTCTAAACAGTGCAGTGGCTTTCAGAAGATTGGAAATAATGGAGAGAAATCTATTTTAGTTGAATTTCTACATTGCATTTGTGACAGTTTACTATGATTTATCACCATAAGGAATTTCTCACTGGCAATCCTTGCCCTGTAGCTAGAGTAGCACAAAAGAGCAGCTGTCTCTTTAGAGGAAGGCTTCTTGCATTTCCTGACTCTCCAAGTGCCTGGTCTCCTCCAACTCCTGTATCTTTGGCCTGACTCAGAGGAAATCCACACACATTCATCTTCACAACAGCCCCTACAATGGCATCTTTTACTTAATTGCGTAGAGCAGTTTAGCTTCTTCAGTTGCAACTTCCCAAATCCCAAGCCTTACTTTTTTTAAAATTTTTTAATTTGTTTTAATTAGTTATACATGACAGTAGAATGCATTTATGCACTGTGATGGGATATAATTTCTCATTTTTCAAAGTGTACATGTTGATTCATCAAAGCATTTTCCCAAACTAAAGAGTTCTCTAAGGGCCTGGGATTGTGGCTCAGTGGTAGAGCGCTTGCCTAGCACGTGCGCAGCCCCGGGTTCGATCCTCAGCACCACGTAAAATAAACGCATTGTGTACAACCAAAGCAAATAAATAATTTTTTTTTTTTTTTAAAAAAGAGTTCTCTAAAGCTGAATTCATCCTTCAATCCAGTATGGAAATGGCTTCAGTCTGGTGTGTGTTAATGGCAGTTTTTCCTTCCTTCTACATAACTGCAATTTGATTTCAGTACACTGATGTAGCTTTGATGCTCTTAAAGCCTCGGTTATGTTCAGAGCACTTACAAGTACTTGGATATTGTGTAAGTGTGGGAAATTATGTTTCAGTCTACAGCCATAAGTAAAAGTGCACTTCCAGGGGCTAGGGACGTGGCTCAGCGGTGTAGCGCTCGTCTAGCACGTGCGCGACCCGGGTTCGATCGTCAGCACCACATAAAAATAAAGGCATTGTGTACAACTAAAACCAATAAATAATTTTTTTTTTTAAAAAAAAGTGCACTTCCAGCACCGAGACACTTAACCAGGGAAACGAGACCCTAACTGATGGTAAAAGTAGCTATAGGTTACGCAGCCATCCACACCACCAACCTGGCCAGGTATCACCCGCCATAGTTCATCCATAGGGGCAAATGAAAAAGGATCTCTGGAAAAGGATCTCTGTCAATAAGAGAGGGAAATAATAAGGAAAGTGTCAAATGAGAACAATGGTAAATTGGAATTTAAAAAGTCAGCCTTCTATGTATTCCCCACATAGCTTCTGTTTCTCCCCTCATCTTTCTTCCCATCATTAACACATGGAGTTTACATGGAAGATCGTATACCTTTTATTTATTGTTTACTTTTTATTACACTTCTGAAAAATTCAGCAAGTATCCATTCTCCCACCATCTAATCCATAACACATGGTTAACATTTCATTATATTTCTTTCTAATATTATTTCCATGTGCATCTTTTTTTTTTCTCTTTCAAAGTTACATTTAAAAGGTATGTGTTTGAGGGAGAGTTGATTTCTACAAAGTAATGTGATAGTACCTCAATCACTGAAAAAAAAAAATTCCTTGTACGGTAAAAAGAAAGAACAGCAGTAAAGTACAAACAGTTCACTATAGTTTATCTAAATTTATAGCCAGAAAACAAATTTTAAGAGTTCAACTGCACTAATAATCAAAGAAATGTAATTTAATATAATGATTCTATTTTTATGCTATAGTTTAAAATGTAAAAGCAATAATATGTACTTCCAGTGAGGAAGTAGTGACAATAGTTCTCATGCAAGACTAGGTCAAGTGTAAATCTCGAGTAGTATATTTTGGCGATATGAATCAGCCTCTAAGTGCACATGTTCTTGGTCCAGGAATTCTGCTTCTAAAAATCTGTGCTAAAGGATTTTTCTAAGAAATGTTCAAAGACTTCTGCATTAATATTTATTAGAGTGAAAATTATAAACAACCTCAACATTACTTGTTGAGAAACAACAAATAAATTATGGTTTATACATGTGAACTGTGAACTATTTTGCAGATATTGAAAACATTTTAAAGATACTTATGCACATTAAATAAAAGGTTCACAACATACCAGGTTTGAAGGGGAAAGAAAAGAACATGTCTCTTCATTCTCATTTTATAAATATTTACAAGTTTCCATGAGGGAGAATGGGATAGCAAATATAGTTTTCACAGTGACCCATGGGACTATGGGTGATTTTTGCTTTCTTTGTACTTTCCCATATTTTTCAAGTTATTTTGAATGTGAGCATTTCGTGTGTATACAGGGAAAGTTATTTTAATAAGGGAAGAGAGACAAACTGCACTTTCCTGTAGCAGCTCATGAAGCATTTTCACAGCGCAAAATGGGAAAATGGGAAAATCCCTGGGACACAGGAGCCCTTTCTTTCCCCTCTAACTTTGGTTGATCCCTCTGCTAACAAGCTGCTGACTATTCTCTGGAGATCAAAGAAACAAAGCAGGTCCTGACTGTGGCTTTGATTGGTTTTCTCAGCTCCTTATAGCTATGGCCCTTCCTCCCTTCTCCTCAGCCTCCCTCCTTCCCTTGTGCCTTTTCCTGAGGCTAGTGGCTACATTTAGTCAGTGGTTGAATCTATTCTTTCATAAATTGTGAGGTGATCTAAAGCTGTCTGACAACAACCTACTCTAATAAAGTAATAAAATAAAGAGTCACAATTAGGGCTGCCCATTGACAGACCATGTTCTACTCTGCCTTGGCCAGAATGTGGGTTTGGTTCTGCTAAAATTATGTATCTGATACTACCTTGATTCATGCTGCATTTTTACTTTCAGCGAACTTTGTGTGTGTGTGTGTGTGTGTGTGTGTGTGTGTGTGGTGCTGGGGATTGAACCCAGGGCCTTGTGCACGCAAAGGAAGCACTCTACCAACTGAACTATATCCCCAGCCCTTTCAGTAAACTTTTAATAGCCAAATACCTAGGAGAAGAATGCATATGTAAATCACAGTACATCACATTGGTGGAATATTATGTAGACATTAAAATTATGCAAGTTGGATAGCTTGACAAAAGAAAAATGGGAAGCAACTTAATACATAGATATGGTTACAGCAGTGTGAAAATACATATTTGTATTAAAAGGATAGAGGAAGCATAGAAAATAAAAATAATGAATTTGATGGCACATGAAAACTTTTTAAAAAAAATCAACCATAAATATTGAGCTATTACCCTCTGCCAGACACCATGTAGATCTGGTTGTTGTTGTTGTTGTTGTTGTTGTTTTGAGTGGGAGTACTGGGGATTGAAGTCAGGGGCACTCAACCACTGAGCCACATCCCCAGTGTAGTCGCCTGAAGTGATGGCCGCTTGGAGCAAAGAAGCCGCGGGAAGAAGTTTTGAGACGAACTGGAAACAAACAGCTCTTTATTCTGATAACTTTTCTCCCTGGCTCTAACTACACCCCGACACGCCGTCCACGCTCCTCTAACCTCCAAAATGGCGCAGACCTCCTCCGCAATCTCGCTCAAGTCCCTCGAGATCTCCGGCCAAGTCTCGCAAGATCCCGGGCCAAGTACGGAAGGCGCCAATGCCCAAACATGTCCAAAGCCAAAGCCCGTAGTCCACCGCAATTTAAGCCATCTCCCCAAACAGGGCTCCTGCATTTCCCCCCTTTTGTTTTAAAAGAGGTAATGCTCTAGGACGTCTATGTGCAACCAACATTCTTACCCGTCATCGGATAATCAAGGCTGTGCCCTTGACTCCTGTCTTAGGTTGATATGTCGGCCACATGAGACTGTCCCGTGCGACTGTGCCTGTCTTAGGTTGTCCCCCTCTGGGGATCTTACCCGTCATTGGCTAACCAGCCATCCAATGGAGCCCTTTAAGATCGACTGTGTATGATGACTAACAGCCGTCCAATTGTGAGGAGATGTTGCGGCTTTAAGGCAACAAGCCTTTTGGTGACGAGCCAAATTGTATAGCATATCAAATTGTTTAAACAAATTAGTTGCCCTAAGTTTCATCAAGTAACACACTGAATTCTCTGGACAAATGTCCGCAAGGCATTGTCCCGTAAAGTCCCAAACAATGAAAGATCAAAATGTCCATTTGTTATAACACGTTGATGTAGGAGGTCCCATGTATGTAGAGCAGAGGCCACACTGTTGGTGAGGTTGTTTGATGCTTGAGCAGCAGGGATGCTTGTGGTGACCGCGTTCCTGCAGCTGTAGCAGCAACCGTCTTTTTTATATCTAGATAATGCCACCGGCAAATCTTCAGGGCCCGCTACCTAGAAACTCAAGCATCAATTATTAAAGGAAAGGCAGTGTTATTTCACCACTGAGTGTAGAGTCGAGTTGTCAAACTAAAAAACAGAATTATTAGATTAGAAAATTAAAGTTGATTTCTGCTCATACACATTGTTGTTTGAGCTCACACAAACATAAGTTGTCAAAATATCATATTGAGAACAAAAGAAAGAAAGCTGAGGGTATTTACTGTATTAAAGATAGATTAAAGAAAAGCTAAAGGCACTTTGGAGAAATAATTTGTCAGCTGGAACCCTCAAGTCTCTGTATACACAGCAATTTTTTACCTGTTGAGATAATTGAAATTAATCAGCTATTAAACAAATGAAGTTAATAACAAATGAACAATCTTATGTCAAAACACCAAAATATTAGGTTATATAGCACTAGTCATATTGTTTGCTAAAGAGAAGTCCCAGGGATACCTATAATCAAAATTGAAAGTACCTTCATTTATAAAATTATTTACCTAAATTGAATACTCTTAACCTAAAATGAATTAAAGTTATTTGGATCCATATATATATATATATATATATTCTTTTTCATAAGCGCTTTGTTCTTTGTGACGTCACACTGGACAGACGAACAAACATACAAACATATATTTGTGACGTCACATTAACATGAAATGTAGACAAATGTACAGACATAAAGACATGTATAAAAAGAAAAAAAATACAATTGTGTGCACACTAAAGAGAGATCTCCTCATCCCGGCCGGGAGGAATGACTCTTGAGTTGTGAAACATTTTGAAGGATACTTTTGAGGGAGTCATTCTATATCTTCATCTTGGTCTTCTTGATTTTGTGACTTTTTTATTAATCTTGATTCCTCAACAACTACATCTTGATCATTTTGATGTGGTACCTGCTTTATTAATCTAGATGGTATCCATATTGGAGAGGATTCGTGTTTTGGAAAAAACACAAACAGATCCTCTCCCCCAAATTAATACTGGATCTGGACCCTTCCATGTACCTGAAAGAACATCCTTCCAGTAAACCAAGGGTTTATGTTGTTGGTGTGGATTCCAATGTCTGTCTCCAGCAGAATAACCATTAGAGTCTAAAGTTAAAAAATTTAAGGTAAACAGGGCAACTGCCAATCTGTCTTTAGGACTTTTCCAATTTCCTTCTTTTTGTTTTAATAACATAATTTTCAGTGTGCGGTTTGCTCTTTCAATAATGCCCTGACCCTGAGGATTGTATGGGATGCCTGTTTTATGGGATATGTTGAATTTTGCGCAAAACTGTTTGAAAGATGAGGACGTATATGCGGGGCCATTATCTGTTTTAAGCATTTTGGGGATGCCCAATGCAGCAAAAGCTTGTAAACAATGAGATGTGACATCTTTAACTTTTTCTCCAGAATGTAAGGAAGCAAAAATCATGCCTGAGCATGTATCTATGGTTACATGAATAAATCGCAATTTTCCAAAGCTTGGCTCATGAGTAACATCCATCTGCCACAAATGATTGGGCATTAATCCTCTAGGGTTAACACCAAAATGAGGATTGGGCAAATGTGTCATACAAGATTTACAATCTTTTACAATTGTTCTGGCTTGCTCTTTTGTAATTTTAAACCTACGTTGCAAGGTGGTGCTGTTGACGTGAAACTGGGAATGAAATAAAGTAGCTTGTTGTAGCGCTGAAAGTATAAATATTGTTTTTGTAAGTTCATCAGCCTTTTGATTACCTTCATGGAGGGGACCAGGCAAATTAGTATGTGCTCTAATATGGCCTACGAATAGAGGTTCTTTTCTTGCCCACAAAAGTTTTTGTATTTGATAAAACAATTTAAAAGCTGGAGTATGAGGTGCTATTGGTCCTGCTAACTCTAATTTTGGGACGGCTTGTACAATATAGTGGCTATCTGAAAAAATGTTTATGGGCTGGTCTCTAAAATTTTCCAGAGCTCTTACCACAGCTTCCAATTCCACTAGTTGAGCTGATTTGTGTGCAGTTATGTAAGTCATATTTTCTTTTGTAGTGACTATTGCAGCAGTACCATTTGAGGACCCATCTGTAAATACATTAAATGCCTTAGGAATAGGTTGATTTTTTATTACCTGTGGAAATATAATAGGATGATTAATACAAAAAGATAATATAGGAGACTTAGGAAGGTGATTATCAAAATTTGCAGAGGTAGAGCATCTAGCTATAGCCCAGTCATTATCGTTGAAGCATAAATATTCAATCTGTGACGATGAATAGGGAGTAATAATAGTAGCAGGGTGAATGCCAAATATTTTAGTAGAAGTTTTAAGTCCTTGGAGAATAAGTTTAGCCACCATGGAGGTATAAGATTCAATTATACTTTTAGGAGAGACGGGCAAATGTATCCATAATAAAGGCCCTTGTTGCCAAAATACTCCTGTGGGTGTATATTGTGAAGAAATAATAATCAATATCAGCGGTTGAGTTAAATCAAATCTGTCACAATGAGCTCCTTCGATGGCTTTTTCTACTAACTTTAAAGCTTTCCTAGCATCTGGAGTCAGTGTTCGTGGTGAGGATGGATCAGGGTCCCCTCGAAGGATATCAAATAAAGGTTTTAATTGGCCAGTAGTGAGGTTTAGTGTAGGGCGAAGCCAATTAATGTCACCCAGCAGTTTTTGGAAATCATTGAGGGTGGTTAAATGTTCTTTATTTATTAAAATTTTTTGGGGTCTAACAAAAGTATCCATGATTTTAAATCCTAAATATAATATGGGAGATCTAGTTTGAACTTTTTCTTCTGCTATATATAATCCGTATTTTTAAAAATTTTCTACCATGTCACTGAATATATTAAATAAGATTTTTTGATTAGGGTGGGCCAGTAAAATATCATCCATGTAATGTAGACACATGAGGTTTGGATAGTTATTTTTAATGGGTTGGATAGCCTTGTCCACATATATTTGGCATATGGTGGGGCTATTAGCCATTCCCTGTGGTAAAACCTTCCATTGATATCTCTGATCAGGGCCATTATTGTTAATAGAAGGAACTGAAAAAGCAAACCTGGGGGCATCCAGAGGATGTAGGGGAATAGAAAAGAAGCAATCCTTTATATCAAGACTAATAACATGGAAACTTTTTGGAATAGCTACAGGATTCGGAAGTCCAGGTTGAGTAGGGCCCATGACTTGCATGGTTTTATTAATTTGTCTAAGATCATGTAATAATCGCCATTTTCCTGATTTTTTCTTGATCACAAATATGGGGGAATTCCAGGGAGAGGTGGAAGGTTCTATATGTCCTGCTTCTAATTGTTCCTGAACTAGTAGGTGGGCCGCTTGTAATTTCTCTTTAGATAGGGGCCACTGAGGGACCCACACTGGCTTATCAGAAAGCCATGGTATTTTTAAAATTATTTTCTCAGTGGCCCCGAAGAAAAATGTCTTTTTCCTATATGATAATGATTTCTTTTAGGGTTACGCTTACCCTGTACTTTTTGATAATGATTTCTTTCAGGGTTAAGACTACCCTGTATATTTTCACATTTAACACCTGCAGGTTTGGTTGCAAGGTGTACTCCCATTTGTTGTAAAATATCTCTTCCCCATAAAGTAACTGGTAGGTTAGGTAAAACATAAGGCTGAAACGTTCCTTTATGTCCTTCATCATCCTCCCATTTTAAAATTACTGCACTTTTTTCTGGGAGGTTATTATATCCCAAGCCTCTTAAACTGGTTGAAGCTTTTTGCAGAGGCCAGTGTTTGGGCCATTGTCGTAAATTAATGATGGAGGAATCAGCTCCAGTATCTATAAGTCCCTCCATTTCTATTCCTTGGATTCTTATTTTACACATAGGCCTCCTAGTACAGTCTCGAACCCAGCAAGCCATGGGACTCGAATCAGTGGAACAAAATCTTGTATTGTTCCCTTTTTGAGGCATACTCATTTTAAATGAATTATGTAAATTTGGAAGGAGAAGCAGCTGGGCAATTTTATCTCCTTGATTAACAGAACTTATACTTTGGGGTGAGCTAAGCATTATTTTTATTTCCCCTTTGTAGTCTGAGTTTATTACACCTGGGGTCACTTGCAAACCTAATAAGCTTTGAGGACTTCGCCCGATAATAAGTCCTACAGTCCCTGAGGGAAGAGGTCCCCTGACTCCTGTGGGAATCAGTTGAACCCCCATTTCAGGTGTTAACACTATTCGGGCGGTGGAACAGAGGTCTAATCCTGCATTTCTTCCTGTTCCTCTGGTGAGGGAGTGGATGGGTAATAGGGGTTGTGTCGGGGAAGCATCTGAATGGATGCTTGAGGATACTCCTCTTCCAATGCCTCGTACATTTGTGGGCCCCAGGGCATTGGGCCCCGTGCCCCGTTTTTTGAATTGCTTTTTTTTTTTTTTTTTTTGTTTTATGTTTTGTATATTTTATTTTTGTTAAGTTTTATTTTTTTTTTTGGTTTTTTTTTGTTTTTTTTTTTTTTTTTAGTTTTCCTGAACAAAGGATTTCCATGGATGTCAAATTTTGAATAACATTTATTGGCCCAATGATTTCCCTTTTTACACCTGGGGCAGCAACCTGGAGCACGGTATGAATTTGGTCTTATTTCTCTTTTGGGATTTTGCCTAGAATAGCCTGATTGATTATGATAATTTTTCCTGGAATATCCTGATTGATTATAGTGTCTAGGTTGAGTCCTTGTGAAATTCTGAGGGGCAGCATCTCTAACAGCTGCTGCAATCATATTCCCTGTGACAAAGGCATCATTTATATCTTTACATAGTTGTATATATATGGAAAGATCCTTTTTATTTCTCCATGGCCTGATGGCTTCCTGGCAATATTTATTAGCGTTTTCATATGCTAATTGAACAACTAATGGCATAACTTGATCAACGTCTCCAAAAACTCTACCTGCAGTTCTCAAAAGTCGATCAGCAAATTCAGCATATGGTTCATTAGGTCCTTGAATTACTTTGGACAAGCTACCTTGTAGATCCCCAGGTCCTTGTACAGTTTTCCATGCCTTTAAGGCAGCTGCGTTTATCTGAGCATATACTCCTGGAGTATAATATTTTTGAACCTGTACGTCTGCGAATGGCCCTTCTCCTGTGAGCATTTCTATATTATGGTCTCCAAACCCTGCATCTGCATTTATTTTAGCTGTTTCTATACAAAGTTCTTGAAATTGTGATTGCCAAACCAAGTATTGTCCCCCACTTAATGTTGCTTTACATAGACGTTTCCAGTCTGAGGGGGTTAAGCTAAAGGTGTTAAGGGACTCCAGTATACTCAACGTGAAAGGAGCTTGGGGTCCATATGTCATTACTGCCTCTTTGAGAATTTTTATTGTTTTGAAATCTACTGACTGGTGGCCCCTCTCTCCATTTTCATATTCAAATACTGGCAGTTCCCAACGTATCTGTGAGTTACCCTCGAGAGCACATAAGCGCTCAGAAAGACTTTTTATTTCTATTTCTAGGGTATGCAAACGCCTAGTGATACCCTTCATATTTTCTGTAATAGATTCCACCCATGGGGGAGTGGAGGACATAGGTTCCTCCACTTGATGGTCCCTTATCTTGGTCTTCCTTAATTTCCTTTTGTTCATTTTTTCAGAATCACTTTTACTTAATTCCTCCTCACTACTACTACTCTCATTGGTCCTAACTGACTCAGTAACATCCTGAGTCCCGGATTCAATTGAGAGCATGTATCCTTGAACTATCTCTAATAAATCTTGAATAGCTTTAGCAGCTCGGATCTTTGTCATTTTTGAGCCCGCACTGATACTATCCTTACTGGCCCTAACTGACTCAGCCGAGGCCAAGCTTTCATGATCACTCTCACTTTTTTCCAAATTCTCCTCACTAATAACTGACTCAGCTATATCAAAGAATCCATCAAGAGCCTTGTACACTTGGGTCTTAGTTATTTTCGAACCCATTTTAACCGCTCTGACTGGAGACTCCTGCGAGGTTCCTTAGTTCTTACCTGCCGTGTCGATTCCCCGTCCGGGCCACCACCTGTAGTCGCCTGAAGTGATGGCCGCTTGGAGCAAAGAAGCCGCGGGAAGAAGTTTTGAGACGAACTGGAAACAAACAGCTCTTTATTCTGATAACTTTTCTCCCTGGCTCTAACTACACCCCGACACGCCGTCCACGCTCCTCTAACCTCCAAAATGGCGCAGACCTCCTCCGCAATCTCGCTCAAGTCCCTCGAGATCTCCGGCCAAGTCTCGCAAGATCCCGGGCCAAGTACGGAAGGCGCCAATGCCCAAACATGTCCAAAGCCAAAGCCCGTAGTCCACCGCAATTTAAGCCATCTCCCCAAACAGGGCTCCTGCACCCCAGCCCTATTTTGTATTTTATGTAAAGACAGGGTCTCACTGAGTTGCTTAGCACCTCACTTTTGCTGAGGCTGGCTTTGAACTCACAATCCTCCTGCCTCAGCCTTGCGAGCTACTGGGATTACAGGCATGTGCCACCGCGCCCAGCTAATTTTTTAATACAGTTTTGTAATGTGTTAGATTTTGAAGAGGTGTAAGGTAGGGGCAGTAGACTCCACTCTCTAGGGATAGCACTGGCTGAAAGGGGCCGTTGAATGTGTCCACATTCTTTTCCACACTGAGCCATGCTGTGCCACGCTCCGTTCTACCTGCAGCTCTCAGTGAACAAGATTTGGCTTTTCTCCTTCTTGATTTGCATGCCATGCTTTCATCCAGGTTCTCAGCAGATGCTGAGCCCTGCCGTGTGCCTGGTTCTGTTCAGGGCTCACCAGTGCAGTGGGGGGCCAGGACAATAAGGCTCTATCCTCATGGAGTGCCCAGTGCTTAGGAAAGAGGCACTAACTAAGCAGACAAGTTCGTTTGCAGTGTGTTTTCAAGAAGTAACACCTTCAGGAAGAAGGGAGTACAGGGAGGGAGAGGGAAGGGAGAAGCAATTGCCCATCTCCGACCCCACTGTGCTAACTCAGTCTGGAAGCTGCTGGTAACTTCTGGAATCTAATCCCCATATTTTTCAGGGCAGGAAAAGGGCTTCTTGAGATGGTGGAGAGAGCATCAGCTTAGGAGCTGGTAGCTCAAGTCTGTGAGCACACGTCATCTAGCCTCCCAGAATGCAGTGTCCCGTAGATCTGCCTGACTTGCCTTTCAGAGCTGTGTGAGACGTTTGAAGTTGGACGTGGATAGTGATGGTGTCATCCATGGGACCTGCTTCCTGTACAGTCAGGGCTGTGCTTAGAATTGTGACCCAGGTCCTCAAAGCATCATCCCTGAAGTGCCGGCTCTATCGATGAAACCCACCAGTTCACCCCCGCCCCTGGCCCAGTGCTGCACGCCTGTCACCCCAGGCACAGTGCACTAGCAAGCGAGACGGCCTAGAAAGATTTCCTCCAAGAGGAAGCCAGGGCATGTTCTGATGAATCCCCAAGGAGCCAGAGAATTAAATCTGCCTGTCTCTCTGAGGAGTCTCACCAACCAAGGAGGTTCGTCTGTTTTCATTTATCACTGCTCTCCTGTGTAAGCAAGTGCCATGCTATGTCCCCAAGGGACCCTTTCTTCACCTTCACAGCTACCCCAGATTACACCAGCCATATAAATGAGAAGCCACTGGAAACTGGCTCGCCCCTCTGAGCACTGCATGGACTTGTCAGCAAACTTCTTTCTCTTCTCCCTCTGAGAAGTCCCAGTCCCTATCCACTGAAGGAGGCATCTTACACTTTAAATGGAGAGGTGGAGTAGATTTTGAAAGGTCAATTAGGGAGCCATTCTGAGCCATCAGACGTTTTCTTGGTAACAGGAGCCTAATTCTATCTGCAAAGGGCTCTAAAGACTCCACTACTTCATTTAAACTCCTGAAATCATTCAAGTTGCCAATTGACCGGCTAGGGAAAACTATGTGTGTCTTTCTCTAAGCAATTTTTTTTTTTAATTAAGTGGAGCCAGGTAACAATTTCCTCTTATAATTTCTCTTCTTATAGTGAACCCTTGACCCCAAACACCATGGAATTCATGGAAGCACCTGAGGAGCAGCAGTGACCTAAATGACACTGTGGAGTGGTCACAGGGAGGCTTTGAGCCCCCCAAGCCAAGCCAGCAGGAGGTGCTGCACAGTCAGCCCAGACAGACCTTAAATGCAGGCTGACCACCAAAGGACACAGATCCTCTTATTTGGCGACAAACCAGTCAATAATTTCTTCGTTTGTGCTATTTCAGGGAGGAATTTCCCCCTTTATATGTATAATTGTTTTTGCATAAAATGGCATCATTGGTAAGGCAAGTGCAGGCAGAGATGACCCCTTGGTTTCCTGTGAGCTTCTCTTTCTCTCAGACTGAAGTATTGAACCTATTTGGGTTTAGCCATCCAATCAGTGGCTTCAAACTGCCCTGTCCAACCTGTGCAGCACAACCTCAAGTGTACTAGTGAGGTGAGCAGTTAGGCCTCCTTGCCACACCCTCCAGGTCACTGTTGCAGTGGGACATTACTCCAGAGGTGACTGGCCTTTTGTGGCCTGGCTGCCCTGTGACAAGTGACATTTCTGGGAGCCTGGCCCTCTCTGTCATAGAGTAGGTGGATTGGTCTGGGCATCACTGTAAATAGAGAGACTCTGGGCTGGATAGGGCATTTTTGAACCTGTTCCTGGTAGGTTTGGCTGTAGGAGGGGCTGCTGCCAAAAATTGGAGAAGCAGGCCACACCCTCTCCTAGATCGGCCTCCCCTGACCTCACCTGGGACCAGAGCTGGAGTCACACTCAAAGGCTTTCTGGAAGAGAGTCATATCCAGTGTCTTCCTATTTAAACCTAGTTACCTGACAATAATTCCCTCTACTTTAAAATGAGAAAACTCTTATCACTCTGGAAGAAGAATGGACACTTGTTGTTGTTGTTTGTCCTGGGATTTTTTTTTTTTTTTAACAGTACTGGGAATTGAACCCCGGGGTGCTCTTCCACTGAGCTCATCTCCAACCCTTTTTATTATTTGTCTTGAGACAGGGTCTCACCAAGTTTCCCAGGCAGGCCTCAAACCCATGATCCTTCAGCCTCATGCTCCTGAGTTGCTGGGATTACAGGTGTGTGCCACCATGACTATTGTTTTTAGAGGCTTTCATTTCGATGGCAGAACTTTTGGTTACTCAGGTTACCACAGTGCCATGGGAAGATGTTCAGGTCACTTCTGCTGCCTGGGGACTCCTGTGTGACATGGTGGAAGTAGTGCCTGGGTTGACTTCTATTACACCAGGAGACAGTGGATGGGGGCGAGATCGACCTGATTCCCCTGCATTTCCTAACAGTGTCTGGGCCATGCTGGGTTCTCAAAAGGAGTCTGCAGAAATCATGCAGGTCTGGTTTTGTTGATGGCAACAATCTCTGTTTCTACAAACTTAATATACTGTTTAAAATTGGCCTTGACTTGAGCTTTCAAAGTAGGAACTAACCCTTGGAGTATCCTTTGGTAAACCAAGCCAAAATATACTCCCTTGGCCTCAGGTTTCCTTTCCTGTCCATCAAAAACTATTAGCAAAGTATGCTGAGCCATGCTCTGGGCTAGGCCCTGTAAAGTCAGATTCAGAAATGACTTTGATAATGGGAGTCTTGCAAACTTTACATCAATGTAAAATATACAGGCAGAAGCTAATGGACTTTAAAATGTACTGCTTAATTTTAATCTGTTTATTCCAAACCAACATTAGCAGAGGAATGGTAAGTTGCTTTATGATATATGAAAAACATCTATAATAGATGCTAACATTAAATATATTCATAATATACTATGTACATTGAGATATCATTGAATTTATGTCATGTGAACATACAGGATATGATATATGTTTTACATTTGTGTCTTTGTATACTGGTCCAGATGTTTAAAACCTGTCATAAGGGCCAAGTCAGTATAACTGTCACCAGCCCACAACATTAATGCCAGCCCTCCCAAACCTCATTGGGTAATTCCCGAGCCTGTCATGGCCCCCATTTTCGCCATCAGAAATCATAGATTCTGATTAATCAATACCATATGTCTCTTTCCCCATCCCATTATTTCATGTTAAACCCTTTATCAATTGTTTTGCAAAATATTAACATTATCATTGTGCTCTTTGACACAGTAAGATCCTGTTAGTTTACTTTTATGCATAGTAATCCCTGCCAGGCCCTCATTTTTAATGACCTCATGAAAAATGGTTTTAAACTTAAACAGACTCAGAGACAACTGTCAAACATTTTCAGCCATAATCTATAAAAGAGAGAAATGTGGTATCTAAAAAGCCACTCACAAGATGATCTAAATATTTTCTTTATTCAAAAAACTCTCACCAGAACTGCCCTTTTACTGCTAATCCTGGAGTGACCTGTTGATTTATGGGGAATCCATCACTTAGCTTTCACTTGGAGAGAGAGATTGCTTCCCACAGTATGGCCGTTGAGCGGGATATTAATGGACAAGGTGGCTAATGTGTTCACGTTGTTCCTGTGGAAGTTTTGCAGTGCTTCGGGGAATCATTTATCCTCAGCAATTGCATAGTAGCCTGTTTTCAAATAAGCTTAGAGTAAAAATTCAGCTATCTGTTGCTCTGTAACAAACCACTGCAGTGCTTTTTGATGTTAAGCACTGATTTCATTGTTCTTACGCATCTATGTCTCTGCCTTGTGATGTTGAGGTCTGGTCTGGGAAGACTCAGGGCTGAGAGTGACTAGATGACAGGGCTGCAGTGAGTAACTTCACTCACCCGCCTGGCTGTGGATGCTAGCTATTGCCTGGGACTAGCTGGGATTGGGACTAGAGAACCCATAACCTCTCTAGGTGGCCCGGGGTTCCTCTCTACAGTGGTCCCTGAATTGTTAGACCCCTTGTATTGCAGCCAGTGGTTTCAAGAGCAAATCCTCCAGTGAGCTTTTGGAAGCTGTACTGTTTTGTCACCTAGCCTCAGAAATCACACAGCAGCACTTACACTGTTCTCTGTTAGTAGGAAAACTCATCAAAGCCCACCCACTTCCAGGAAAGAAAACGTAACCTGCACCTCTCAAAGGGAGGATTGTCAAAGTCCCATTGGAAGAAGGTCAGGTACAATGGAGGATAATGGGGCCACCATATTTCAGAAAGAGATTGTGCCATGCTCCATGAATTTTCTGTAGGAAATTAACAAGGTGCAGACTCTAGCTAAAGCACATACAAAAATGTGTTTACAGGCATATAGATAGATCCTGTAGTCCTTCCAGTAGCTAAGATCCAATGTGTGCTAAGACTGGTACTTGAATAGTAAACTTAAATACTAAGATAACAATTGATAACCAATACCAGTGTTTTCTAGCTACTTGAAAATCGAAATTTGACTAAAAAAGCTACTGCTGCTCCAAGTCAATTCTATCATGCCACCTTAGATCTAAGCCCACTTTTCTCTTGAATAATAGGGATGTTACAATAACTAGAAATTATGGGAAAAGTAGATTCTTTGTATAAAAATTGCTTAAAATTTGACTTCACACTCTCTTAAAGTAAGGTGTTTAAAATAACTGAGCTGTGAAGGAATTTTTATTTTTCACTTTCTTGATCTATTTAGCCATGATAAATAAAATCAGGTGAGGCCCAGTGTAAATATCCAGCCTGTGCCTGCAAACAGGTGTATGTGGGTCTTTTTCTCCCTATCTAAAGAGTTGCCAGTGTGTAGGATTTATGAGTTCTGAGTTAACGGAGGAGGAAATGCCATTAAGTTTTACACCTTTATATTTTGTTACAAATTCTCTTTTTTGCTCTTCAACAATTTCTTCTTTTCCTTCTCACAAAACTTAAGGTAAAGATACTGTACTTACCCGAAAGCTGTGTGACTATTGTAGCCTTTACCAGCACTTGCCTGAGCCTTAGCAGTGGGTGAGATCCTCAAGTGATCAGAAAGTCTCTCAGATCCCCAAGTGACCTAAGAACTGTGCTAAGAATTGCTCCTGCTACGTAGGAGGCAGCACCACAGTGAGCCAGGCATGAGCTGTCATGCCCATCTCATCTTTGCCTTCCAGGAAACCAGGAACTCGCCACATATCCATCGCTCATTCACTGGAACTGTTAAGCCATGATGGTGTTTAGAATCCAGGCAAAGCAAAGATGCTGTCCATTGAGTGCTTCCTATGTGCTGCGTGTTGAGTCGTAAATACGGTTAATTTATTTGATTTTGACAGTGATCCTTTAAGGAATCTTTTATTATCCCAACTTTCCAGATGAGGAAATTGAAGATCTGGGAGGATGAGTAACTTACAGAAAGTCACCCGTATGTAAGTAATAGGGCCAGCCTCTCCAACTACTCTCAGCTATTTATAGAGATTAATTTAGAAGCAATTCTTCCATTCTTGGAAAAATAAACCTAACAGGACACTCAGAAGCTATAGAGGTAAAAAGTGATGAATTTATCCATATGAAAACTTAAGACTTCTTCAGAACAAAAAGTACCAAAAATTAGATGAAGGATGTATAAGACACTAGTGGGTGAGGAGAGAGAATCGTCAGACCATGATAGGATAATTTTCTTAATGAAACAAAGAACTCATACAGATTGGTGACAGTGAGAAACATAGTAAACATAAGAAAAGTGTATATTGTCTCAGTCATGATTAATGAAATACAAATTAATAACCAAACACAAGTTACAATTTTTCTGTCAGAATGCCAATGGTATAAAAGTTTGGTAATGCAGTTGATACTTACCTATGGGTTCTATATCTGAGAAATCACCCAACCACAGATTGGAAATACCTAGGGGGGGGGGGGGGGGAATTACATCTGCACCAAATACGTTCAGATTCTTTTCTTGTCATTATTCCCTAAACAAATAGTAACAACTACTTACATAGCATTTGCATTGTCTTAGATATTATAAATCATCTAGAGATGACTTAAAGCATATGGAAGGCTGTATGTAGGTTCTGTGCAAATATTACACCATTTTCTCTAAGGGACTTGAGCCTCCTTCAGTTTTGGTGTCTGAGGGTGGATCCTGGAACCAACTGGGATGACTACTCACTTCTGTCAAATGCATGCCCTGTTCATGTACATTATTTGTGGAAAGGCAAATCATGCTTCTTCCGAAAAGCAGTTTCACGATTTTTATAAAGATAGAAATTACACGTACTCTATTTTTTCCTCATTTTTATTGGTGCATTGTGTTTGTATATGTTGGTGGAATTTGTTGTTATATATTTGTACATGCACATAGTATAACAATATAATTTGACTAATATTACCCCCAGCATTTTACCCCTCCCTCCAGACTTCCCACTCCTTGGTCCCTTTCCTCTACTGATCTCCCTTTGATTTTGAGGAAATCAACCCCTACCTTTGTTTTCCTTTTCCTCTCTAGCTTTTACATATGAGAGAAAACATATGACCCTTAACCTTCTGTGTTTGACTTAATGTTGCTTAACATGATGGTTTCTAGTTCCATCCATTTTTCTATAAATGCCAGAATTTCATTTTTCTTTATGGTTGAATAAAATTCCATTGTGTGTGTGTGTGTGTGTGTGTGTGTGTGTGTGTGTGTACACATACATACCTACATACATACCCCATTTTCTTTTTCTATACATCCATTGATGGGCACCTAGGCTGGTTCCATAGTTTGGCTATTCTGAATTGTGCTGCTATTATATATGGGTACATTTACTGTAGTAAAGTGCCTTTAGTTCTTCAGGGTAAAGAGAGAAGTGCTGTGTCTTCGTCATATGGTGGTTCCATGCCTAGTCTTTTGAGCAGCCTCCATATTGATTTCCAGAGCAATTGTATGAATTTGTAGTCCTACTAACAGTATAAAATTGTTCCTTTTTCTTCACATCCTCTTTGGCATTTATTATTTATATTCTTGATAACTGTCATTCTGACTGGTGTGAAATGAAATCTCAGTGTAGTTTTGATTTTCATTTCCCTAATTGCTAATGATGTTGAACATTTTTTTCATGTATTTTGTCAGCCATTTGTTTTTCTTCTTTTGAGAAATCTGTTTAGTCCATTTGCCCATTTATTAATTGAGTTATTTGATTTTTTGGTCTAAAGTTTTTTGAGCTCTTTATATATTCTAGATATTAATCCTGTGAGAGAGTAGCTAACCAAGATTTTCTCCCATTCTGTGAGTTCTCCCTTCACACTCCTAAGTGTTCCCTTTGCTGTGCAGAAGCTTTTTAATTTGATGCTGTCCCATTTATTAATTCTTGGCATTATTTCCTGAGCTTTAGGAGTCCTATTGAGAAAGTCATTGACTATACCTAAAAGCTGGAGTGTTTTCTTCTAGGAGTTGCATGGTTTATGATCTAATTCCAAGGTCTTTGACTCGTTTTGAGTTGATTTTTGTGCTAGGTAAAAGATAAGGGTCTAGTTTCATTCTTCTACCAGTTTTTCCAGCACCATTTGTTTAAAAGCTGTCTTTTCCCCAGTTTATGTTTTTAGCACCTTTGTTAAGGATCAGATGACTGCATCTATGTGGGTTTGTCTCTGTCTCTTCTATTCGGTACCATTGGTCTATGTGTCTGTTTTTATGCCAGCACTGTGTAGTTTTTGTTACTTTAGCTCTGTAGTATGATTTGAAGTCAGCTATTATGATGCCTCCAGCATTGGGGTTTTTTTTGTTTTTATTTTTTTTGGAGGGGGGGGAGGCTTAAAATTGCTTTGGCTATTCTGGGTCTTTTATTCATCCAAATGAATTTAGGACTATTTTTTCTAGTTCTGTGAAGAATGGCATCAGAGCCGGGCGCGGTGGCGCACGCCTGTAATCCCAGCACTTTGGGAGGCTGAGGCAGGAGGATCGCGAGTTCAAAGCCAGCCTCAGCAATGGCGAGGCACTTAGCAACTCAGTGAGACCCTGTCTCTAAATAAAGTACAAAAAAGTTCTGGAGGATGTGACCCAGTGGTCGAGTGCCCCTGAGTTCAATCCCCGGTACCAAAAAAAAAAAAAAAAAAAAAAGAATGGCATCAGTATTTTGATAAGGATTGCATTGAATCTGGGAAAATACACATACTCTTTGACCCAGAATTTATTTATCCCATAAATATCTTGATGCAGGTATTCAAAGAGGCATGGTATATTCGTTACAGTGGTGCATATAATGCCAGAACTGTTCCTCAATAGAGGCCTGATTAAATAAATTATAGAACATTTATACTGTGGAATACTAGCAGTCATTATGAACAGTTCTATACACCAATAAGTAAAGAAGGCAAAGATATACAAAAAGATTCAAGCTATGCAACATAATGTAGACTGTTATCCCATTTTGTGTTTGTAGGAACTTAAACTTTTTGTGCATAGAAAACATCTAAAAAGATACAAAGAAATTTGTTAATGATATCTCTGCAACTGAGAACTAGAACTGGGGGTATATCTTCTGCTTTTCAGTTCATAGTCACACAATTTAAAATTTTTTACTATGAGCATATATTATTTTTGTAGCCAAATACTAATTTTTGAAAATGCAGTGTGAAAGCCATTATATATTAGGGCCCTATTTGCAAGAAACAGCCTATGTAAGTAGATCATCCTGTGCTGACAGATAGAACTTATCCCACCATGGAAAAAGATATCAATGACTTAATAAATAAATAAAAAATAATAAAAATATTAGCAAAACCAGTTAGAATTTCTTGGGAGTTAAGACTAACATCTAGGTAGATGATTATTTCAGCCTAGCAGAAATAGGGGGGGGAAATGGGTTTTTTTTCAAAGACATTTTCTAAGACCTTGTCCAATTCCATGTATGTTAATCCTTTTTTTTTTTTTTTCTGTTTACCAAAGTGATACATCATTGTCAAAATTTGGAAAATACCAGGAAGCGCCTGTGGACTTTTTCTAAAGACTGCAAATTCAGACACAGATAATAGTTGTGAGATTATGTCTAAGTGAAGAGATCAAATTGGTGGCTGAACTGATGATTGATTAGAATGAATTTGGAAATTATTTTTTGAATTGAATTATATGAAAGATACACTGATGGATGGAGAATTGAAGTGTTTATAAGAGTCTGGGAGAAGTCAAAGAGAACAAATCAAGCCATTTTTGAAAAGTACTCTAATTTCTAGCCAGGATAGTCACCCCTACTGAAGGGAATCCTAACCCAGTATTGCATTAAACTTTGGAAAAGAAAAGACTTCTAACTCCTTCATTTTACCATTGAGAAATCTGGGTCCAATTTATTCATCAATTCACTTTAGAAATGTTGATTTCTTAATGCAGTACTTATTCCATTTCTTGATACTGTATACAGTGCAAAAATAATACTAGGACATTGCTCATTATTCACTGGAGAAAGAAGTATTGCTTTCAGCAAACAAAGACAAGTCCTGAGATAAAACTAGAATTGAAGATTCACCTTTGAAGTGGTTTCAGGTCATTATTTTAATACTGTGTTCACGCAGAACTTGTTTTACATTCATTTGCAGACTTCAGATATCTAATTTCAGGGTGAAGTTTAGCAGAGTGACATTAGAGCCCTCTGAACTGTCTTTGGTTTGGTGCAGTGAGAGGTCTAAAAAGAATATCAAACTAAATCTTCAACTTAAAAGCAACACTTATTTTTTTAATTAAAAAATCATCTGGTATTATTTGAATCTGAACAGATTCGTGTCATGCTACTTAGAAGTCTGGATGTAGAAAATGGAGTCTGGATTGAAGCAGAGAGCAGAAATGAAAGCCAAGTAGTTAAGTAATAGTAGTCACGAGTCTCACGAGCCATGTGGGTGGGAGTGGGGCGGAGAACACACCGCAGCGAGACCACTCATTTTGGAAATTTCTCATTGACAGTGAAAGCTTCAGAAGCTTAGGAAACCCTTCTGAAATGTGACCCTCGCCAAGTTTTCCCCAGGGTTCCTGGGGGTTAGGAGAATCATTTGAATCAGGATCTTCAAGCAGCATCCTACATACAAATGGGATTTGGGCACTCAGACCCCCAGGTCACATCTGCTGGGTTCCTGGGAGCTGCTCTTGGGCTGTGGATTTCCCATTTGGTGTATCAGATAGACTCAGCCAGGCTTATGTTGCAATGGCAAATAACCTGACAATCTCTGTAATCTTAAGCCAACAAAAGTGTATTTCTCCCTATGGTCACTTGTGGATGGGGCGTCTCCATGTCATTATAACACATCAAGTGAGGCTGCAGAGGCTCTACTCTCGGTTGTTCCTGGGACAGCCCAGGTTGCCCAGAAGAAAGCCATCCCACCTGCTCAGAGGTGGTTACGAGGCCCCCTAGCTACAAGGGGGTAGGCATGGGAAATGCCCCGGATGCCTGGAAGGAGAGAAGAAGTGATGTGGGGAGTGATGAGTCTTTTTTTTTTTTTTTTTTTTTGGTACCAGGGATTGAACTCAGGGGCACTCGACCACTGGGCCACATCCCCAGCCCTTTTTTTTGTATTTTAGTAGAGACAGGGTTTCACTGAGCTGCTAAGTGCCTCGCCATTGCTGAGGCTGGCTTTGAACTCGCGATCCTCCTGCCTCAGCCTCCCAAAGTGCTGGGATTACAGGCGTGCGCCACCACGCCCGGCTCAAGTGATGAGTCTTTTTGCAAGACTAAAAGTCAAAGGCCCTGGCATACGTATGAGCTTTGCTGGGTGGTAATTTAGACCAGTGGAGTAGATTATAATTTCATAGGACATTTGGGATCCTGATATGGCGTCTTACAAACCCACTCCATGGCAACAGCCCCTGTGGGAAGCATTGAGTATGATAGGGTTACTTTTCACAGAGTTTGCTAACTGGAATCATTCAGGCTTTTCTAACTCCACCTTTCTCAATTTCCTTACTGGTCCCTCTTCATGCTCTGCCCTCATGCTAAAAGGGATGTTTTATTGATCTTTGGAAAGCTCAGCTTTGGTTACATTACACTTTATGGAGATTTTTGGAAGTGGTTCATTGTCTGCACTTTGCCACTCAAACTGGAGTGTAGACCAGCAGCCTCAGCATCAGCTGGGGTCTTGTTAAATGCAGGATCTCAAGCCCCACCCCAGACCTATTGAATCGCAGTTTGCAACCTCACAAGGTCCCAGGAGATATGTATGCACGTTAAAGTCTGAAAAGTACTTACCCCGAACACTGGTTCTCAACTTGGCAGCACTCTGAATTACCTAGAAAACTGTAAAAATTGCTAACACCCATTTCTCAGGTCTGGACTGGGGCCTTGCACCAAGTTTTTTTAAAGCTCCTAGGTGACTATCAGAGTTTGAGAACCATACTGCTGTTCAGAAACTCAAGTGACATTCATGGCCACCCTTACTTCGTCCCCCAGAATCTTCCCCTTGCCATCTTTGAACCTAACTATATTGGACTGCCCTCTGGTCCCCAAGAACACTCTGTACTTTTTTGTAGGGAGCATTATGAAACAATTTAGCCTTATCAGAAGTCCCAAGGCATCATACACGCCGTGTGTGTGTGTGTGTGTGTGTGTGTGTGTGTGTGTGTGTGTGTGTGGTGGTGGGGATCCAACCCAGGATCTTATGCGTGCTGAGCATGTGCTCTACCACTGAGCTACACGCACAGCCCCATATTCCTCTTCTAATAACTAGAGATGGCTCAGAACAAACACATCTAATTTTAATTTTTAATTGTAGTTAAACACAATACCTTATTTCATTTATTTTTATGTGGTGCTGAGGATCAAACCCAGGGCCTGGCACGTACCAGGCGAGTGCTCTACCACTGAGCCACAACCCCAGCCCAACACATCTAAATTTTACCTTGAAAACGTCTTAGTTCAAGTCATGGAGCTAAAAGTACATTCATTTGCTAAACTGTACATTTAGTGTTTTTCTGATTATTAATATTTAAGTCTCAACTTCCCCAGATGATAGCCTAAGGAGTTGATAGCATCACCTAGTTCCATTTTGTTTTATTCTTTATTGAACATTAAAAATAAAGTGTAGATAATTGGGAAAGTGTGCTTGGTTTTGTTTAATTAATTTTGAGGTAAACATATATAGAGAGAGAAAGTGTGCGCAGTGGTTACCTGATTTTAATTATTTGTCAATTTTAATCATTGTGTCAACTCAACTTGCGATTAGTGACACATATTTGAGAGATGCTCAAAACTGGGGACAGACATAAAGATTCTTAGCTTCTTAAATATCTTTCTCACTAAAATGAGGTTGAGATGCGGGCCAGGCTGGCAGTTCACAAAAAGCCCCACCTTTTTGGAGAGGACTCCTCTGTCCCCATAGCTCCCACAGCCCTAGTGCCTTCCTTGCCAGGGGTGTTTCTTTCCCAAATGACCTCTGAAGAGGATAAATACTTTCTTTCACGTTTTTATTCAAGCAAGCTGTTAATTTTCAACAAGACTTTTATGAGCACAGCAAATAGCAGTTGCTTTTCCACATGAACATTAAATAAGATTTGAGGTATGAAGAGCTTAGTGCCAAGGGCCCAGAAGGATCCGCAGGATTTGGTGGACTGCAGCAGACAAATGGCCTGCCAGCCTGCGACAAGCATGCAGTCACCATGGGCACCGGCCTGGGAGGCACAGATCCACTAAGTCTCTGGGATTACCCAGGCTCTGCCCGAGCAGCCCTTGGAGAGTTAGAGCCCCGAGTGCACCTCCATCTGCAAAGGCTGTTGGTCAAACACAAGGAAACCTGGTATTAGTGGCCTTGCCTGAACCACCATAAGTCACCACTCCCTCGGGGCTGCCACTGCACATCGCCTCTCCACAGCCTAGAGACACAGGACACGTTTCATGGGAAGCATGCAGTTCAAGAGTCATGTCATGTCAATATGAATATGAATAAAGCACACACTGGAGCCTCGGGACGTCACACGCCACCTTCGGACAGGTGCACGGTAGAGGCTGCTAATGAAGTGTCAGAAGGCAGATGACAGCTTCTGTCTCACAAACAGTTGTTCCAAGTGCTGAAATCAAGGACCCACAGTTTCAGAGTTAGCAGTCCCTTTGCTTTTCACCATCTCTGGCTTCTTCCTTAAAAGAACAATAAAGATGAAGGAAAATTAGTCATTAAAATGAAATAAAAGCAGAGAGTGGTAAACTCGGTCAACTCTAAGATACTGTGAGCAAAAGGGCCAATGGAAAATGTCTCTGTTATAATAACTTTAATACATTGTTCTCTGATGGGCTGCTCGTGGCATGTGGCTGAGCTGTGGAGCCCTTTGTTACTCGTTTTTATTAACATATAGTAAATATTAAAATAGATCTTGGGAGCAGTAATGTAGATGGAATATAGATGGTGGCTTATCAGATAGAAAATATAGCACTCTGCAGGTATGTGTGCTTTTACTATATTTTTAAATTTCTTTTGTCTATTTTTTAACATGGTCTATCCTTTCTCAAACTTCTGTTTTGTTGTACTGTTGTTCTTGAAATCACCTGGGGTAACTTTTTTATATTGGTACTGGGGATTGAACCCAGGAGTACTTAACCACTGAGCCACATCACCAGCCCTTTTTTATATTTTCTTTATAGACAGGGTCTCACTAAGTTGCTCAATGCCTCACTGTGGAGGCTGGCTTTGAACTCGAGGTCCTCCAACCTCAGCCTCCCGATCCACTGGGATTACAGGTGTGCACCACCTCGCCTGATGATTTGGGGGTAACTTCTAAAAAGTATCCAAAAGTTTAGTACTTTGAAAGCCAAGGATGCATATCATCTTTAAATGTTTTATTAAAGGTTTAGCACATGAACAACTAAGTATAAAAAACTTTAGCCTCTTTTTCTCTGCTAGAAATTATTGTATACTGGAATACCAGAAAGTGAAGTATTTCCAAGCATTCTGTTGGCAAAATATATACTCAAAAAGGATTACTAGTAGTATTTTCCTACAATGTTAAAAAATAATACTTTGGGTGGGGGATAGTGGCTGCACAAGTAATGACATCTATTTTAATCAGGATCAGTTAATTATTCTATGAGGAACAAGCTCTGATTAGTTCAATATTTTTATTAATGAGAATTAATACAAAAGCTTTATATTATTGTTTATCTTTCCATAGTGTTATGTGTGCTTTTTGCCTTAGTAAATAGAGAAGATGAACTGTAGCTTTAATCTTTCTTTGGTGATAGATCATGAGTGTTTCTAGAATTTGGCAGAAAGGCAATTTACTAATAAATTGGTGAAGGTCAATTTTTAAACTATAGAAGGTACAGGAGATCTGGGCCATTGTTGGACTGTTCCTAAGCCTTATTAGGAAATAGCCCCAAGATGGGAGATCCACATACTGTGCTGTGATTCTGAAGCCATAAATGTACCTGAAGTTAAACATCAGATCCATTAGACTTGGTTTTTGTGTGTGTGCTTACTGTCAGTTAGGAGCTGAAATGTCCCTGCCCTTATGTTGCTTAAGATTCAATACACTGTTTTGTAAAATAAAGTTTGTGGACCTCCGGTGGGTCTCTGGTGGGCTGACTAGTGGTAGCTGACTGTAGTTTGATCATTTTAGTGGGAATGTGAAATAAAAGATTAATTGTGATTTTTGCAGAAACTCCATTGTATTCTTAGTAATAGATTTATAACCGGCATACATCTTCTGCCACAATTCTATTTGTTTACATTTTCTAAATTTCTTCTGTCTAAATTTGATTTCGTCCCTTTTTCATGACCTCCCCTCCTGCCACCACATACACCACCAGGCAGGTGAAGGTCTTCAGGACATTTGGGAAAGGCACTCTCACCCTCATCACCTGGTCATAGCACCTTAGTCGTAAATGTCCAGACCTAAGTCTGAGGGTCCCTTAAAGTCAGAGAGCTCCTCTACTTCTATGCAAAAGGGCTTTAGAAGCTATAGGTCCTAATGTTCTGTCCATCCTGTATCCCAGGGCTCTCCCACAGAGATCCTGCCACCCCCAGGAGATGCTGTGCAGATTCAGGCTCCTGTTTTCCCTTCTAAGGATCCTCCAAATCTCTGTGGTCTTCTGGCTTGAGCCTCCTACTCTGCCTCTACTCAGCCTCTACTCAGCTGCTTCCACTCCCTCTGTGACCCTGTCTCCCCATCACCTTTCTTCTCTGGGCACTCCTCCCTGTGTGATGCAGTATTCTTCTTCCTGTGGGTGATGCAGACAGAGTGATGCACTGCCCTGGGCAGATCATTTTTATGACGAATAACTTAGTCCATTCGGGCTGGTGTAATGAAGTGTCATTGCCTATATAGCTTATAAATAACAAAAATTTATTTCTGATGGTTCTGCAGGCTGAGAAATCCAAGATCAAGGTGCTGGTAGATTTGGTGTCTGCTGAAGGGCACTGTGTTAGTCAGCTTTTTGTCACTGTGACCAAAGTATCTGACAAAAAGAACCTGAGAAAAAGTTTATTTTGGCTCATGGCTTCAGAGGTTCACATGGTCAGCCAACTCCATTGCTCTGGGCCTGAGATGAGGCAGAACATCATGCCTGAAGGGTGTGGCAGAGGAGAGCTGCTAGTCCATGGTAACCAGGGAGCAGAGAGAGTGAGAGAAAGAAAGAGAAAGGGGCCAGGGGCAATATTTAATCCCCAAGCTCATACCCCACTGACCCACTTCCTCCAACCATGCCCACCTGCCTATAGTTACCACTCAGTAGCCCAAATTATTAATCTGTCAAATAGATTGCTTTACCTATAGAGTTATCACTCTGGTAATCTAATCATCTTACCTCTGAACACCCTGCATTGCCTAGCACGTGAATTTTAGGGGACACATCTCATATCCAAGTCATAATAGGCTCATTTCCTTGTTCGTAGGTGGATGTCTTCACTGTCCTGACATGGCAGAAGGAGTGGGGATCTTTTTTAAGGGCACTATCCCTTTCATGAAGACTCCGCCCTCATGACCTAATCACCTCCCAGAGGCTCCACCCCCAACACCATCGCCTTAAGGTTAGGATTCCAACATATGAATTGGGGTTGGGGGAGGAGCAAAAGTATTCAGTCCATTGCTGTGATGAAGGGAATTAGGTGTATGCAACGAGGACTGTCTTGGTCACTATTTGGAGAACATTTTTTTTTTTTAGTTAGAAGGATGTAATTTCCTTCAGATGTATTTTGTCTTATTTACATGTTAATATTCATATAGGCTAAATTTGCCTTTTTCATCAGTGATTGGATCAGTGTTTCAGAATCATTCGTTGAAGTCCAAAAACAGGGAAAATAATATGCAAATACTAGCATTCAAATCAACATGCAAGTAAGTGGTAGTAGTTAACAGGCTTCTAATGTGACTGTAAATTGTAAATCTGCAAGTGTGATGATTTTTTTTAAAAGCAGACAGAAAAGAAAAATATAAATAGAAAGTGTGATAAGGAGCATCTGAAAATATGAACTTATTTGCATTGGGAAGCCATTCAACTCTAGCCCTTGGTAATTGTCTGGTATGGAATTCTGTTAAATAGTTTTCTCATCTGTAAATGGAGATAATTGAACTCATCCTCAGAGTTGTTATGAGGAATAAATGAGTTAAATGTGTACAGAATGCTTATGTACACATTTATGAGCTATGTTATTTTAGTTATTATCACTATTAACGTAAAGCACAGTGATGCCTTTATAACCTATTGGATTTTCTAGAACAGATTAAAATAATAGTGTTCTTAGTACAAAATTGATGAATATTGTCATTAATGGTGAGGAAGTGAACAAAACTGTATGTAGGGGCTGGGATTGTGGCTCAGCAGTAGAATGCTTTCCTAGCACATGTGAGGCGCTGGGTTCAATCCTCAGCACCACATAGAAAATAAATAAATAAATTAGACTGTATGTAGCAGTATCATAGTTTGAAAAGTTGGTACGAGTTGCCATCTAGCTAAACAAACAATAAAATGAATAACAAATACAGTTTGAAACACGAAATTCCCACTTTAAAAAAATCCAAAATGGTTAATATTAGCAAATCCATATGTTTCAATTTAACATTATACTCAAAGACAAAGCAGAGTGAGCTACTGGCAGAATTCCTCTGCAAAGTGACAGCGTGGAGGCCACATGACACAGGTTGCAATAGAGCAGTAGCCTTCTGCTGAAGTCACAGGGCACACCTCTTCACACAGGTGAGGTAGGTGTCTGCAGAGGCACTCCATAACCTCTGTTGTATTTATCCCCCAAACCCAAGCTATAAAGTGGCTCCTGCTATTTACGTCATTATTACTCCCAGGGGTGCTATAGAAAGGAAGGAGCACACCGAGATCCTAGCCAGTAGCTCCACTGCATGGCCAGAAGGAAGGGGCTCCTGCCCCAGCGCCAAGCTACACACTGGCAGTCCCTACAGGAGGGTGGACCAGAAGCTGCCCATAGGGTGCCGATGAGAAATTATGCCTGGAGTGTGACTATCCAGTGCCCTGAGCAGAGTGGGACAGGGAACACACTTCCCTGTTCCATACCAGTGCTTGTGACTATGGAAGGCAACTTTGGGTGATCACATGGAATTTCTTTACTTCTTCTAATTTGTATTGAGATATAACTTATATCCTGTAAAATGCACCTATCTTACTCATTGCAACAATTATTTATAACACTATCCAAAACAAGATATAGGACCTTTCTATCACCACAGAAAGTCCCCTCGTGCCCCTTTCCCACTAGTCCCTCTTCTCACAGCACCCAGCAGAGACAACAGATGACTTGCTGACTCTTCTCCTGCATCAAAGCAATTACACCTTTTTACTCCATTAATTTTGAAATGAGAGTCAAGGTAGTATTTCCTTGTGACAGTGACCCATGCCAGTAGTGAGCTTCTCCACGATTTCAGGATACAGAGACGTATTCAGTATTTTGAATAGTATGAACCTGTCATTGAAATGTCACTTTAAACGTTGAAAGCAGGATGATAGAATTTCATTCCCCCAAAAAAGCAACGAGACCACAGAGTACACTGCTTGATCCCTGTAAGTTTTCATCTTTCCCTGTTTCTCTTTGCTCATTTGGGAGTAAATTGGGAAGCATTAAAGGTCAAGAGTTGCTGACTGCCTCAAATACTGCTATGCAACCTGGAGAACCGTGTTGTGGAAACAGGTGATCAGGGAATCAATTAGCAGTCTACCCAACGCCACCTTCCTCCCAAGTCAGACACCATTCACCTTCTTTCTCTGGAGTGGGGTGTTTTTCTGCTCGTGGACTTAAAAATATGACTGACTCCAGAGGTAGTTTCCAGCGGAGAATCTAGCTGTGACCCGCGTTTTGATCCCCACGCCTAGCAGTATCCAACCAAGCCACTGAACTTGGGCCAAATGATGGTTATTGCTTTTTAGGATTTTTATTCTGGTAGACATGGAGTGGAGGTTACAGTCACAGCTGACATTGATGAGGCTCACTCCATTCCATGCTCTTCTCTAAGCTTTACTGTGTCCCAACTCCTTCCTTTAACACGCCAGGAACCCCCTGATGTGGGTCCAGTTGCTCACCCCCGTGTATATTGAGGAAGTGAAATCATGGGGAGCTCAGGGACCTGCCCTAAGCCATACACGTACCATGCCAGCAACTCCAGGGCCTCTGGGCATGTCCTGACCCCAGTGGGAATATAGAAACGAGAAAGCAGACCCTTGGGACAAGCTCACCGTCCTTGGGCAGTATACACACTGTGCTGCAAGGTTTTTGCTGGTGGCAACCAAAAAATAGTCACTTTACAAATGGCTGCATTTTTATTATCATTTTTTTTGACATTTTAAAAAAATCACTAAATAATATCAGCTCAGGTGTATGAAAGATGCCAAGAGACCCTGGTCTAGCCTAAGAGGTCATGAATTCATCCAGCCTAGCTGGATGAATTATAAAAGCAAAAGTTAGATTCCTCCTATAAAAATCAAAGTGCCGAGGGCCTACACCTTGAATGCCTGGGGGTGTCTCCCTCCCCACCCCTTCTGCACCCCTTCCTGGCTCCCTCGTGTTTATCCCACCACAGGAGACTTGGAGGGCAGCCTGGCTGTGGATGCTCTGCTCCCTGGTGGACAGGCGTGTCTGGTACCCCAGAGGCACTCTGTGGGTTCCCACCTCTCCCAGTGCTCATTCTCCTTCCCCTGGCAAATGCAGCTTCCTTGAGGGGCTGGCCTTGGTTTCCCTTCCCTCCCCCTTCCTCCTTGTTCAAGGACAGTTCCTGGCTGTGTTTCTGAAGCCACATTTCTTCTGACCTGGGGCCCACATCTCCCACTGCCTGCTGGATAATCTGCCTGCACCTGGCATTAACTGTGGATAAAGTGGGTTCGCTGTGACCATCAGACTTCTCTCTCTAAACCTGGTCTCAGGACCTTAGCATCACCTTCCCCCTTCCTCCCATGCTACACACTTTCATCTGCCTCTTCCTCCTTCACCTGGATAGTCAGCCTAGGGCAACTCCCTACTACCTCCTCTTTAACCACTGCTTTCCAGATCTCCGTCTGCTCTCCCTGCACTTGTCTCCTTTAATTTATCCTAAATGTGGCCATCCCACTAGTCTTAGAGGGCAGTTGCAACATCTCCCTGCAAGAATACATGGTGCTTCTTCATTCTCCCTATTTAACCTAGTGGTTTTGTCCGATGCTCGAGGTCCTGTTGGTTCCAAGCTGTTTCCTCCTGTTTTCCTACTTTCACAGTCTCTGCCCAACCCAATTGAAATGTTTCCACTTTGTAAATGCCCCCTGCGCACCCCAAACCTGAACTCACACTCATCTCCCAGAGTCCCTCATCTCTGCTTTGTGAGTTCTTGCCCAACTTCCATTGCCCATCTCAAGGGCCACTGCCAAAGTCACCCTTTATTTCCCAGTCTTTTGTGTTTCTCCTTCCCCTGGACTTCAGTCACTCTCTGCAGTTAGCCCCACATTGATAATCATTCTTAGTCTTCTGTGTGTAGTAGTAGTACACTTGTCTTCTTCTCTCCGTGAGATGGCAGCTCTCTGAGGCCCGAAGCTGTCTTGATCACCATTGGAGTAGGCCAGTGGTCAGTAATTCTTGAATTAAACCTGGTCAGTGCTGTCGCTGTTGCTTCAGGTCTCCTCCACATTCCACCATGCTGTGGGTCACTGGCCTGAGTCTTAGATGTGAGGTGTCTCTCAAAAGCTCATGTATGAGGTAATGCAAGAAGGTTTAGAGAATAACTGATTGGATTATGAGAGCCTTAATCAAGTGAATTGATCCCCTGATGGGGATTAACTGAGTGGTAACTGAAGGCAGGTAGGGTGTGGATGGAGGAGGTAGGTTCCTGGGAGTGTAAATTTTATCTCTGGCCAGTGGAGCCTCTCTCTGCTCTGGGGTGCTCTGTGAGCCCAGGGCTCACACAGAGGTGCTGGTCATGTCCAGCTGAAGACAGGTAGGGGTGGTGATGCAGAACTTGCGAAGGCAGGTGCTCTCTCTTTCTCTCTCTTTAATCTGAGCAGCTCTTGCTTCTCCAGTGCTCTGCCAGGTGACTTCCAGCTGCTGTGGTTTCCCACATCCTGGTCTCCTGGACTTAGAGACCCCTGGGCTCCGTTCAGGCCCTCTCCCTGTGCTGTGTGTCCTGGAAACCCTCTCCAGGCTCTCCTCCATTGTGCCCCCTCTCAGGGACAACTGTCCTGTGCGGTTTCATATATTTTGCATAGTTCTTTAGTTAGGATGGGAAGTGGATCCAACCCCCATTACTCTGTGCTTGCCTGAGCAGAAGTTCTGACTCTTAAGTTCACCATATAAAGAAAGGGTCCATCTGGCAATGCCATTGACTTTCCTGGAATACCAGTCTCATCACAGTCAGTGATCTACACAGTGGATCATCTAACTATGTAAGGGACATGGCTTTGACACACAATACCACACAGCAATGATAATCTGTCCAAGTCACACAGGAGATGCTAGTGGTAGACAGTATAAACAGGGTCAAACTGGGAGGCTCCAAGGGCCCAAATACCATCCTGTGTCTGTACAGAATATCCAGAGGCTGCTGGTGAGAAGGCCTCCTCATCCGGGTCAACTGCTCTTCCTAGGAGACCAGGGCCTGGGCTGACCAGCAGCAGCCAACCATTTTAAATGAAAATAGCCCACATGGGTGATTTCTTTCATAGAAGACGCCTTAAAGGCCCACAGGAAATGGTTGATTTTGAGGGATTTTTCTCTCATCCTGGGCAAGCTGAGGGGTGCTGGTTATCATGAGTATTTGCTGATGGCTTGAAAATCCACTTGGCTAGCAAGAGTGGAAGATGGAACTCATGGCTGAAAATTCCCCCCTGGGGCTAGGCCCAGAATCTTCCTTACATCTGAATTACAACCCAGTGAAACACACAAACACACACACACACACATTCCAGAACATTAACAGAGGACCAGGATTATCTCTTGGTCTCAACTGTTCCTCCCACAATAATGCGGCATACTTTCAAGATTTGTTAAGTCTAGGAATGTTATACCAAAGGAGAGAATACTTTTCAAATGTGAGTGCCCAATTGATGCAAGTCAGAAATATGACAAAGGAAATTTTCTTTAAGTAGCTCACTGTGCACATTAGAATTTCCCCACCTGGTCGATGAACCTGGAGTTTGCAAAATAGAGCCACCAAAATGTCTCTAAGGTAGTTAACACCACTACTTTCTCATCCTTCTCTGACCAGGTATATGGGCATTTGTGACCAGGGTGGAAAAGCCCAGGGGCAGCACCCACCACTGTCTCTGCTTGGGGCCTTCCAGGCCTTCCCAGGTCCTAAGTGTGGGGTCTGTTTCGGCATCTCTGGCTTCACCGCCACCCACCCCACCCCACCCCACCCCGTCTTCTGCTCCATTCCATGCCTCCTACTACTCACAGTTTCCCAGCCCAGCCAAAGCAAACATGTACTTAGAGAAATGAAAATGCTTCTCTTCATAAAAGAGTAGGAGACTTCAACTAATGAAGCAACCATAAAAGACCACGGAATTCCTTGCTCTGACACAAATTTTCTTCAAGGCTTGTTTGCTATCATGCAGAGCCAAAGAGAAAGTGTCCCTTTAAGGCCGGCGAGGACTAAATTACCTGGTTTTAGAAATGTGATATGCTAGTCTTTAATAAGGGAGGAGTGGAGTGGGGTATAGATGGATCGAGGGGGGTGCCCTGAGGTCAGCTTCAGCAAGAAGCCTATTTGAGTTGCCCAGAGGTTTTGCATTCAGTTGGTACTCACAGATTTCACTGAAATAAACTGAAGTCCTAATGACGGGCCCCTTTTTACCCCATTCCCTTGCAGGGGGCATAGCTGTGTATTCCCACCTAGGAGACCACAGGGCAAGCTGAAGCTGACTGACCACTTAGGATCTGTTGATAAATGACCACAAGCTGGCCAGGGGCAGACCCCTCTGACCTTACATTCTGACAGAGTGCAATTGGGCCAGAAACAACCACAACACAAAAATCGATCCAATGCAAAGGTAGGTTTAGGCTCCAACCATAAGGAAATCACATCCTGGGCAAATCTAAGGGATGAGTTTCCAAAAAAATAAGCCATTATTTTCCACAGTGACTGTTTATTGCCCCTAGGACAAGGTATGGAGCTCTCCTACGTGGGCATTTTGCCACCATGCCAGGTCATCCACTGCTCTATAAACACACCATACCATCCCAGGCCTGCTCATTTCATTCTCCCCACAACCTCCTCCCCACCTGGTCCACCTCGGGAATTCCTCCTCATTCCTTCAGGTTCAGTTCCATTGCTGCCCTCCCCGTGAGATACTCATAATACCCCATATTTGTTGGTGGAAACATGGAATCAGGCTCCCATAGCTGTGCCCCACCTACATACTAACGTTTGGTTTTGTTTGGGAATGCGAGGTGCCTGAGCTTCATTAATCTCTGGGCCCCCTAAGTTTAACAAGGGACGTGGCAGGGGCTCTGTGAGATGTGTGTCAGGGATAGAAAATGATCTGCTCTACCTTAGTGGGGTAATGCTTCAAAGTAGGTCGGCATATGCTCTCTGCAGGCCATTCCATTTCCTGGGAATCAGGAAAGGCATAATTCGTAGTCCTCACAGAGGACTTGGCAACGTTTGGCAATGTTCAACAAGAGGGAAATTGATGCTACCCAGTCTTGGACTGTACCCATGGAGACCTGGGTACTAGTTTTGGCTTTCCCACCAAGGATTCTGGGTGACTTTGAGCAAGTCTGAGAGGGTGGGCTGGAATAAATCACCTGAATTGCTTCTAATCCAGTTGTACTCATGTGTACCTTCCCTTAGGTCACATGCTCATGTGTGGTAAAGCCTGAACTAGCATCAAGGTTTTCTGATGCTTAGTAGCTTGTCAGAGGCCCTGATGCCACTTTATTTTCAGGTGGTGAATTTGCTTTTCAAATCCATGTAATATTGGAATAATGGCTGTTCCCCACCTGGTAATGAGAGGCTGCTTTTATGAGTGAAGCCTGCATCACCAGCCTGGCTTGGAGTCGGCCCATGCTGCTAACTCTAGACAGGGACTGACAGGGAACTGCATGGGCACATTCATTTCTTTCAGCAAATATGGCAACAAGGTGATGATACCCAGCAGGTCCCTAATAAAAGAAAGTGGAAAAGGACACAGAAAAGAATAGGAGTGAGTTAAGAACAAGTAAGCACTTACAGGCACTGGGCTGATCGTGCCTCTGTTAAAATAAAAACAAGACATTTTGGTTCATGAAGGCATGCTGGGGAAAGCTGAGTTGTATCTGCTCAGTCTTGATTATGGTTTTGCTGACTGCCATGGGAACAACAGGAGCTTCATGAATGGATGGGAAGACTGTGACTTCCAATGCTGCATCCAAGTCTCCCAGAAGCCTTGTCTAAATGCAGTCCTGGTTGTTTCATTCAGCAACATTTGGCATATCTCAGAGCTGAAGATGTAGTGACAGAATTAATAGTAGTTGCCGAATGCATTTATCTTCTAAAAACAAGAAGGAACAACACAGAAGGTTAAAACGAGGCCCACAGTTAGCAACTGGCTTTTCTGGCTAGCAGCTCAAGACCTCATTTAAAGACAAGCTAAATAAAATCTCCTTGTTGGAAACCCAACAGTTGATGTAGTCTTGGGTTTAAAAGAATCTTCTTGGGTTGATGTCAGGACTCTTGGCAGGATAAGTAGCACGGGTTGTGTTTTAGTCATCTTTAGTCATTTTTTTTTTTTTCTCTGCTCTGACTAAAAGACCTGACCAGAACAATTTTAGAGGAGAAAAAGTTAATTTGAGGGCTCCATCCATAGACAGCCAGCTGCATTCCTCAGGGCTCAAGGTGAGGCTGAACATCATGGTAGAAGAGTGTGGCTGAGGGAACCACCAGGAGGGAACAGGCAGCCAGTGCCTGAGCTCATTTGGAGCAGGGAATAGCTCATGTTCCCACCAGTCTGAGGAGGGAAACCTCAGGTAGGGTGCTAAGAAGGGCATTGCCTCAGTAGTGGGGGAGAGCCCTAGACTAGGGGCTGCCACTTGAGAACAAGTTTATAAGTCTTGGAGAAACACCCAATCCTAGGATAGACCCCCAAATGTATGGGATGAGCCCAAAGTATCTCAGAGCACCAGGAAACAAGAAGGTGCTCTAAAAAGCCACAGTGTTGAGCTGGGGTGAGGAGCAGTCAAAGGAGCACAGCAGCCAATTGAAAAGAGTACCAGTGGCCAAAACTGGAATAGTTTGTGAAACAAACTAGTACTGAATTGCCTATTTACAAAATAAATATCCATGAGTCCATACTGATACAAATAAATGATCAATTGATGATGAATAAACAAAGAACAGAAAAATCTCCCCTACAGAGGAATTCCAAAGAATTTAAATTCTGCCTCAAGAAAGTGGAATACAACTCCCCACCCTTTTAGTTCAGGCCATGCTTAGTAACTTCCTTCCCTGCAGATGGGAAGGAAGGGAATGGCATAAGTTCACAGTGGAGACACCTGACAAACACTGTCTGCCAGCTGACCAAAGTCAATATTAGCATGAGTCATGAGGATAGTGCCTACCTTACCATGATAGGATGAGAGTAGAACTTACCCTCTGTGATCTTCCTCCAATAAAACCCATAACCCCAATATAACGAGGAAGCATAATCAGACAAATCCCAATGGAGGGACATTGAACAAAATACCTGACCAGTGGGCTGGGATTGTGGCTCAGTGGTAGAGCACTTGCCTAGTACCTATGCGGCCCGGGTTCGATCCTCAGCACCACGTACAAATAAACGCATTGGTACAACTAAACCAAATAAATAAATATTAAAAAAAAAAAAAAAACTTCAGTGGATGGCTAAGTTTACTATTAAAAAAAAAAACCTGACCAGTATTGCTTAAAATAGTGTCTTCCACAAAAAGGGGAAGTCTGAAAAACTGTCCCAGCCAAGAGAGCCTCAGGAGACATGGTAATAAAGGCCCTGTAGTGTCGTGGATGGGATCCTGGAACAAAAGGGACATTAGGGAAAATGAACAAAATATGTATCAAGTATGGACTTTCATTAAAATAAGATATTGATTGATATTGTTTCACTAGTTGTGAGAAATATACCAGACTAAAGTGATGTGTTAATAATAGGGGAATCTAGCCGGGCGCTGTGGTGCACGCCTGTAATCCCAGCACTTGGGAGGCTGAGGCAGGAGGATCGTGAGTTCAAAGCCAGCCTCAGCAGTGGTGAGGCACTTATAAACTCAGTGAGACCCTGTCTCTAATAAAATACAAAAAGGGGCTGGGAATGTGGCCCAGTGGTCAAGTGCCCCTGAGTTCAATCCCCAGTACCAATAATAATAATAATAATAATAATAGGGGAATCTGTATGTGGGGACAGAAAAATGAGGACTCTATTCTGTCATATAGATCTGGATTGTTCCCCAAAGGCCCATGGAAGGCTTGGTTCCCAGGGTGGCACTATTGGGAGGTTGTGGAACCTTTAGAAGGTGGGGCCTAGTGGAAATGTGTGCCCTTGAAGGGGATATTGGGGCCCCCAGCTCTCCTTCCTGCCCCCCACTTTCTCTTTCCCTGCCACCATGAGATGAACAGGTCTCCTCTGCCATGCACTCCATCATCACAGGCACAATAACAACAGCATCAGGTAACCATAGCAACCTCTAAAACTGTGAACTACAATAACACTTTCCTTGAAAGTTAAATTTCTCAGGTATTTTGTCACAGCAACAGAAAGCTGACTAATTCATTGTACCATCTTTATAATTTTTCTGTAAATCTACTTTTCCTAAATAAGGACTTTATTAAGAAATAATTACATATTTAGTATCTTTAAATAACATTTAAAATAATCATACTAAATATTTTTTAAATTTAAATATTCATCACATTGTTTTAAATATTAATAAGGCACCAAAATATCCAACACTGTTCAGTAGATACCTCTTTTCCTTCTTCCTTTCTTTCTTCTCCTTCTCCTCACTATAAGAGGCATTCCTGAGTGGCTCCATAGAGTCCAAACAAAAAAAAAATTTAGATTTAGAAAAACCTGAGTTATTTAATTACAAAAATAAATCAGGCCAACCCATGCTTTAAGCTTGAGCTATCTGTGCCTCAGGGAGCCTCCTGGTTCCCAGGCCTCCTATTCTCCGTGACTAGCATGTGGGATGGCAAAGTCCTGAGGAAGAGGCTGAAGACTGGTAGCCAGCACCGGCCCCCATGGCTGCCCCACCTGTTGTTAGCCCTGCTGAGGTTCCATCTCTTCAAACACTGAAATATGCACCGTTCCTGCTTTTCCTTTGAGACACTTGGGGCTCCAAGAAATAAATTCATTCCTCCACTCACACGGCTAGAAAATGGCAGAGCCAAGGTTCCAATAAAGACTGTGAAGGCTGTCTGTCTGCTGTAGCACCTGCCTCTCCCCCAGCTCCCTCCCCACCTGTCTGAGTCCGTGCATCCTTGTTTAGTGATCCTGAACAGCTCAGCTGGCCTGGAGAGGGCACCTGCACTCATCTGCCCATTCGCTGCATCTGCTGTGGCCAGACACCCTGGCAGACAGGCTCTGAGGAATCTTACTAACAGTACTCGGTCCTGAAGCTCCCCCAGGTGCAAACACCTGTACCTTTAGTGACACCTAAAATGGAGCATCCAAAAGGGTACCTGCAGAACTTTCACTATCACTTCCGTTCAGTGAGTTTTCTGGAAATAAGAGAAAAGGCTGAATTATAGCAGGTAACCTGCTCTCTGGCTTATCTTGACCTTGGCCTCCAGCAAATGATCACAGACCTTTAATGGTGATGGCATTGTGATGGAGCTGCTGAGTTGCAATTTTTTTTTTTTTTTTAAATTTCATTCTCTTTAACTTTACCTGGGACAGGAAAGAAGACAAGCTAAATAACAATGTACTTGGAGAAACACTGTGCACCCAGAGGCAGCAGCATTTTGGTTACAAAACATCAATGTCAGTGTTGTATCTGAACAAAGTAACACAGTACACAGTTCTATTTCAATTACCAAACCAGAGGGAGCTGAGGAGACAATGCAAGTGAACTGAAGAAAGCTGTTAATTTTGGCAAGTGATAAAAATGTATGCTTCCTAGATGTTGTAACAGTGAAATAAAGTTTTATTGTTGGCTCATTCTTTGGACATACTTGCTCACCTTACAAATGGAATGAAGGTCTAGAGACATTAATGCATAGGAAAATAAATTTAATTAATGTAATTTATTTTTCCCTGTAAATGACAATCTCTTACCTTGGTCACAGATGAGATGCATGTGCCCACAGAAATGCAGCATCACTAATGGCCTCACTAGTCCTGATATGTCCATGAGGAGGAGTTGTGTGTGAATGAGCAGGAACAAGACTGAGTAGCACTTCTAAGACAGCTTGCACAGGAACCTTTGATTTTGTTGGTTTGTGGGGAATTGAACCCAAGGCCTTGTGGATGCCGGGCTGACACTCTACCACTGAGCTGCATCCCCAGCCCACAGGAACCTTTGCATGTTTTCACAAGGTGTAGCAGACATGGTGGTAGTGCTCTGAGCCCATGACCCCTGCCCAGCCGAGTGGCAGTCCCAGAGAGCAGAGCTGAATTGCATATTGATGTCTCGCTCTACCATGTTTTCCAAAGCCGTGAAATTTAGTCCATATGTTTAAATCTCTCCTTGGCTGATTGCCTTGTGCAGTTGATATGTACAGTACAACAAAATTAAAAAACATTTTTAAAAAATCTGTTTTGAAGCGAACTTGAATGAGAAAAAATAGTGCAGTTCTGTGTTGAGAGCATATGTGAGGATATAAACCCCATTGTGTGTGCGTGCGTGCGCCGTGCCTCAGAATGCCATTTATAAAATATTTATCATAGTTTCACTGATTAGGTTCATATAGAGCCTTTGTTATTGAAAAGGAGCCAAAGTACTTGGCTGATTTAGGAGGCCATGGTTGGCAGACCAGAGTGAAGATCAAGGTAGGTGACCATAGTAGAATCTAGAGAAAAAGTAGGTAGGTCTCTCGGCATCAACAACAATGTGCAGCTACCTTGGGTTGAGCCAGTCTTACTCCAAAGGCTCCACCAAAGGAAAGTGGTCTGGAAGGGTCATATGAGGGATTTATCCTTTGCTGTGCCTGCATTGGTGGCACTTGGGTGAGGGAGCCAGGCCTTCTGGCTCAGAGTTGATTAACGTGGCTCCCATTGGTCTCTTTCTTCCATCTCTAGCCATTCCTTCTAAATCTGTATCTATAACCTAAAAACCAAAAAGAAAACTAACTTACTGAGTCCCACCAAAAAATGAAACCTCTTGAAGATAATGCCTTGGTGAGGAGCATCAGAAAAATTAAAAAGGACCAAGCCAATAAACAAATCAGGAGAAGTCAGGAAGGCCTGGGCCTCCACTCGGTGTCCATAATGACTGTGGATTCTGAGGGACAGACTGAGGAAGTGGGCACTCCTGGCGGAGCCGATCTGGGAAAGGCAGACGAGCAATACGTGGTGTGCATGAGCAGGGTACGTGCCTCATACTGTTCGCAGTGCCTTAAATCTATCAACCTCACTTAATCCATGCAAACTTCTATCCTTGCCCCAGTTTTATATTTGAGGGAACTGAGATTCAGACTGGTTCAGTATTTGGCCAAAGATCACACAGCTAGTAATGGTCAGAGCCAGGATTAGACCAGAGGGCCTGTCAACAGAGCCTACTCACTGAACCGGTTTTCACTTACGATCCATTATATTTTATCTGCATCTTTCCCCACTGCCCCCCTCACATTCTTTTTTAAAAATAATCATATAATTCAGTGGTTTCTAGTATATTCACAGAGTTGTACATCCATCACCATAATTAATTTTAAAACATTCGCATTACCACCCCCATTCCTAGGCAACCACTGATCTACTTTCTGTTTCTGTAGATTTGCTTATTCTGAATATTTCATGTATAAAGATCATGTTATATGTGATCCCTTCTGACAGGCTTCTTTTACTTAGCATAATGCTTTGGCATGTATCCATCTTTATTCTTTTTATGATTGAATAATATTTTGTTGTTCCATATATTACATCATTTATCCACCCATCATTTCATGGTCATATGTGTTGTTAATACATGTCAGCTATTACGAATAATGTTGCTGTGAATACTTGTAGATCAGCTTTTCTGTAGCTACATTTTTTTTTTTTTATTTCTCCTGGGTATATACCTAGAAGTTGAATTGCTGAGTAACACAGGGTAACTGTGTTTAATGATTTGATGAACTACCAAACTGCTTCCCAAAGTGACTTCACCACTGTATATTCTCACCAGTGTGTGAGGGTTCAAATTTCTCCACGTCCTCAATAACACTTGTTGTTAGCTATCATTTTTTGTACAGCCATCCTAGTGGGTATGGAAAAAAACATTACCACACAATTACTGTCACTATCTTGAAGATGTCATTACTTGTTTTCCCTGTTTGTTTCATACTTTTAAAAATATATTTGGTTGAATTCAGATTTAAGCAAGGCCCACACTTGCATTTGGTTGATAATGTTTCTTGAATCAATCTATCTATCTATCTATCTATCTATTTATTGGGGGGGGGGGGTACCAGGGATTGAACTCAGAGGCACTGGACCACTGAGCCACACCCCTAGCCCTATTTTGTATTTTATTTAGAAACAGGGTCTCACTGAGTTGCTTAGCGCCTCACTTTTGATGAGGCTGGCTTTGAACTCGCCATCCTCCTGTCTCAGCCTGCTGCTGGGATTACAGGCATATGCCACCGCGCCAAGCTCTTGAATCTCTTTTAATCTGTAAGTTTCCCTCCTCCTACCTTCTCTTGCATAATTCTGTGTTTGTTGAGAAAACTGGTTACTTTCCTTGGGCAACCCTGTTCTGAATTTTGCCAATCGTACCCCCATGGTGTGAGTTAACATGTACTTCTGTCCTGTGTTTCCTACAAACTGGTGGTGGAATCCCGAGGCTTGATCAGATTTAAGTTTGTTTGTTTTCATTTTTGGCAAGACTACTTCATGAGAGGTATCTTTCATATGTCTCTCTTTTTGTGCTACTAGGATTGGTCCCTAGATTCAATATTCTCAGCTTAATATATTGATTGTAAAATTCACTTATGTTGGTCTGGGTTCTCCAGAGAAATAGAACCAAATAAATATATATATATTTACGAGAGGAGATTTACCACAATGGCTCACACAATCAGAGGCTGGATAATCCTACAGTGGCCATCTGCAGACTGGAGAGCCAGAGAAACCATAGCTGCACAGTGAAGAAGGTAGAAGCCTAAAAAAAAGAAAAAGAAAAAGAAAAGAAAAGGCCAATGATGCAGCCCCAGTCTGAGGCCAAAAGCCTGAAAGCCCCTGCAGGGCCACTGGTGTAAGTCTGCATTCAGTGACTGGAGAACCTAGGGTTTGAGGTCCGCAGGTGACAGCAGCAGAAAAAGGCAGCCATTCAAGAAGTGTGGCTCACGGTAGAGCACTCACCTTGTACTTGTAAGGCACTGGGCTTGATCCTCGGCACCATGTAAAAATAAATAAATAAAAATAAAGGTATTGTGGCCATCTACAACTCAAAGATATTTTAAGAAGAAGAAGAGGCCAGTGCAAACAAGAGCTGGCTTCCCCCTCCTTCCACTTTTGCATTTCCTCAGGGGCCCCAGTCTGTTGGATGGTGCCACCCACATTAACTTCTGGTCTCCCCATTTGGTTCTCTGACCCACAATCCAGTCTTCTCTGGGAGCATCCCCACAGACACACCCAGCTCTCCACACTTCTGTCTACTAGTTTTTACAGCCATCCTTTTTATGTCCGTGAGCATTGCCTCCACCCGTTTTTCACTAGAGAAGATCCTGCTTTCCCACTCACTCCAAATGCCTCCTAAGAAGGCAACAGTGCCCTTTCTACCATACAGCCATTGCCCTCATAATGCAAGGAGGATCGAGGATCGATTTATGCTAATTATGTCATAATTTACTCAGCTCCTCCATGCTAGACTGTAAATGCCCTAAGGGAAGACACTCTTCTGTCTCGTTTACCCCTTTCCCCCGAGCCCCTGCCACCCCCAGACTGGCCCATGGCAGAGCTCACCAAGTATAGGTTGACTATCAGGAACTCCTACTGCTCTCTTCTGCACACATCCTGTGACACCGTGTTAGCAGCATTTTACTGAGAACTCTAGTGACTTTCAGATGATGCCATTCTGAGTGGTAATGCAAGTAAAGGGATATAACTTATGGATATACACAAGAGATGTTTGGAATGTCAAATTTCAAGGGTGGCAATTCAGAATGCAAGCTGTAGGGTTTTTTAAAAAAAATCTCTTATCTAATAAAACCAGAAAATATGTAGTTTCCCCACCACCCTCCCCCCTCCAATTCATGGACTGAGTAGCTAATGAGTAAATCTCTCCTACTTAGTTTGTGAAGCCTGTGAAATTTGACTCCCAGCCCAAGGCTATGTGGCTTCCTGTTTTGGAATTGAAAATAAAGTTTTTATTAAATTCTGATATTAAATTCAGGGTAGGTGTGTTGCAGAAATAGACATATTTTATCTAGAATCTTCCTGTTAATACAGCACCACTGATTCTTCTGGACCAATATATGCCTTACCCATCTTCTTGTGCAAGATCAGGGAATGTTTCTGACTGCTTACAACTTGTGCAGAAGAAGTCAGAGTTTGCACTGTAGTCAGGATCTGAGGTTTATCTCCTGCCTCGCCCTTTACCTGCTGATTTCCTCATACTTGTCTGGAGAAAAAAGCTGTCTGTCCCTGAAAGACTTAGATGCCACCACAGGATTTGGGAAGCAGATGACCCTTTCTGGGAAAACCCAGAAAAGGCAGAGTCAGCGTACACTCAGTGCCCTTGTGTGCCAAACATCCTCTCATCCAAGGATGAGCTTTATGTGGAATCTAGTAGAAGTTCTAAGGACATGGCCAGCTGAAAGCTGTTGCTGTCACTAGCCGGTCATTGATGGGATACTAACAAAGAAACTGTACCTCTTTCTAAGAAGAGGTAATTCCAAGTTCAGATTCTGCAGCATCATTTTACATATAAAAAAAAACAAAACTAGTAGTTGGTTTTATGTATTACAACCCATTGAAAAATACTCTTGTAAAACACACTATTTTTGCTTTTACACAAGACAGCTTCTAAATGTGGCTTCCTTTTAATGTGACATAAACCTGTTGTGGACTCTCTGTTATACCACAGAAATTGTCATAACCACAATGTCTCTTGTCTTCCAGAAAGAAGCTTGAGAATCACTATGCTTCCCTACTAGAAGTGATGGTTAAATAGTAGTTAAGGTGTTATTTAGCATGGAGTATTCCTAGATCACCTTATATTCACAAGGCACACTGTAAAAAAATATAACACTATTATAGTACAAGTAAATGAAAGCAGTTACGTTAAAATTAGCTTTAATTTTTTTTATCTTGTGGGGCATGGTGGCACATGCCTGTAATCCCAGCAGCTCAGGAGGCTGAGGCAGGAGGATCAAAGTTCAAAGCCAGCCTCAGCAATTTAACAAGGCCTTAAGCAACTTAGTGAGACCCTGTCTCAAAATTGGAAAAAAAAAAAAAAAAAATTTAAAGGGCTGGGGATATGGCTCATTGGTTAAGTGCCCTTGGGTTCTATCCCCAGTACTCCATCCCTAAAACATATGTTTAATGTAGACACTTAAGGAAAAGGTGAAGATTAAAAAATAGTTGCAGACATTCATGTTGGTTCTGCAAGAAAAGTCTGAGTCCCAGGGCTTATATATATTCCTTCCATTGCGTCTTCTCACTAGCATGACTCTAATACTTAATGAGCCATTTTTAAAGCTTTATGGTCACAAGAAAATACATAATAAATAGGCTTGGCAGGACTCTGGAGGCTGAGGCAGGATAATCATAAGCTGAACGCCAGCCCAGCAACTTGGCAAAATCCTCAGCAACTTAGTGAGATCCTGTCCCAAAATAAAAAGGACTGGGGACATAGCTCAGTGGTAAAGTGCGCCTGGGTGGAATTCTTAGTACCAAAAAAAAAAAAAAATAGGAGAAGGAAAAGAAAATGCATAAACAAACAAATAAATAAGTACATAGGCTTTCCAGGTGTTTTGAAAGAGAAAAGTTAAAAAGGGAAAAAATATTAAAGAGATTGTATCTTTACTATGTTCATTCAACATTTATCAAGTACCTCACAGATGCTAGGCAGTGGAGAATTAGTTCTTAATAGTGTCAAGACTATTAAGTGCACATAGTGTCAAGATCTCCATATGAAGACTCCAGAGCTCTAAGCTTATGTGTGTTTATATCTACTGATAGTGATCATATGACAAATTAAATGTATAACATGTTTAAAGTATTTTATTAACTCATTTAAACATAAAGCCACTGCTTGTTGTCATAAATAACTATGTTATTAAAAAGAACAACAAATTTTTCCTGAAGAGTGGCATTGATTTACTGTTCTGCAAATCTCTTTAATGTCTTCCTTCCTAGAAGGGAGCTAGCCTCATAGGCGTTCCTGCAGTCCAGTGCTCTAAGTCGCTTTGATGGAAGTTTCTAAAGAAAGTATAACCTCAGCACAGATACATTATTTTAAAAAAGAAGAATCGTCTGAGTGGACACAATTTTGGAGAAAATTGTATGTATTTTTCTTTGGTAGTACACTAAAACTGGACAAGTAGTAATTTTTGTAAAAATTTGTTGTACTGGGAAATCTGAAACAATATCAATGAACATTTGTGGACTTGTCACATTAAAATCCATTAGTCTTGCCGGGCGCGGTGGCACACACCTGTAATCCCAGCACTTTGGGAGGCTGAGGCAGGAGGATCGTGAGTTCAAAGCCAGCCTCAGCAATGGCGAGGCACTTAGCAACTCAGTGAGACCCTGTCTCTAAATAAAATACAAAAAAGGGCTGGGGATGTGACCCAGTGGTCAAGTCCCCCTGAGTTCAATCCCCAGTAACACACACACACACACACAAAAAATCCATTAGTCTGTCTTGCAATTTGAATGAATCTCTTATTTGTGCATGACTGTGACATCACAAATCAGTCAGATGGAAATACTGGGTCACTGAGTTATGGATCTCTTCCAAATGTTGACACATTTCATTATCCAAGAGCAAAACATCACATTCATTAATATTTTCACCACCCTTAATATCTTATCAGGAACGCCTTAAGCTTTGGGAAGCACTGTTGGATACATGTTATCCAAAGTTTAGATTTGTACTTGAAAGTTTGAATTTTATCACTGGCCAAAAATGGGATCAGTTCTTGAAGTGGCAGGCTTCCTGCATTAATTATTACAAAAGCTCTGCCATCTTAAGTCTGTCAGTACTTGCTTAACGTAAAGATGATACTCCGTGGAAACAGTTCCAGCCTCAGCCCATGACTTGAACAATCACCAATATGTTTTTCCTTGAGACAGCTCACATTTCAGTGTGCAGAAATGCTGTTTATTTCCCACTTAGTCACACAGAATAAAAAATGCAGATACTCAATTGTTGAGATTTAATAAAGGTAATTCTTACTGTTTTTTAAAGGACTTTCAAAAAATATTCTTTCCCCCAGATTTGTTGGGTGAAGCTTAAATTATTATGTTTCTTCTTCCCTTGCAAGTGTGACATGGTTAAAAAAAAAAAAAAAAAATCAATGACTACTAATGCATGTTCCCATGACGTTGATCTGGGCTAAGGCACCACAAGTTTGTCCACCTATTTTTGGACCAACAGTGTAAGTTTCAACACAGTGAAATAGATAAATAAAATATAGCTATTACTAAAATGTTTTGGCCCTTATGAATGCCTGAAGGGGTCTTGGGGCTTCTCAGAGGTGTGCAGAACATTCATTGGAGAACTCTGCAATAGAAATACCATCTGACTTTGACGAGATTTTCTTCCTATGGGGGGAAGACAGATAATAAACAAAAATGCTGGGGATGCCATAATCAAAATAAAGCTGGCCAGTATAACAGAGGGGCTATTTCAGATTGGCTGTTCTTGAAAGGCTTTTCAAGGGAAGTGACTTCATTTTTTTTTTTAATTGCTAGGGATTGAACCCAGAGGCACTTTGCCACTGAGTCACATCCCCATATCTATCTATCTATCTATCTATCTATCTATCTATCTATCTATCTATCTAGAGAAAGAGTCTCACTTAGTTGCTTAGAGCCTCACTAAGTTACTGAGGCTGGCCTCAAACTTGGGATTCTTCTGCCTCCTGAGTCGCTGGGATTACAGACAGGTGCCACCACACCCTGCTAAGGGAGGTGACATTTAAGTTGAAACTTAAGGGCAGATAGAGTGAGACAGCCTGGCTCAGACTCCAAGGCAGAGCACACTTGGAATGTTCAAGGGACAGAAAGAGGACCACTATGGCTGAGCACAGTGAGGAGGAGGCGTGATGGGAGAGAAGATCAGAAGATAGTTAAAGTTCAACCAGATCCAGCCTTAGAAAGCAGGGCCATGAGCTGGGATGTAGTTCAGTGCTAGAGCACTTGACTAGCATGTGCATGGGCCTGGGTTTGATCCCCAGCACTACAAAAATAAGGGGGGAAAGTCCACGTCAGAGATGTCATGAGGATGCTCTTGGAGGGGTTTCAACCAGAGTGAAAGGTGCTGAGCGCCTTGTGCGCCTCCCCACCAGGCTGCATCTGCCCTCCCCTTCCACCTCCTTCCTTCTCTCAGTGGTCTTAGCCAGATTTGGATTCTGACCCTGAATTACAAGGTAAATATATGTAAAAGATTACATGGAACAACTTATAAAAATATCTTATGAAAATAAACTCAAGGGAACAATAAATAAAAATTCGGAATAGTGCTTACCTGAGAGAGGGGAACCCAGAGGACAGGTTGGGGGAAGATTCCACAGAAGAACAGAGGTCCTCGTGGAAGTCCTAGTTCTGGAGTGAAGTGACATTCTGTGGGTGTCTAGTAGCGTATGAAGAAGGAGTGAGTGAAAGCATGGGGGTTGTGGATGGGCCAATCACAAGGGTGTGTTGGGAGCCACTGGGCACAGTTGGCCCGAGTATGTGCTCCTGAGGTTTGGCACATGCTCAGCTTGTGCAGGGCCCCAGGTTCCATCCCTAACACTGCAAAACTCAACAACAAAAAAGATGGGAAGCAAGGGAAAACCAATCTGATATCTAAAACTGTTTCATGTACTGAGTCAACTTCCTGGCATGTTCAGACTGTAGCTACCTGCAGTTGTCTAGTGTGGCATCATGGGTAAAAACATGGGGCTGGGGGAGCCTGCTTAGACTTAAACTTTGTGCAGGGCCAGCCATGCAACCTTGTCACATCACTAGCTCCTCCAGGCCTCTGCATCTTCATCTGCCATGTGGAACAGTGGCAGCACCTCTCACTGGAACAACACCAAGAACTGCTTATTCCAAATTCTCTCAGTAGCATTTGCAAACAGGTGGAAATATTTTTTTTTTTTCCTGAATATACTCCCTGCTTCTATCCCTTTTTTTTTTTTTTTTTTTTTTTAATGTAACTAGGGAAAACCAAGAATGAAGCTGGTTTGTTTTTTTGTTTTGTTTTTGAGGAAAAGGTTGTTGAATCTGTTCTTAAGAATGTTTGAATTAAATTCTCTTTGCCTGAGGATGATATTTTTATCTTAGATGATTGTTTCTTTGAACAAGCAGTAAGAAAACAAAATGAAATTGGGAGGCTCTGTGCTTTCTTCCTGAAAAGAGGCTTCAGGGCTTTGGGCCAAAATACAGCTTGAAATAAATTTTAGAAGCATTCACCACGGGCAGCATCTGTTGTGAGGGGCCTGCTGGTGACAGGCACATTCCCCCAGGACAGCAGAAATACCCTGCAGAGTGGTGGCCACACTGGGCTGCCCACTGCTCAGGGATCTGTTGGAGAAAGTGGGCCCTGGGAACTGAAGAGCCACTCAGGGGGTTACACAGGAGGCTGCTCCAGGCAAGGCCTTTAAATTTCAGTACACTTTTCCCTGCGCTGCATGGTTTCAGTTCTCTCTGGCAGGGTTTGGAACCTGTCCAATTAGTCAACTTCTACAACTTAGACCCTTTTCCTAAAGAGGGGTTGGCACAGGGATGTCAGCCATCAGATACTAGAGGTAGAAGTCACTGGTGTCCTTCTTGTCAGATTCAAGAGGTGCAGAGTGATTCTAGGTCCTGTGATGAAGAGAAGCTAGCAGAGACAGGAGCAAACAAAGCATCTACGGGCAGGAAATGATAGGAGCTCCACTGCTGTAGCCATCACTTCCCTTTGTGGTCAGGGGAATGTTGTAGTGCTGATGTGGCATGAGTCTCAGGATTATCTGAGTCCTCTGAGTGTCAGGAAGGCATGCTCTAAGTCTTTAGGCTGGTGCACAAGCCAAGGAGAGGTGTCCTTTGAGAGAGAGAAAGATGCCATAGCTCAATGGAGAAGGGAAGATGGAGAACCTCCCAGTGACCCTGTTTAGCAGCAGCATGACCCATCCTGCAACCTGGAGTGTGGTGCTCTCCCAGGGACCAGCCAGGACTCAAATTGTTCTTGATGGAAGGATCTTAGAATCCCTGGAGTGACCCACAAGTACTTGACTAACTTCCACTCAACCTCAAGCATACCAACCCACTGTGTGTTAGAACAACTCTCTGTCATTAGAGGAGCACTTTTATATTGAGTTGAAGTCAGTCTCCCCATAAATCCATAGACTGCCTTTTTGAAACTCATACATTCACTGATTCAGTAGGTACTTGCTGAGAACTAGGTGTGGCAGGTTCAGCTCTAGCAACTGTGCAGAGAGAGAGAAACTAAGTAAAGCCCAGGGCAGAGAGTTGCATTTGATAACTCTGGGACCCTGGGCAACTTCATCCAACCCCCAACTTCCTCCTGATAAAATGGGAATTTATAGTGTCTACTCATCTTTTAGATTTCTAGGAGGATCCCCTCATATAGGATTTAAAGCCTGGACTGCAGTTGGTGTATTATCTTTTTGTCACTATAACAAAATACCTGACACAATACTTATGAAGATAAAAATAACTTATTGAACTTACAGTTTTTGAGACCAAAAGTCCAAGTAGAACCTGTAGGCTGTACAATGAGGGCCACCCCTGGGCTCTATTACCTCACAGTGTGGATAGCAGTGGCACATGCAGGAGCAAGGCAATTACATTTCAATCCAGGAGTAGAGAGGGCTAGGTGAGGCCAGGCTACCTCCTTTCATAACAACCCTGTGTGAAAACTCAAGGATTCATAGCAAAACTACCTTCCAAGAGCACAACCCCCGAGATCTAACTTCCTCTCACTAGGCTCCACCTCCAGAAGGCTCCACCACCTTCCAGTAGCTCCACCTTGCAGACCATGGCAGCAACATGTGGTCCTTTTGGAGACATTAGACCACACTAAAACTATAGCAGTAGGTGTTCAAAACTCTGTCATCTGAAGGCTTAGTGCTATTCATGTAATTCAGCACAGGCCTGATCAACATGGGAGAGGTGAGTTGGGATGATGAGTGCTTGTGGGCAGATGCATGTACCCACGGGCAGAACCTCCGTGCAGTGGTCTCTCAGGCAGCAGTGATGCATGGACTTGCATGTCAGAGGAGGCCTCCCTGGCTGCAGCCCTATGTAGGAAAGGGGAGATCTCAGGCACTTTAAGGGGCTGGAGAGGGAAAGATGATTTGAGACATTCAGAGAAGTTCACAGTGTGTGGAATGGACAACACAGAGAAGGGACCACTCCCAGGAACTTCTGTGGATAGCTGCAAACTAGGGCTTTTCTGATTGAAAGGAAGCATCATTCTCAAAGGATAGATGAGACCAAGGCCAAGCTGAAAGTGTTCTTGTTTCTCAACTTTCTAATGAACTTGAATTTCTCCCTAACATCCTTATTATTTTTACCATTTTTTAAAATTAAGGTGTAGGTAGTACAATAGAAGTCATCCTCTTATGGACAGTTCTGTGAGTTTTGGCGGACACATAGTTGAGTAATAAGTATATCATGCTATCACCAACAATGATATAAGATGCTCCCCCCTCCTCCCTAAAATTCCCTCTCATCAACTCTGCCCCCTCTCTCAGCCAATAGCAACTAGTGATCTGTTTTCTGAACTTATACTTTTGCCTTTGCCAAAATGCCATATAAATGGAATCCTATGGTACAAACTTTTTTTAGCCTGGTTCCTTTCATTTAGCATGAGGCCTTAGAGAGTTATCTCTTTTATTCTGCGTATTGGTGGTTCATTCCTTTTTATGGCTCAACAGTATTTCATTGTGCAAATCAACCACAGTTGGTTTATCCATTCTCCAGCTCTGAGGGTCAGCTAGATCGTTAGAAGTTTGGGACAAAATATGAGTAAAGGTACTATAAACATTAGCATGCAGGCGTTTGGATGGACATAAGTTTTCATCGCACTTGTTTGCTGAGGGCGTTCAGTGAGGGTGTATTTTTGTACCATTTTGTGTTCCCACCAGCAATGTATAAGAATTTCAGTTCAGCATCCTCACCAGTGCTTGATTTTTTCAAAATTTTTGTTTTCTTGCTTGGTTATTTTTGCTAGCCTGATAGGTAGAGTGATAAATTATTATAGCTATAATTTGCTCTGTGCTAATTTCAAATGATGTTCACTATCTTTTCATGTGTTTTTTTGGCCATCTGTTTATCTTCAGCAGATTGTCTGTTTTCTTTTGCATATTTTTAAACTGGATTGTTGGTTTTCTTTGTATTGAATTTTAGGAATTCTTTATATATTCTAGCTACAACTTCATCATGAAATATATGATTTGAAAATATTTTCATCCATTATGTGAATTATCTTCTTTTTATCTTAACAGTATTTTTCAAAGTGCTTAATTTCAATGAAGGTCAAGTTCTTCTTTCTTGTATCAAATGTTCTGTCATATTATTAAAGAAATCTTTCCCTAACCCCAAATCAAAAGGTTTTTCTTCTTGACATTTCATAGTTTTAGGTTTTATACTTAAGTCCAGTTTAAGTTAATTTTTTGCTTAGGATATAAAATATGAATCAAGATAGAGTTTTGGTTTGTTTGCATAAAAATATTCAGTTATTCCAGCACCGTGTTGAAAAGACTCTCCTTTCTCCCTTTAATTGTATTTCCACCCATATAGGATGCAGAGACTAAGAATAGGAGACACTAATGAAAAGAGGAATTATGTTTAGCTGTGTGCAGGACAGTAGAATCCTCTTTTCTGAAATTTCAATGCCAAGGGTAGAGGCAGGTGTCATAGGATGGTGTTTCCAAGGTTCAGAGCAGGGAGATATGAAGGATGGGAGGAGAAGAAGCTCCTAGAGCAGAAAAGCAGGGAAGATTTGGATATGCAGAAATAGAGGACATCCCAGGCCAGTCGAAGAGACTAAGGGTTACAAGCTGAGAACCATTATACTTTGGACATGAGAAGAATGAGGCGAGTTGAAGGGATTTGTAGGAAGAAGCCAGAAAAGGGCTTTGGAGTCAGGTTGTTTGGGGCCCTAAGTGCCAGGCTAATGAGTTGGAATGGAGGCTGATAATCCATAGGAAGTGAGAAAAAGTTTTGAGCAGAGAAATAAATGAGGTCTGAGTTTCAAGGACAACTTTTGAGGTGTTACAGTTTAGATATGAGGTGTCCCCCAAAAGCTCATGTGTGAGACAATGCAAGAATGCTCAAATTATGAGAGGTATACCCTTATCAGTGGATTAATCCACTAATATGGATTAACTGATGGTAATTATATGGTGTGGCTAGAGGAAATAGGTCACTGAGGGTGTGACTTTGGGGTTTACACTTTGTCTCTGGTGAGTAGTGTTCCCCACCCCACCCCTCTCTCTCATCTGTCTGCTATGATATTCTGCCTTATCTTGGGCCCAGAGCAATGGAGTCAGCCAGCCATGGACTGAGAACTCTGAAACTGTGAGCCAAAACAAACTTTTTATTGTTGGGTTTCTTTGTCACAGTGATGCAAAGCTGACTAAGACAAAGTGGTTCTGAGCATGGCCTCTGTAGCCTGACTCCCTAGGTTCAAATCCTGGCCACTGCCTTTGGGAGAAACTATCAGGTATCTCTATGCCTCAGTGTCCACATCTGTAGGATGGGAATAGTGACAGTACATACTTGTAAAGATCGAACAAGTTGATATATTTAAAGCCCTTGGAACTGTGCCTGGCCTGCGGAAAAAATGCTAGAAAAGTGTTAGGTGGTATTTTTATTGTCATCATCGTCATCATTATTTTAGGAACATTAATTGGAAGGAAGGTGGGTGAATTAGAGGAGGTAAGTGACTATCACAGTGGGCCACACTGGCATTTCGACTTCAGGTGTGCTGCACCTCGCCCCCACCATGGCACCTGCCCCGTGTGCTCTCATACAAATAGAAACTCAGCTCTCTTTCTCCTTGTAAAATCTGTTGTTAACCCTCACTTGGTATTGACCACATCCCAGAAACCTGTCCTCAGGGTGTACGATGTCCACGTGCACCTCCGGGACTGTGCTCCCCACACGGGGACTTCGGGGAGGAATCTCAAGCACTAGCAGCCCCAGTGCCAGGTGGCGCACGTCCAGTGGCTGGAAGCCCCCCAGGACGATCACTAGGAATACTGCAGCAGCTGGGGAAAGAGTTAGGGTGTAGTGTTGAGTGGAATAAAACTGACAATTGTACCTACATGACAGTCAGAGCAATGTAAAAATGTGGGTTCATATGAGGAAGGACCCTAAAGAAATGGAGACAAATGACAGCCCTTGTGTCAAGGTGGTGAATGTATGAACACAGTGGTTGCCTTCCATTAATGCTTCTGCAGTTATTTAAACAGTATTTTTAAAAAACGGAAAAAAATAAAGGAGGGGGACCATATACCAAGAAGGCCCCTGTGCCTCAGACACCCCCACTGCAGAGCAGCCATGGTCTCAGCAGAGGTTAGGGGCTACATCAGTCCGTAGCATGGTCTGCAGAGCTGGGATCCCCCCTGCCCTCGCTAGCCCCAGAACGCACCATCTTCTGTGTGATTAGAGGTTCCTGGGCAGTGACTCTTGCATCAGCGGTCAGTGACAGTGAGCCTTCCCAAGTGCACGACCCTGTGGGCTCAGTTTAAAGCAGCCCCAATTCAGATTCCACCTATACCTCTCTGTTAGTCAGTTTTGTGTCACTATGACCAAAATACCAGACAAAAACAACTTACAAGAGGAAGTATTTATTTTGGCTTATAGTTTCACAGGACTCGGTCCATGGTTGGGTCGGCTGGCTCCTAGGCAGAAGCATCGTGGCTGAAGAGCATGGCAGAGAAAAGCACTCAGCTCATGGTATCCAGGAAGCAGAGAGACAGGAAGAGATGATCAACCCTCCCGTTTATATTTGCTGTTACTTTTCAGAGCTTAGGAAAGTCCAGGCCAGGGCCTTCCTGTTATGGAAAGACCTCAGGTAACTCAGAAGAAAGTGCATCCACCGCCATCTGCGTGGTGAGAACTTGGCTGTGAGTCCCCAACCCTGCTCAGCCCTGTGTGGCCTTGCTCTTCTGTGTGTCTGTCACCCACAGAGGCAATACTTGGAACATTGCAGGCACTCATTATGTATTTAGTAAAAGTCCCCATCAGTTAATTAAGTCCAGATACAATGAGTCTGAGGAGTTCACAGACAGTGACCACAGGATCGTATTTTCAGGTACATTTCTCTCCAGTGCATCAGCACAGCCTAGGAAACTTCCTCCAGCTGCTGTCACATCCTGCCCATTGCCATGTGTCCTCAGCACTTGGAACTGTAACGTGAAGGTTGCCAACAGAGAGTGATTTCTAAATGGGCTTCCTGTCTTAAGGCAAAGGTCAGTTTGCCTGTGCGGTGAGGATGGCCACAGGTGAATGAAGCTGTTGGAGGGGCAGCAATGGGGGCGAAAGGTGACTCAGAGCTTAGCTTTCGGTGGACACTTAATGGATGCTAAATAATTGAAAGAATAAAACAAGAGGTGGGTGAATGCCACATTGATGAACCCGTGATGAACTGAGGGGGTCGGGGAACATTTGCAAATTGGTCATTAATGTTTCATCAACAGCGTGGCACTCTTCGTTCATTTCAAATGGTGGCAGGAGTTTCAGGTCACGGTTTCATGGGAACGTTAATGGAGGAATTATGCCTGGCTTGCAATTCTGTCCAATAATTTGGGTGTATTTCAAAATAATCTAACAGCTGGGAATGGCCTGGTATGCTCACAAATGTGCTTAGAAGGGATGCGGGCGCTTTCGCTCGGTGACATTTGGAGGAAAATTATGGATTTTGGAGCATTATAGCTTTATTGGGTTTTTGTTTGTTTTGTTTTATTGTTTTGTTTCTTGCTTTGCCCATTTTGGAAGTGAGGTTTGCTGAAGTTGAAATGACTGTTTATTCATGACGAGAGGGGGGCGAGGAGGTAGAGGGAATAATTCTACTCATCTAGAAAGAATGCCTTCTTCAAAATGATTTTTGCTGTTGGCAAAGCTGAGAATATACTCACATGATTCTCTGCCCACAGTAAGTGACAGGAGAAACACGTTGTGCGCCGTGGATAGCTATAACTGGCAGCAAATTGGTTTAAATCACAAAGAGAGGCTTGGTGTACACAGCTCCCTATCCTGAGGGGAAGCTAGCTGGAGGAAGGGACTGGAGGCTTTGCCTGAAGGACCAGAAATGGCAGGCCCAGCAGGAGCCTCCTGTGGTTGGGTTTCCCCAGAAAGTAGCCGGTGCCTGCCCGCTGTGGGCTGTGATTCTCGGTGAAGTATCCCACTTTCTGCCACTGCCCTGTCCTCAGCATTGTAGGGAAGGAATGGCAGAGCCTGCTGTGATGAGGCTGTGCCAAAGCTCACCATTGACTTTGGAAGGTGACAGGAAGGGAAATGTCGCTTGTCTCTAGCAGTGGCTGGCATGGTTTTGACAGTGGGCTGTCCTGCATGCTGCTAGACCACCACACTACCCAGCAAGCTGCCAGGAGGTTCCAATGGCTTTTAGCATTAGGGTGGTCACTCATACTGCAGATGGCTGCTGTTCCCATTTTTTACAACTTCACAGCGAAAGGTGCTTAAGCAAAGCAGGCATTTAGTCCCAGGCAGGATCGATCTTCCTGCTGCAGGAAGGAGCCAGGCCCCAGGGCAGCCGGTGTTTAGAGTTGGTTTTGAGCGTGTGTTGACTCTCCTTCCCCTCACGGCAGTGGAATGAATCGTGTGTGCTCATGAACAAGGCCCACCCGGCTCTGGTGGCCCTGGCAGCCCTAGTTAGGCCTGGTGCCCAACTGGCTTCTGCAGGCAGGGCCTTCTGAGCAGCCCATCTCTGGGGCTGGGACAGGGACCTCCCAGAGATTGTGCTACGAGGCCACTGGAGAGAATCCTGGTAACTTGGGCAGGGCAGCAGGGAACAGACACAGTCCAGGAGCTGGGAGCTTGCTCAGAAAGGCAATGTTCATCTGGCCACATGTATTTTTCAAAGGTGAAGTTTGCGCTCTGCTTACTTTTCTCTTTGGGGATGTTTTGGGCTCGTTCATAACATGTTGGGCTCCTCTGCATTCCCAGCTTGCTTTTCTCAGCCTCTTTTCCTTTCCTCTTGAAGGCCGGATGTATCAGGTATCCATAAGGCCTACCCTGTTTTGTTGTTGTTGTTTTGTTTTCTTTTGAAGCACAGGCTTCCCTGCTCTGTTTTTGTTTTGTTTTCTGCTTTTGAGGCAGTGGGTTTCAAATATAAGATGACTCACCATGTTTCCCCGCTTACCCTCCAAGGACCCGCCTGCTTTCCAAGGGTGACTCCTAAATCTGCCCAAAGCAGGATTCCTCAACTGCAGCCCAATCGACTTGTTGGAACAGATTATTCTTTTCTTTTCTTCTTTTTTTTTAATTTTTTTTAGTTATACATGGACACAATATCTTTATTTTGTTTGTTTATTTTTATGTGGTGCTAAAGATCGAACCCAGTGCCTCACATGTGTGAGGCAAGTGCTCGCCACTGAGCCACAACCCCAGCCCCAGATTATTCTTTTTATGCGGGACTCTCCTGTGCATTGTGGGATACTTAGCAGCATCTCTGGTCTTCATCACCTGGCCAGAACAACACCCTCTCTCTTCCAATTGTGACAGCTAAAATGGCTCCAGATGCTAACTGATCCTTGGGAAGCAAAAGAATTCCCCTGAGTTAAGAACCACTGGTCTACAGGAATCGTGCCAAGGTAGCCTTCCAGTTTTAAACAGATGCCAGCCTACATGGCAGGGTGGGTCTTTCTTAGCTATCAGGCTGTTTATCATTTTTTCACTTACTCATCTGTTTACCCTTGATGCACCTATCTTTCCAGGCAGCTCACTAGCCAACCAGCCAACCGTAGTATAATAATAGTATTTTTGGAGCTAGACGTACTCGAATTTAAATTTTGGCTCTCTACCTAACTCCAGGACTGTGTTAGCTTTTTGTCACTGTGACAAAATAGCTGGCCCATGGTTTCAGAGGCTTCAGCCCATGGTCACTGGTTGCTTGACCCCATTCCTTTTGGGGCTGTGGTGAAATAGTGCGTCTTGGTGGAAGTGTATGGTGGAGGGACCTGCTCACGTCATGGTGCCAGGAAGCAAAGCGAGACAAGAAAGAGCTGCAGTCCCAGTACCCCTCAATGGAACACCCCAGTGGCCTAGCTTCCTCCAATTCAGCCCCACCTCTTAAAGGTTCCATTACTCCCAGCAGCACCACCGGCTGGGGACCACGCCTTCAGTGTGTGGGCATTTGGGGAACATTTGAGATTTTAGTGCCACAGGACCCTAAATTTAACCCCTCCCAACTCATCTGTAGAAGAGGAGAAAACAGAGCCCACCTAAAGGGAAATGGAGCAGGACTGTGGTTACGTGAGATGAAGATGGACTAGAGGAAGGGAAAGATTGATGGCAAAGATTCTGGATAGAGGCAGAGGCCAAAAGCTCGTCACACGGGGCTGAATTGAGGTCTGAGGACTAAGAAGGAAAGGTGTGCATTTGAGAAGGCAGAGTTGACAAGATTTAAAAACGGAGGCCATTCTATATTTATGGATTTAAATGTAGAGTCCAAGGTGATCCCAAGGCTTTGAGAGTATTCAAGTGGCTTGGAAAATGGTGTATTATGAGCAAACTAATGGAACCAGGGGAAAGACTAGGCAGAAGAGGAGAGAGCACAGGTTGGGCCAGGTTAAGTCTGAACCTCATGGACACGCAGTCTTTGGAGGGGCTCAGTGAATGTTAAGAAATGCAAGCTTGGAGGAGAGGTCTGCGTGGGCCATCTTCCTCTAGAGGAGGTTGTTTGGACCATGCACTTGGACACAGCAAAGGGCATAACAAGAGAGAAAAGGGCCAAAGCCAGATCTCCTTTGAGCACGCACATCTAGCTTGTGAGGCAGGCCTGTATGTAGGAACAGAGGGGGTGACGAGGTCAGAAGATAGAGCCAATCCCAAGCCCATGAGGCAGCAGTCCAAGGTGCCTGAGATTCCCAGTAGAGCTCAGTGTCACAAGAGATGGAGAGAAAGCAGCGTCAAGAGGAAGCTGGGGTCAGCTGCACAGCGGGGTAAGATTCTAGGTGGATGGAGATGGAGACACAGCCCTCTCATGAGTCACTGAAGGCCTTTAAACAGTCCAGGAAACAAGGGTGACAGAGCCCCATTTCTTAAAGATTAAGGGTAGAGACAAGAAGTATAATAGCCATTTCAAGAAACCACTCAGCAAAGATGAGACATAGGGCACTAGCCTTAAAGGTGTGTATAAATACATATTTTAGAAGAAAATGTGAGCTTTTTTTTCCCCCTGAGAGATTGGGGTGGAGGGAGAGAGAGACAGAGAAGGGTTCATTACCAAGGAAGCAGGATGAGATCCAAGACATCAAATGTTTGGAGGAGAGACTTTTTTTTTTTTTTTTAGGCCATTCAGAAGGAAAGATGGAGAAGAAAGTGGGGAATGTTTCGATGGGAAGAAAGCTGCTTCACTTAACCCCAGTCCTAGGTCTGTATAGAAAGGAGGATTCACTAGATTACAAGGAAATCTTTGTCCAGCTAGAGCTGGGAGAATGTTGGGGATTTGTTTTCCAGAGCCACATCAGAGGACAGTGATTTGTTATCATCAGTGAATATGTCTGAGCACAGGGCCAGGGGAGAAATTTAGCCTCCTTCTAAGAGCTTCTATTCCAAGTTACAAAAATACTCATCACAAAGGACAGATTATATGGGAGTTGGCAGTCTTTCAGAGGACATGAGTTAAGTCTTCACTTATTCGCTCTTATTAAATGCTTCTCTTATTAGCAGTAATCTTACCCCCTCCAATCATTGTGAATCTGTAATGATAATTGCCAGTTTTATTGTGTGCTTATTATGTATCAAGCACTGCTCTAAGAGCTTTACATGGATTAACTCTTGTTAATCCTCTCAGCCCTATGTGGTCATTTAAAGATGAGGAAACAGAAGCACAGCAAGGTTAAGTAACTCAGCCAAAATCACACAGCTACTATGAGACACAGCTGGGGTACAAACTTGCGCCACTTGTCTCTGAAATCTTCAGCCTTAAGAGTACTCACTCATGTGTCAGAAGAAACATTGGGAACCTGAATGTGAGCTTGTGCCTACCATGCCACCCAGTGGGTTGATGGTCCTGAGGAATTTAGCTCATCTGGGGGAGGGAGGGTCTGAGAAGGTGACAAATCTTGGGCATTTAAGAGTATCTGAGAGTTGATTGGATTTTTTTTAAGAGGCATGAAGAAAATTTGAAAATGAGATTGTTTTATTGACTAATCCTGGAGACTACCATCTAGGGGAAGAGAAAACCCCCTCCTCTTTTCCTTCCTTTCTCTTCTCCCTTCCTTTTCTTTCCCTTCTTTCAGCTCCTCCCTCTCTCCATACAGCCCTCAGGACTTCTCTTTGAGACTCTACTAGCCCTGTAGGAAGTGTGACCCAGCTCCTTAATGCTTTGGCTCCCACACCCTCCCGATGCCTCTGGCCTCTGGATTGGAAGCCACAGGTCCCATGCACGAGCTTCTTCACGCACAGGAGGATAGCTTTTAAGGAACAGCCTTGCTCTGTCTTGCCCTTTGACCTCCCAAGCATCCCTTGATGAACGGTGTGGTGATGTCATGGGGGACCGAGAGGTGTCTACAATGCACTTGGAGCTCAGCAGCACTTTGCAGTGGCATTCCATCCTCAGCCTACAGAGCTTTCAGGCTGGGGACACTGGTCGACCTGCCTTCTCCAACATCCTTTCCTATCCAAACTTGAAGAACACAAAAACAGGGCCTCTTGGTTACTCTCTGTGCCTCGACATTTGTTAGCCCAAGGCTGGGACACTTTCCCTTGTCAACATCCTAGTGATTTTATGTCATTGTGTCCCTTCTGGACTGCACATGCCCAGCCATATCAGACCCTCGGGTGGTCCGTTCGGGAGCACCTCCAGGTGGAGTCCAGGCCTGGCTGCCCACACTCAGCTCCCTGCTCTCCTCCTGTGGGGACTGTCCACCCATTGCTGAGACAGGACTCCCATGCTGCCCTCTCCCCTCAGGGTTCCACTGTGTCTCCCAAACTCTATCCCGACCCTGAAATCTACCCTCTGGTGCCCTTTGGGCCCAATTTGGTGTTGCTGCTTACTGGTCCACCCTTCCTCATTGAATTTAAAGTCACTAAAACAGTCCTGCACCTGTCATGTGCCAGTCAGCATGCTAGATGCCAGGAGCACAGAAGTGAAGGGACAACTCTTGTAAATGAAAGTTAGATCCGTTCTAGTAGCAGGTGGCACACGTGTCGTGAGGAGTGCATGCCAGGTGCAGAGATGGAGCACACCGGCCCCATGGGGGGCACGGGGACCCTCGCGGTCAGCCTCCTAGAGAGGCAGTGCGCGCTGCCCGGGTGAAGGCTCGGGAGGGGCGCGCAGGCCCACCTGGCCCGCGGTGGTGCCAGCTCTTCTTAGTATTGAAGCCTCTTCCTCCAGCTTCCAGCGTCAGGCCACCCATGTTGTCCAGAAATGCTTCAAAATCAAATACTCGTGATCGATGACTGTTGGGCTCATCAAGAGCGAATTGTAGGAGTTGGGGAGAAGAGCAGGCCTCCTGGTGAGGAGGGGGGGAAGGCGGGCAGTCAGGAGGGAGCGGCCACCTGCACGCCAGGCTCCCCGCCACGGTGGGCCGCTCTCGACAGCCCCTCTCACTTGCCTCTCGACAGCCCCTAGTGAGTCTCCTTGTGGCTTCCTCCCCTCTTTCTCCAGAAATTGGGCCATTTCATACATCTAACTTTTTTTTTACATCAAGAACATTCAAAGCCTGTTCACTCTCCCTTCGATTCAAATCGATTCTACAGTCAATTGCCAAGTTCTTCCCATGTGCCAAGTACCGTGCGAGGCTCTGGAAAGTGTAGCCACAAGCAAGATGGTCCTGCCCTCTCCCGAGCCCCGTCCTGCAGGAAGGACGAAGAATTCACAGGTCGGGTGCCCAGCCCCACCTCACCTTCCAGGCTGCCACCAGCAATAGACAGGTCACTGAAGGGTGGACTTGGACTCTCTTTTCCCAAGATGAGGTTTTGTGTGAGTTTAACTTATTTGCAGGTAATTAACCCTAAGGTCAAAAAATTCTGCCCTTCTGCCTCTGTGGAGATTGAAATCAGATTTTTGAAGAGAAGCGATCGCTGTGTAGAATTAAAAGCTTCTTGATGAATGCTGCCTTCATGACATGGGGAGGAAATTACAGTCGCACTTTCTGCTATGTAATTAAAAAACCAAAAAAGCAAAGATGAATGAAATACTCACAAGTGAAAATGGGATTTGGTTTTCAACAGAGGAAATTGGAGTTCTGGGAGTCACTCATAGAGCAGGTCCTGAATCATTTCAGACTCCAGCAGGGGATCGCACGGCACGTTTTCCTTAACCTGTGCAGTACCACAGCCTGAGAAAGGAATTTTTATTCTAAAAAAATGAGGGGTTTTTTTTCCTCTATTTTAACCACCCACTTTTTCCAAAATACCAAAAATGTTTCAATGACCCAAGAACATACATAGATGAGTAAGTAGCCCGGAGCAGGGCTTATGTGAGGACCATGACAAGGCAGGGTGTCCCATCTGGTTTCACTTCAGTTAGGAAACCAGGCCAGAGCACGTTCGACTGCTGTGCAGTGGTAGAGATGCTACCTGTGAAACCAGGGGGCCCTGGGCCCTGGTCCCAGCCTAGTTCTTGCTCTGTTTCCCTGTGCAATCAGCTAACTTCTCAGCTTTGCTTCCTGGCTGGGTTGAATGAGGATCGAAGCGGCCCCATCATCAGGGTTATTATAAAAATTAAATGAATTGACATATGAGTGTCTAGTGCCTAAGTCTACGAGATGTACCAGCTATTATAATCTCCATTGCTGTCACAGAAGAAATTGTGGGATTCAAGAGCTAAGCTGGTATGATAGCAAAGGGACCTAGGATTGCCAAAACCTACTGTGAACAATAGCCATCACTTCCCAGCAACTTCTGGTGGCATGTTTGTACATAACAAGCAGTGGGAAATACAGTCCCACGTCATTCTCACTAGAATTCTGAAAAGGCAGACAGGAGCAGGTGACCTGTCCTAGAGGCCTGTAAACCCTTTTGTACCCGCAGACCACAAGCCAGAAGGTCTGGAACACCCATTCTGAGAAAGCTCTGGCCAGCCCTCCTCCCACAGGGAAGAGCTGCCCTTCTTCAGTACTCAGGTACAGGCCGGAAGGAAGCAGGCCTTGGGCCTTTTGTCTGTTTGGCACCATGAGATACAGCAAGGAGGACTTCAGAGGAGCCGTGTCAGCGTGGGAGCCATTTCACACACAGCAGCCCATCAGCACAGGCTGTGGTCCACGACTTGGCCCACCAGATCAGAATCCCTTTCCCTAAAGGAAGAGAGGAGATGGTGGTGGTGATGACAGGGCACTTAATAGTGAGGGGTAGAGAAAGTGCTTAGCATGCATGAGGGCCTGGCTCAGCACCAGAAGCCAAAACATAGCACTTAATATGACCAGAGAATATTGTAATGACCATATGGAAAGTATCTTTTAAAATCTTCATTAAAATTTTTTAATATTGGTATTACATTATACTCATCTTCTATATAGAGTAACTGACATAAAAAGAGAATAGATCATTAGAGCCTGGAGTGTCCCTCTATAAATAAGAGGAAAAAAGAGAAGATGATAGATTGATTGATTGATTGATTGATTGATAAATAGAGAGACAGACGGAAAGGAGCCGTGTCTACCTATAGTACAGCATATTGTATCTGATGATATACATACTCCTTCTCACAATTGTTACCTATAAAAGACCAACTCAATAAACTAATCAGGCTTCTGGAAGATTCAGTGCACATTATTCTAAGACATAGCACCTGGTTGTTTTGCAGTTTGTATTAAAATGCAAAAAGCATTATTATTAGTATTAAAAACGAAAGTTAGAAATATAAATTTCCAGGTTAGCCTCAAGGAATTTTTTGCTCTATTATCCCTGGCTCTTTATTATAGAATTATTATCTATTTATGAATGGCTCAGAAAGATTAAGTAACTTACTTAAGGTCCCAGAACTAGTTAGTAGGAGAACTGCCATTTCCTTGTGTTTCCTGCATGTTTCTCCTTCACCTGGCATGGGTGGTTTACCAGGTCAGTCGGTGGGCTGGACCTAAGAAAATATGGGCAGTTCAATGATGAAGGCTACTGGCTTTGGATTAAGACAAGTCCCACACTGGCTCCATCGGCTCTTGATCTCTAGTTCCTCGATCTCACAGGGCCCCATTTCTCTCAGAGCTGTTGAAGATTACGATTTGGGACTATTTGCATATACATAATGAGATTGGGGCTACAATTCAAGTCCAAACATGAAACTCATTTGTTTTCATTTACGCTTTATACACATCGCCTGAAGGTAATTTTACACAATATTCTTCTTTTATACACAATAATCTTAATAATTTTGTGCATGAAACAAAGTTTGTGTACTTCAAACCATGGGACTTGAGGCATTGTTTTAGATTTTGGAGCTTATCGGATTTTAGCTTCTTGGATCTGGGGTGCTCAGTAGTGTGAACTCGGAAAAATCATTGTCCAGCTCCATTATTACTGTTAATGATTGTCATCAATGGCTGTGATGTCCTCAACCTTCAAATACACTGTTTGGCAAGTTGCCTGCACTCACAGCCTACCAAGCACATCCCGTGGGCTTGACCCCATGTGTGACACCATGCTCTGTGTGGTCTCAGTTGACTTTCTAAAAATCACAAGGGAGATTGGATGTCCTGACAGTCATTGATGTTCTTATAAGAAATTATTCCCAAGAAGATTGGAAATCTGGCTTGAAACATTTAGGAAGTGGGGGGCAAATGGTAGATTAGTTGTTGTGTAAGTTTTCTTTTACTGTGACAAAATCCCTGAGAAAAACACCTTAAAGGAGGAAAGATTTATTTTGGTTCACAGTTTCGTAGGTTTCAGTCCATGGTCGGCTGGCTCCATTGTTCTAGGCCTGTGTAAGACATCATGGCAGAAGGGTGTGGTGGAACAAAGCTACTCACCTCATCATGGCCAGGAAAGAGAGAGCAAGAGGGATAGAAAGGGGCTGGAGACAAGGTGTACCCTTCAGGTACCAGTATCCAGGGCCCAACTTCTTCTAACTAGGCCCTGCCTTCTAAAGTTCCCACCACTTCCCAATCGCACCACCACCTGGAGACCAAGACTTCAACACACGCGCCTTTAGGGACTTTCCAGACCCAGACCATAACCGTCATCCATTACTGCATGATGAATTGCCTGAGAGTGACTCGATTCAGCAGACACTGGCCCTTACTTCCCTCTCCTTCCAGGTGAGCATCCTGGCAGGTTGACCCTGGCTCTGGGTCTCTGGTGAGATTGAAGTCACGTTGTCCCCTGGAGCTACAGGCATCTGTCTGCTCCACTGGTGCGGAGACCTCACTTCTCAGCTACCCACCTGGCTGTGCCAGGAGAACTTAGCTTCTCACCACTCATCCTCCCCATCAGCCAGGGTGGCAGTGGCTTCCACAAGCCAGTGAGCCAAGACAGGGCAAGGCAGAGGCCACAGGTTTCCCACGGCCCATCACTTCTCTTGTACCCCGTTACCCACATCCACCAGCCCTGGTGCAGTGGCCCCTCCTGGGGCCACGCAAAGCAGGGATTCCAGGGGCTGGGGACATGGGGGTCACCTGGTCAGACAGGTGGGACATTCTCATCTCCGTAACTCTCTCGTCTTTCTCCCTCCTCCTCTCCTTTTCTTCCTTCTCACAACTTGTTGCCTCTGAAAAGACCAACTCAGCAGGGCCAGTGGCATTTACAAGATTCCGTCTGCATTTACTAAATCATCCACCTGGTTATTTTGTGAATTAAAGTGCAAAACCCAGCTGATAATATTAGTTTTAAAACAAAAGCTGGAAACCTCTATCACCAGTTTAACCTCAAGGGATTTTTTTCTTTTTTAGTTATATATACCCCAGTTATTTATCATAGAAATGGCTACAGATCTTTAAATAAACCAGCATGAATTCGACTCTTTTATGAATTTAAACCATCATAGGTGCTAGAACACTTCTTTTTTTAATCCAAAAGGGTGAGTTATCTAAGAGTGGTGGTTAAATACCTAGCAAACCAATTTACTGCTTCAGCTGCTGTAATACAGAAAAACTGCAAGCCTCCCTCATTCCTTTCCTGTCCTGACCATTCCTCCCCTCTCCACACTGTGCCAGATTTTTGGACAAAGACATTGATTTTTAAACTTACTCCACTTTGACTTTGCCCTATGAGTCCGAATGAGGAAATGAAATCAAAGGACACAGGTAGAGGCATCAGCAACGCCATCGAGGTTCCATGAGGGGAGCCCACACAGCGGCTTCACCCCAAAGTAAAACTGAGCAGCCAAATTCACACACATACTTAAATCACTCGAAGAGACCCTCAAAGGCAGCGGGGTAGGCCAGCAGTCCTTCACCATAAGATCCTATTGTAAGGCAAGCGAGCCCCCTTCCCTCTTTGGAATATTGCGCATGGAAGATGGTATTGGGTGGCTGACCTAATACCCATCCATAACTTCCTTCCCCTTGGCCTAGAGGTGGCCAGGAGACCCAGTTTGGGTTGCTAGGAATAAACAGAAGTTTCTGGATAAGGTTTCCTTGGGGACTTTTGCCTGGCAGAACCCTTTGACCTTTTCTCCTGCGGCCCTTCTGTCTTTTTTGTGCAGCGCTGAGGAGGCCTGCGCGGCCATCTTGCAGCCACTAGGGAACATGCCTGCTAAGGATGGTGGAACAGATAGAAGGAAGAGTGCAGGTCCCTTGTGACCCTGGTAACACCTGCTTTTACCTCTAGAATGTTCCATTGTGTTTAAGCCAGGTCAGTCTTTTTGTTATTGTTGAAAGCAGCTGAGCTCATCAGAAGTGATACAGGGAGCCAGAGCTCTGAAGAGACAGAATATGTTGTTCTCTTGCAGATTGTAACAGGAAGTGAGATCCTCAAACGTCTGTGAATAGAACAAGATCTCTGAATGTACATGATTACAGTCTAAAGTGAGGCCCACGAATAAGAGAATCAGAATGTGTCCAAGAATGAATGACAGAGTGCATCATGATTTCTTAGCACTACAGGGACAGGGAGAGCAGAATTGTTCCTGTTTACCAGACACGAAGTTAGCTGCGTGATTACAAAGGATGTTTTTATTGCCAGAAACCTCTTTTGTAAAAGCTTAAAGTAATTTTTTATCATTATTTCTGCAAAATGTTTTTATTAAAGGAAACACCATATGGTAACAGCAAGAAGAGTTGGTTACAAGTCACGAAGCTAGTCACAGATTTCTTTCCAACAGTTAAATTCAAAGTACTTATCACAAACCCTGCATTTAGAAAAAAAAAAAAAAAAAAAATATATATATATATATATATATATATATATATGCAAGTTTCAAGACTCCTGAAAGAAAACTTTCCTCAGAGTTGTACATTTGTTGTCATTGTTGTTGTTGTTGTTTCATTTTCTGATATACAAAACAAAATCTTGTAAGACTGAGAATTATTTTCAAAATATTTAACAACCAGTAGGGCCGGGGCACTGACTTGTCAGAACAGATGTCACCTGTCACAGTATCCTGCATGGAAAAGGGCTCCCTGGGCCACCACTTTGTAGTCACAGCCTCCTGCCTTCTCCCACTGTCCCTGGCCTCTGGCAACCACTAATTGTTTTCCATCTTTCTAATTTAGTCATTTTATATGCTTGGAATCATGCTGTCTGTGGCCTTTGGAGTTGGACTTTTTTGAATTAAGCAAAATGCCCTTGAGATCTACTCAAGATGTTTTTTATTTTTTGGGTTTTTGTTGTTGTTGTTTGTTGTTGTTGTTGTTGTTGTTGTTTGCATGTATCCAAAAAAAAAATCGTAACTTCTAGCTCAGCCATTTCCAACTTTGACAAAGTGGGAACACTGTCCTGTTGTTGGGCCCATTCCTCCCAAGGGAAGCTATAATTAAAACCAAAGCAATAGGTTTTTTACATTTTAAATAAAAATTGCTTAGGAGGAAGAATTGTGGCCTTGGGCCCTTGGAGTCCTGCTGGCTTGTACTCAGGACCAGCTTAGTGAAAACATCTGTTGGACAGGCAGGTGTTACACAGGCCAGCATTGACCACTTCACTTCTTATTATCCAGCAGAATTCTGGAACACTTGTCTAAAAGAACGTCTCTTCTAGATCTGCTGGGTCCTTGCTTTGGCTCTAGGAGGGCAGTGAGTGAGTCAAGGCAGGAGGCTCCCAGTGCTACCACCTGTTCACACAGTATTTCCAAGCAGTGGCAGGGGAGTCAGGCTAGGCCTTCCTCTCTCTCCTCCTTGGGGCCTGTGTCCAGCCCTCTGCTGAGTGCATTACTTGCGTTATTTTATTTAATCCTGTCAACAACTCTGCGAAATAGATACTGTTACCACTAATTAAAGGTGAAGCAATTAAGACAGAGAAACTAACTCCCCCAAGGTCAGATAACAAAGCCAGGACTTAATCCAAGATTTAAAGGCCCCCAGAGTGAGCTCTCTTAAGCAACATTTTATTTTACTCCAAAGTGGATCAACATCCAAAGCCCATGAATCCACAGGCATCAGCCCTCAGTATACTGGTACAGAACATGTCCCCGGGCAGTACAAGTCCAGTGTCCTCTAAGTCATGGATTAGGGCCCTTCAAGACTGTTCTAAAGCAGGATAAAATATGCATATGAAAGTCTGAGTTGTTACCTGACAGTAAGGAAACTGGGGCTGGGGGTGTAACTCACTGGTAGAGCACATTTCCTAGCATGTGCAAGGTCCTGGGTTTGATCTTCAGCATCACCAAAAAAGAAAAAAAAAGTAAGGAAACTGTTAGCAATGAGTTTTAGAGGAGCCTCATGTTAGAGGGTCCTGCCTTTATAGTTTTTTAGACCCTTAAGTTCATTTAAATTTTTCCACATAAGGCAAGTGGTAGATATTTTTTTTTAAGACTGTGGAACAGAAGACCATACAAGCATTTTTAATCAAAGTAAAGGGCCAAGTGAGTTGGTGTATGAATTTTAAAATTAGTGGCCATAGGATGAAGCAAATCATTCTTATTATTTTTAAAAATCCTTCTCCCCTACTCCTTACCCATTGCTTTTATTTTATTTTATTTTATTTTTTTTTTTTTAAAAAAAGCAAAATACTTCTGCTGGATTAAACAGCCCCACTGAAGATGTGTGCAAACCTCCCACCCAGGATGGTCATTCCCCCTAGAAGGCCCCCACTTCCAGGTGCTGTTTCCTGGGTTCTCACACTGCCCTGTGACGTTGCTGTGCCACACCTGGGAAAAGACAAAACCTCTCTTGGAGATGTGCCTCTTATCCCAGTAAGCAAACAGCGCATTGTCTAAGAACTGAAAGTCCAGAACAGAACTTGTTGGTCTTGGGGGAGTGGCCCTCCAGGATCCTGTTGCATTTCCCCCTGGGCTTTTGTCTTTTCTAGTCAGTGACTTTGAGAAGATGAGGTGGCACACTTGGTTCCTCATGGTGTGCTTCATTGAGGCAGAAGATGCACAGGTACCTCCTGGATTGAGTTGGAGGAGAACCAGCTAGCTCTGACCATGTGACAGGCCACAGAAGTATCCTCCAGGGATGCTCAGAAAGTGACTCCTCCCTGCCAGCTTCAGTACAGATCTTCAAAGTGCCCAGAGAGAAGTGGCACACAAAAAACTAAGAAGATCAGAATCTCATTTTCTATTTCCACCTAAGTGTGCGCCGGACCCACGACTGTATGGAGTCACCCTGTGCAGACTGCACAGTGATGCTCAGGTAGCAGCAAAAACTCACGGTGTGACAACTGCGGCGGTGGCATGCATCTCTTGCTTCCTTCTGCAGGCTCTGCTTGTGTTCCTGGTCTCCTGTTGGTCCTTCCTCCCTGTGTACGGAATTAGGATGCCAGATGGCTGGGGACATCTCTCCAGGAGCGTGACTGGGCTCACAACATCACGAGCACTTGCACTGTACCTCCCCTCCCATGGGTGCCTGGGGTCTGGGACCTCTGAGGCCGCGCAGTAGCAGCTGGGGTGTTAGGACAGCCCCCAGCCTGCTCTGCCAAGCAACTTCCCTCATTACCAGTGTCGCCATGTTCAAGAGGCTTCTGAGCTATTTCCTGGGTCCCTGGTTCTGAATTCAGGCTTGATTGCCATCTATTTATTCCACCTGAGACAGAAAGTTTCTGTGTAGATTTGGCCTTGGGAAAGACAGACCCGAGTCTGAATTTGAAGATTCATGGGTACCTGGCAGCCAGCATTTCTGCCTAAGTTTCCTTGAAACTTCTACCCTGGCTGCTTGCTCCCGTTTCCTTTCCTGGTACTTGTTACCAAGATGCTCACATGCAGTGGGCTCATGGGGGTTTGCTGGTGCCTGTTTCCCACAGATCCACTTTGGGGTACAGGTTTTCACCCTCCCACAACTTCGTGTTTAATCATCGCATTTTCCTCCCATCTCTTATTTTGTCACTTTCTTCCTGTATTGCTTCTCTTCCGAGATTTCTTATCCCTTTGATTCTAAACATAGTTTGTACAAAAGAACAAAGTTAGTCTCAGGGATGAGTGTTGGAAGAGGGGTGACAATTCTTGAGAATTCCAATAAATTGCTTTTATTAAGTATCTTTTTTTTTCCCCATTATATATAGTACCTTCGAAGTACTGATCTCTATGAAAAATTTGCTGGTGAAATTTTTCCCTCCCATACAAAGTTTCCTCATTTTTCCTCCTCTAGCAGAAATTTTTTTTTTTTTTTTTTTTTTTTTTTTTTTTTTTTGGTTTGGTTAGTTGCTTGCTTTTTCTTATCTTTGTCTGACCCCACCATGATTTAGTTGCTCCATGCTTTTTCAGGGCCTACAACTATGTTTGAGGGCATTGCAATTAAGGAAAAACAATAGGTAACATTGTTCTGATCAGGTAAACTTTGTGTCCCATATGAGTTACTGTAAACAGAAAAAAAAAAAAAAAAAAAAAAAAAAAAAAGCCATAATCTTTGAAGAAGTTCTCAGGTATAGAAGAAAAGAAGCAGGGTTACAGTACTCCTGGGAGAATTGTACTTTGGCTGATGTCCAGTGAGTTGCTCCAGGGTATATGTATTTGGGTGGGGGTGGGGTGGAGAATGATACTTAACCCCTCTTAATTCATGGGGTTCATGTTCTGTGAGGTTCCACAGATGCCTGAAACCACAAATAGTATACAACCCTTATATATACCTACTGTGTTTGTTCCTGCACACTCATATCAATGATGTTCAATTTATAACTTAGGCAAAATAAGAGATTAACAACAAAATGGTAAACTAGAACAATTATAACAGTATACTGTGATAAAAGTTATTTAAAATTTATGAATTGTTTCTAGAATTTTCCATTTGATGTTTTCAGAATTCAGTTGACCATGGGTAGATGAAACCTAGGAAAGTGCATAGGGGGGACTACTGTATAAGGACAGGGGCAGGATATATGGGTCTAGCAGATCAATAGCAATATCAGTTTTTACTGCCTTATAGGCTACAACTAGTAATTTGAGTTCTGAACATTTCTCCCAGCTGTAATCTCAAGCCCTCTTGAGAACCTTGAGGCAAGCCTTCAGGGATTCCAACATCTGATTAAATAGCAACTGTAACTCCTTTTTGAGCTTTCCAATTTTCTCACCTCTACAATTACCATGATGGGCAGCTTTAAGTTGGTGACTTTCCACTGCCACACTGGAAACCAAGGAGACCTTCTTTCTTCCACATTAGACCCAAGACTGGGATCCCCCACAGCCCACCCTCTTGGAGCACATCAGCCCCAAGTTCAGGAGGACAACAGATGAGGCCAAGATTTTACATCCTTTTCTTACAGTGGCTGAAAGGCCACAGTGTTTGTATTGATTTACAGAAGTTCTTCATCAATGTCCCTAGTTTTGTCGCTATTTGCAACTGTACAAAACAGCTTGACTATTAGAAAGTGGAAGGCTTGCATTATAATAACCTTATAAAAGTTTCATGCTGGCATTTGATCAGTAACATGCCTGGCTTGGAACAAAACCATGTTCCTTCTAATGCAGTTGTTGAAGGCTTGCGCTTGCACTGAAATTATTTTCATGTTAGGGTGGCTTCATAAGAGAAACCATTGTTGGTAGGTGGCACTGAGGCTTGGAGAGAGTATTCATTGAAGACATACTGAATTTAAAGTTAGCTGTTTCACTCTTATGTTAGTCAGCTCTCCAGTACTATAACAAAATACCTGAGATAATTCACTTACAAAGAGGAAATTTTATTTTGGCTTATAGTTTTGGAAACTTTTTCCATGGTCAGTTAGCTCTATTGCTTTTAGCACTATGACAAGGCAGCACATTATGGCAGGGAGCATGTGGTGGAACAGAGCTTTTCAACTCATGGCTGGAACCGAAAGAGAAGAAACCAGCACCCCACAATTCCCTGTGAGGGTACCCCCCAATTATCAGAACATCTCCCCCTAGGCCCCAGTGTACAATCAGTGTGCAATACTTCCCACCTGACAGGGATTGGTGTTGGAATAGATGATAACATAAGACCAGAGATTGTGTGATATACGAGGCCTTATAGGAGTGCTTCCTCACTGTTGTTTTCCTTTGTGGATGAGAAGGAAGACATGTTGATCCAGGTCTGGGGATGAAGCCACCATGTGCAGGAGAACAGGGCTGAAAAAGAGTCAGAGACTCTGAGCCGGAGTCACTGCTCTGGAGACACCCTTTCACCCACCCCACTCTTACCAAAAGAATTTGGATCCAACACAGTTCTGCGCTCTTTGAGGCTGACAGAATTTGGAGATTCTCTTACCACAGCCAAGTATGTTAGCAAGGATGTGGATCACGCTTTAACAAATTACCCATTACAGTGATCCCCTGAGGTTGGCACTGCCATGGCCTCTGTTTACAGACAGGAAGCAAGGCTTCGCAGGGTTGGGTAACTTCCCCAGGTCACAGGACTTGGTAAGCAGCAGAGCTGTGCTGCAGACACGTGTTTGATTCCTGCCCCTGCTTCCTGTCCAAGTCCTGACCAGTCTGACACCCCCCACCAGGCTGTCGTGAGGAAGCACTTCTGTTCTGGGAGACAGGAGGAAGTGCCACTGCTCTGCCTTTGGATCCAGCTGCAGGGAGGCCAGAGCCAGCCCTCAGGGGCTCCTGCGGCGGGCCTCGCAGCTCCAGGGCAGGCCTGTGTGAGCACACAGCCACGAAAACCACACGGGGAGCAGCATAGTAAATCTTTTAGTCCTTTTATTGTCAAATCAAAGTACATAAAACAGAATGCAGAAAAGTGACTAAAACATACATATTTGGTATATTGAAAAATTGTAGAGATAATGTCCCAGTCAGGGTCCATTTGGGTTTGGCAACAACATGTCCATTGCCAAGGAAACCGTGATGATCATCCCAGTCATTCTCCCCAAACTGGTCATGTACAGGTAGCGTTTGCACTCTTTAGGGGAAGTAATAGTGTTTATACCATGGTCTCCACCATTTATGCCATAATGAACATCCACCAGTACACCCACAAAATTATCCTAGAACAAAGCCCTTGATAGCATGAAACTGGCTTTCTGAGTTAGGACCATGGCAGTAATGAGGCTGTTATTAGCCCTGTTCTACTTTCTGGATCCTGTGATCCCAAATTCTCTGGGAAAATGGCCTCTAAAGAGATTTCTGGAAATCCAGAGCTTCAGAATGGTTTCCAGAGCCTTTAGACAGAGGGGATGAGTACCCCCTTACCTCGTGACCTCCTCCTTGGTCCCTGCACTGCGTGGGGCATGAGCCTGGGCACACCACATTTGTGGTGGGCCATCTAAGCGCCTACACTGTGCTTAATGACCTTTTTTTGGTTTTCATAGATATCCCACATATGTAAATACCAACGTCTGTTTGTGTATGTCTCTTGTAATTGATGCTTTATTAGTTCATTTCAAAAACAGCAGAATCAAAGTCTTTTGAAGAAGGCACAGAATGTCCATTTGCTGAAGAGAAGAGGATAAATAAATCAGTGTCCTCTAGAGCCACATTCCTACCGAAGCCAGTCCTCTGTGACCCTGTAGGGGACAGTCAGAGAACCCTGGGGAAAGGTCACCAGTGAAAGAAACCCCAACGCCTGTGATATGGAACAAGCCTACCCAGCTAGAGCTCTGAGAGGGACCAGGAGGCAGGATGCCTCTCAAAGTCACACGTTACCCCTTCTTTAGGGTCTTCAATTTAAAAGACAAAAAGTATCTTCCAGCCTGGATGACTGCTTTCATTATTTTAATTACTAAAGTAATCTGTTTGATACCTTACATTCCCAGGCAGCCAGCACATAATTATCTTTTTCCACTGCTGAGACCAGCCCAAAGCCAGGCAGGCTTTCTGCTAGGAGCAGCTGGAGTCTGCCCTTGTGACAAGGACAGTGGCATGATAGCTACGTAGTCCTTAGATGGTGGATGGAAGAGGAAATTTAAAAGGTGTGTGTGGGCGGGTGCACACACTGGTCTTCAGTACTGATGGCATCCCATCTATGTGTGTGACACTGGCAGGTTCTTGTCTGCTTGCCACATGTCCACATGCACTTTTTTGTGTAATCCAAACTGTGACTTTCTGTCCCCTTCCCTTGTCATTCAGATCCTGCCACTCAGAGACCCCAGCCAAGGAGGGTGGCGGAGTGCTTAGTTTTTTCCAACCAAAGTTCTTTGCAAATTGCGCCTCCCCAGGCCTGTGGCTCCAGAGAATGGCGCCATCCCTGGCGCAGTGTAGGAGGGAATCGCATGGGCATGCACACCAGAGGCAGCATCGTGGAGGACCACCCGAGAGACCACACCTTAGGGTACCCCAGTGGGAGGAGGTAGAGTGGGTGCCTCAGAGGCAACCACCGTGTCCTCTGCATTGAAGGTCAGAGGAGTCCGTCACCTGCTGGAACCACAGGGATGTTCTCGAGAGTCAGAGGGCAAAGTGGGCAGAAGGTCACCATCAGCCTCTCTGTGCTGAATAATCCTTCCTCATGAGTTATCAACCCAGTTTTTTGATTCCCAAGATGCCTCTCGTTTTCAATTATTGAATGTAGAGATCAGTTGATTTTAAATCCTACATCTAAAGCCTCCATTTCCCTAAGTCTGAGCTCATTCCTTTCTAAGTCTGTGCTTCATCCTGGGCCATTTCTTAAGATGACAAGTTTATCTGAAATGACCGTAACAAACAATGTTGTTCAAAATCTGCCTGCAAGCCACTTCAGCCACCGTCTGGGGAGAGCTCCTATTGCTACACTTCTGTCCCTACCTGACTGAGCCCTTCTGCCCCACCCACCTCTGCCCTTCACCTTCCCATCTCTGCCCCTGCTGTGAGAGCAAGAGCCTGTGCCTCCCAGAGCTCTGCCCTCTCCCCCCACTCCTTGACCCTTTCCCATTGGCATTGGGAACCCCATTTGTCATAGCTGCCTTAAAGATAAAATGCTTCCTCCCGTTTTGAACAAAAGCTAGAAATAGGTGTGTCTCAGGAACTCATAAGTAACAGGACAAGATGGCACATTTGGTACAAAGGACACAGCCAGCTTAAATACAGAAAATGGAGAAAATAATCCTGAAAGTTTGGGGAGCTGACTGCACAGCCGACGTGCTGGACGCCCTTGGCCATTTCCCAAGGGTGTTACAGGCCAGAATCAGGGACAACAACTAAAACTGTTAATAAAAAGGACTAATCCTGATGATTCTCAATGGATGCCAGATTATTTGCTAAGCATGTTGTACCTACCAGATCATTTTGTCTTAGTAAAGTAACTGAGGCTCAGAGAGTTGAGTTACTTACTCAGAGACACACTGCTAGTCATTGACAGAGCTCAAAGAGTAACCAAAAATATTAGTTCAGCTTTCACCAGCCAGTCCCAAATACTTTTTATTCACGCATTCAGCAAACACAAATGAAGTGCAGTCTGTGGGCAAACACTGGGTCTTCAACACTCTGCTTTCTAATTTACATATAATCAGCCTGAAACAGTGACAGATTGCATTTGTTGTTGTTTTGAGGCATCGATAAATGGCATTCCTCTTCCTCTGCCAAGTTAAGCTATAATTGAGAAGTAGACCTAGGAATCCGACAGGTGAAGACCAAAATACAGCTTTATTACCGACATGGCAAAATGAAAAGATATGGCTCAATTTTAGCCACAGTCAGGCTCCCTAATTTGCCTTCCCTGGAACCTGCTCCCCTCCTGTCTCTAGAGATGAGTGAGCCTCTAGCAGGTGGTCGGTCCACAGGGAGAGATGGGGAGGGCTGAGCCATGCACCCCCAGTTCCTGCTCACCTCCACTTGAGACTGGCCCTCTTCTGAGGAAGCATCCCAAGCAGGGGGAGCCCACGCCTTGAAGAACCAAGGAGAAGGCTGTTGGCTGCAAGTGCAGCAGCAAGGGAGGGAGCAGGAAGAGGGACACGGTGGCCAGGGCCAGGCCTGCAGATTTCCTTATGCCAACAGTGGTGGCAACCTAACCAAGCTTCTTAAGCGGGGGAGGGACACTGTGAGATTTGTATTTTTAAAAGATCACGACAGCTATGGGGGAGGGGAAGGGTTGGAGGAGGCCAAAAGTGAGGATGGGGAAGACCAGGAACCAGGAGACCCTAGTAGCTCACTGGTCCTTGTGCCAGCCCAGACGGCAGATGCTGGAGATGGTAGAGACTTGAGAGGGCCTCCATTGCGTCCTGCTGTCAGCTCCTCCTCCAGACAGGTGCTGACCCGCTTGGAGCAGATACACTGCAGTTGAGAAAAAGGAGGCAGCTGGGCTGTGCCAGGTCCTTGAGAAGCTGACTGCCATGCAGAAGCCTCAGATCTGGCCTACGCCTTCTGAGCTGCAGGCCTCTGCGAAAGGTATTTTGGTTTGTTGTTGTTGTTTTTAGAGGTTCGCTCACAGCATGAAAACTTCTTCCTTCTGGCATTTTTACGGTTTGTGAAGTAAAAAGGCCATAAAGAGATTTCTCCTACCCATACCAAAGCCAGAAACTAGGTACACCTGTTGGCAGGCTGCCAGCTGCCTCGCTCCCCTGCGCTGGGAAAGATGTGATTGTTAATGAGCAAACCTGGAAACTCAGGGCCCACATTTGTCTGCTGACCCCACCCGGGACCACAGTAAGCGTGACCGAGCTGGCCGGGCGGCGGAGCTCCCAGGAGGCTACAGGTGTGGGGCACTGGGGGGTGGCTCCTTGCAGGTGTTCCACCAGCTAAGGTCTGTTCACCTGCCATTCAGCAAGCATCTCCTGAGCCCGCCCGTGCACTGAGCATGGTGCCGGGTCCTGGGGATACAACAGTGAGCAGGGGAGGCCTAGTCTGCCTTCTCAGGACGAGTGAGGGCTGGGAGTCAGGGCACAACAAGGGTCAGACTATCACAGCCCAGTGGCATCATGACACAAGGGAAGCGCATAGAGAGGGGAGCAGGGATGTCTTCTCATGCAGGGACCTGAGGAATGAGCAGCCATTAGTGAAACGGAAGGTGTCGGGGCGTACAGAGAGGAGAATGGCATTCTCGGCAGCCCTGAACTTGCCCTGATAGAAATGATGACCTGGAACACTTCTCTGGGAACGCAGACCCAGCCCTGCACCAGACATGCCACCTGATAAGCACAGCACCAAGTGGACTGCAGACCCTGCTCACCCCCTGGGTCGGACAGAATTGCAGAGGGACAGAAAGCAAGGAGGTGTTGGAGACAGTGAGATGGACATTTCCAGGAAGCTCTAAATGATACCCAGAGATGGACAGTGGACAGCAAGATGCTTTAGATGGGCTGGCTCAGGCTGTCTGAGTATGATGGGAGCGTTGGGGAGGTTAGGGTAGGGTAGGTAGGGTAGGGTCCAAGAGAGAGAAGGGAACCCTGGTAGCCAAGGTCCCCGAAAATTTGAAGGCAGTGGATTGCAGGTCTTCAGCCTGAGTGGGGACAAGAGAGGGAGAAAACAAAAGCAGTTGATGTAAATGGGGGGCAGGTTGTGAGCTTGGTGGCAGAAATCGAGCAAGTTTGTTGGTGACTTTTTATTTCTGCCTGGGAAAGGAATAGAAAATGACTCTTAATAGGCTCTGTCATCCTTCCAACTCATCGCAAAGCATTTCTCTTGATTAAACCATTTCCTCAGGATTTCTAAGTCCTTCCTTACCACCATTTTGGAATTTGCTTTTCTAGGCTCCCAATTAACGCAACCAAGAACTTTGTGCTTCATTTCCCCATGTTAAGGTGAACTTCATAAACATTAGACTTGAGGTGGGTTTTGAGGGGTTGAGGTAGGATCCTAACATCATATACCACTTTACTTCTGGGTTGCAGCAAGCACAGTAGGGCCAAACTGAGTCTACAAATTATTTTGAAACATAACTACATAAGAAACCATCCATCAGTGATTTCAGCTATTTGGGGGAAATCATAGAAGTCAAACATCCTTGGTGTGTTGGTGTAGGAAGGAAAGCCAATAGTGACTGATAAATTGACTCAAACCAGTAGACTTGGACTTTTTGTCTCAACTTTTAGTTTATTAAGCAAATGACATTTTCCAGCTTGAGGTCGGGTGCTGCCATTCTGGGTACTTGAGGGTTGATAAAATAATAAAAATGGAGCAATTCCCAGCGAGTGATAGACAGCTTTTTTCTTATTGAGGAAAAGAGAGCTCAAGAAGGAGCTGTTATGCCAACTGCCTTCCAGTCTGTCCTCACCAGCCTTCATTCTGGTGGAAAATCCTTAAAAGATAGTCAGTAAATCTAACTCCAACCATGGATCCTTCCTACGCCTGTACAGTGGAATCTCTCCCAACGCCCAACTCCAAATTATGAGGCAGATGAATGAATAATACCTGTCCGCTGTCTAATTTTGGCTACATGGGTGGGCCTGGTGGGAGCCTCTGCTAGCCTAGAGTACCCCCAGGCTATGCCAGGAAGACAGATCCTGGCCAAGGACCCTCACTCCCCACACCCATGTTCCATGGCTTTGATTCCACACAGTCACCTTGGACATTGCAGGCACTAAGTCATTACTCATTCATGATAAGCCATTGATAACACCGAAATGGACTCTAAATTTCTTCCATTTAAAAATTATTTCCTCTGTCCCAGTTTGTGCCAGAGTGCCCTACCAAATGTTTCTTTTTTGTGACATAATGGTACATTTCTCCCACTTATCACCTTGTCAGTGCTGGAAGATTAAAAGCTGTCCTCTAATCAACTGTCCCAGCTCCTCCTTTCAGGCTCCTGACTATATCTGGTACCCAGTGGCACTGTCACGAAGATCCGGGTTCACTTAATATCTCCTTTGCGATGTGCAAAGATCCCCAAAAGGGAAAGCTGAGTGCTCTACAGGGAACACGTAAGCTGCCTCTCCCCGCCCCCCTCCTCCAGGAAGGTGTCAGAACCAGCACATCAGGGTGCCTGGCACTCTGCGTTTCTCCCCGCCCCATCAGGCTGTGCAGAGTTAGAGCTAAATCATGGGATGTATTTAATTAAAAGACAAATGGCAAAATAAGGTTGTAGTGGATGCTTTCTAATTGTGGTCTGTTAGATTTTAATTACTCATCATAAATTGTGAAAGATGATCCGCGGTGTACGGTGGCACACTCCTGTTCTTCTTAATCACGAAGACGTGTTCTCAGCTGCTGACAGGACGGCCTCATCATCAGTGCAGAGCGACTTGATCTTACACGACAGTGACTCAGCAGCTTGCTGAATCCAATTAGCAGCTTTGTGGCTACTTATTCAGAACCGCTAGGCAAAGGCTGACTTCAGAGGCCTTGAACAGCCAGGTCTCCCAGGCCACGGTCCCCTTGTCTGTTATCAGCAATGGTCATGGCCGAGGAGGAGCAGACCTGAGCAGATGTGAAGGTCCACAGTGAGTTAGAAAGGTGCTGTCCCCTGGAGGCCTGCTTTTTGTCTGATCTTACTGGAGATTGACACAGAAATGCTTGGAGACTTGTAGGACTGAGGAGCCAGGGATCTTGGTGCCCAACTAGTCCCAATGAGGGAATGAGGCCTAGGGACATTAGGGACTTGCTCAGGGTGACATAGGTGCTTAGCTAAAAGCCCCAGTCACAGGAACCCAAACCTCCTGACACCCAGGAGGATGCTTTTTCCCCACACTACCATGTCTATCACCCAGAGCCATCATAGGAAAGGAGAATGTGACATCATGGGGAGGCCCCTGAGACTCTCCCATGTGCCAGGGCAAGGTGGGCAAGTCACACAGCCCTCTGGCTCTGTTTCCTGATTGTGGCCGTGAGCATAATGCCGAGTTAGAGAGTTTGAGACTTATATATAGGGAGCTATATGAAAGTGCCCCTAACAAAGTAGGGACTCTTGTTTTAGGTACTGGAAAATGCCTTCAATCTTCATTTCAGGACACTGAGAGGAGAAGGAGAGAAAGAGAGGACATATGTGTTGTGTGAAAATGGATCAAAATGTTGAAAACAGGTAGTGGCCAGAGTGACTGTGCTTTGGACATCATCTTATTGGAAGATAAAGCAAAGTGATGCCCTCTTTGACCCAGAATTTATTTTTAAACCACCATTTCAGCTGTAGATCTCTGCTCAGTGTCTGCCAGTAAGATATTAGATCCCTCTGTGGCAACTTTCTTTTTGGACACTTGCCTGTGTTTTGCAAGTTGCTGTTTTTGCCATTGAAGTAGACCTCTGTCTATACCTAGAGGCTAAAGCGAATGATGTCTTTTACTGAAGTATAGAAATGATCAGCTGTGGATTGGAGCCGTCAGTAATCTAGCCTTTCTTTTGCCACCCATCACCTGCCCCTGTAACATGCAGCAGCATTTCATGACTGTGTCCTATCTGTTGAAAAGGGGACAGCAGATCTGTCATCTCTCTCTGCTCTGTTTTGATTTTTCTTGTAGCCAGACATTACTGCAGAGAGAGATTTACAAAAGCAAAACCAACCAGGATATACCTTCCGAATCAAGCACGGTTAAGATAGTCTTTCAGAGAGACTCACCAGCCATTTCCTGTAGTTTCACTGAAGAACACCAGTCAACTTGAACCAGCTCTAAAGTACCACTGACAGAGGACCTACTTACACATCCTGCATTGAAGATGTGCCTGTTCAGTGTTTAGCATGTAGCACCCAAGTTTTAGTTAACGTCAGTGTTCTTGTTTATTCTTTGCTTTTTAAGTAAGTCCAGGGATGAAGAAGTTTTTTTATTAAGGCAAATATATGTGATGCTCATTAAATAAATTAATTAGCAAAACTTAAATGCTAATAATTATTATAGTAACTGCTTTCTTTTATCAAGTATTAATTTTGTGGCAGGTACCATGTTAGGGTCTCGTACACATATGATCATGTGCTGCTACAGAATGATGTGTCAGGTAATAATGGGCCAATATAAAAAGGCCATTCTGTAAGATTATGTAGCCTAGTGACATCATAGCCATCTTAGTGTGTAAATACACTCTAATGGTCACATAATGATGAAATCACCTAAGGATGCATTTCTCAATCTATGTCTATCAATTATAGTTTATTAATCCATTTAAAGGTGTCAAAACTGAGATTCGGTGCCTTGCCAAAATGAAATCACCTAGTATGTTCTGAGAGCAGGTCTATGTGGCCCCAGAGCTGGGATCTTAGCCCTTTGGCTATGTTATTTCACAGGGTATTCCGTTGACCAGGTAGGTGCTTTGGGAGGCTAGAACTTATGGTAATGACTAGAACAGGAGATCACCTTTCTTGAGCTACTCACACCAACTTAGGGAGATTCTGGGAGTACCATCTAAGACGGAGATTCCCTAGAAAACTGGGACATCTGTAACAACAGCTTTAGAACAGTCTCAGTGGAAAGTAAGCCAAGTTTTCACTGAGTTGTGATCCGACCATCATATGATTGTTACTGGCTTCTTACTTCTTCTGTTCCTTGTTTGAATTCAGTTTCTTTCTTCCTAAAATATTCTTTTCATAGGTCTTTCTTGAGGATATGGAATCGTGAATTTTCTCATTCTGTCTCACTTTGTCTGAAAATATTTTAATTTTTCCATTATTCTAGAATGACAGCTTAGCTGGATGTTATATAGGGTGACATTTTTGTTGGTATTAGGCCATTACCATCTGACCTTTTGGGAACTATTGAAGTCTGTTTCCTTGGCATTCCTTTGTAAGTTTCAATTTTTCTTATTTTCAAGGTCATCTCTTTCTCTTGGGTGTACTGCAGTTTCATTACAATGTGTACAATGCACTTTTTCTTTTTATTCACCCCATTCAGGGCTTATTGTGCCTCCAGAGTCTGAAGATCTCATTAATTCTAGAAACTTCTCAGCCACTGTCTTTCCAAATATTGCCTCTTTGTTTTCTCTATATTCTTCTAGTACTCATATTGTATGTTATATGTTTCTTAACCTTGCTCATATTTTTTCATTTCTATACTTTTCCCTACTGCATTCCAAACAGTCCCTCCTATCTATCTTCCAGATTACTGATCTTCCATTCAACTGTGTCTAATCTGTTGTTTAAGCCTTCCACTCACTTTTAAATTATAATTGTATTTTTATTTCTATAAATATTTATATAGGTCTTTTTCAGATCTGCTGCTCTTTTTTCATGATGTTTGTTGATATGGTTATTTTATATCTTTGGACATTTTAAACATTTTTGGATATTTAACTTTTAATCATTGTAAACATATTTTTAGATGGTTCTTGATCATAAATCCTTGAAATGACTCTAACATATAAAAGATGTGTTGTTTCCTCTCTGTTCTGTAATTTTGGACTCTGAGATTATGTATAGGACCATTTCCTGATCCTGTATGGCCAGCCCTGTCCTTTGGGCTATATCTGCATTTTCTTCTCCAGCTATCTTAGGGTTAGTAATTCCCCAGGACCAGTTTTATCTTAATTTCTCAGCTTGAGATTCTGAGGTATTGTACATTTTTTACCTAAAATTCCATATGAGACACACTTGGCAGTTTGATTTTTTAGGGTAGACTCCTTCTCTATGTTCTCAGAATCCAGACAGAGACAAGGAGCTTTTCCTCTAACTTGTACCATGGACATGTTTCCCCCCGAGTCCACTGTTAGGCCAAGTAGGCAGCCTTTTAGGATATCCACTTTGGACAGAAGTCTTCATTTCAGCTTCTTGCTTCATGTGGGCCAGAGCCCTCATCTTTACTCAGGTGGACATTAATATCTAAACTCCAGATTCCAATAAATGAGACTGTTCTCTGCTTCAGGCAGCTTACTTTGAGCACTTAACTGCTGCTGTGGGAGCTCTTCACTTTTGTACCTGTAGATATTTCCCATGCTATCTAATCATCTATCTCCTCTGCTATCTACTTCTTTGAACAGTCAATGTTCTTGTATGTTATTCAACACATCTAGGTGTGTGTAGCAGTAGGCCCTTTAGTTTATCTGATCCTTCCTTCCTTCATTCTAGAAACTTCCTAAGTCATACTATCTTATTTTGAGCTGTCATGCATGGGCAGATTGTGGTGGGGAAGGAGACAGACACACTCTCCGATCACCTGTTCTAGCAATCTGTCCAAACACACATCCTCTTCCCAGCCTGCATTAATTCCTTTGCCCAGTGAAAATTCAGCATGAAGTGAGGAAACCTAAAGATGTGGGCCATACCAGTAGTTTCTTCACACTGTGACAATGTGTCACAGTGCCCCTTGAGCTTTAATTGAGGTGTCTGGACACTTTGCCTTTGAAGTTAAGCCTTGGCAGTCTTACTGAGTTTCACTAAAACATTCAGAATGGACAAAATTCAACTTGAAAAGCTTCTCTCCAGTACACCAGAAATGTAAGAATTTTTGTTTTCCTTGAAGTAAGAAAATACCAAAAAGAATGCTTCTTTTCACTGAGATTGAAAATGGACAACTGCAAACTCAATAATATTTGAAACCATTTTATTGAATCTGACTTTTACTTTATTAGTACTTTGTTCCAAGTTGCTGACAATGCTTCACCCACAACTTCACTTTTTCCTAAGAGAGGGAGTTGTTAGAAACAAATAGCATTACTTTTATTTTATTTGGAAAGGACTTAGATTTATCTAAGTAGTATCCAAGGATAGTCAGACCACCCAAAAAAAAAAAAAAAAAAAAACCCAACACAAAAATCTGCCCCATTCCCCTTCCCCATGCAAATTGCTTTTCTATAGAATCACATTTTAGAGTTATTCCCTCAAGTTTCATCAAGGCAGGCCTGAGAAACCTACCAGTCTTTGAAATAGGGATATAGCTGAGACATCGGCCACTAATATCACATGTTGTACCCCACCCAGGATCATGAGCACACCCTTGGAGGTAGCTGACACCTATGTCTAAATCCTACCTCCATTACCCAACACTGGGTGGCCTAGGCCCCATTACTTTTAACCTCTATGAGCCATAGTTTTTTCACCTGCAAAATATAGGAAATAATTCTTGTATTGATAGAATCTACATTTAATAATCCTTATTAAATGAGTTAGTAGATGTAGATGTAGATTTAGCTCAGTGCCTGGATACCATAGTGAGTAATCCATAAACCATAGCCTTTATTACTCATGAAGCACCCTCTGTGAAGCCCAACCTAAGAAATTCTGTAAGAATGTTACACTGGAGTAAGTTTTGCCTTCTTGAAGTGCTGTGGTGCCCCCTCCTCTCAGGTGATTGGTAGGACTTTCCTTCTGCTCTAGTTGCCAGTTCTAAACCAAGTTAACCTCTTCACTTCTTCAAGTCACCACCTGTAGATCTGTGTTCTCTTTTCCAGGTCTGACCTTCTGGCTTTATCAACTGTATATTTTCTCTCACTCTGCCTTTTTATCTTATCTATATTTTCTATTAAATATGAGGATAAAATGAGATGTCAAAGTGCCTGGCACTTAATACACAATAGATTGTTCTTCCTTTAACATGTTTTTCTCTTTCCCCTTTTCTTCCTTTTTACTCGCTATATTTTCTCTGTGAAGTAATATTTACTATTAAATTTTTTTCCTTTTTATGATACAGTCATAAGCATACTTCTAGAAACATCCTGGAATTTAATTGTTAAATAACTGTTACTATGGTAGCCCTGTTTATAGGTAGATGATAGTGACTGTAGTGGACATTAATAAACTGAACAGAATGTACCTCGGACACAAAGATAAGCAGAATTTCCTGACAAGGTAGTGAGTGAAGTCCCGGCTCGGCCATATTCCCGCTATGGCTTTGCTAAGTCACTTCATCTCCCTGGTTTTGCTACTTCCTGCTCTGCAAAAGTTGATGACAGACAGTCTCAGGATTGCTGTGCGGGTCATAACCAGTGAGATCATGTGGGCACTTGGGTTCCGGAAGTTATGTGACTTAGTGTTGTCAATTTCCTTATTGTTGCTTTGGGCATTATTAACAAAGTAGCTTCAATTTTACAAACCCTGTATGAGTGATGGAAGACCCAGAACTTTCTTTCATTTGATGCGTATGTGGAACTTCAAAGTGGTTTTCTTATATTAAGTGTACAAGGTTCTGAGGCAAATTTCCATTGCTGTGGTTTCCTCTCATTGGCTCTTCAGGTGAATAGTTGGTCTGAGAAACTTCAAAATGAATCCATCAGGAAAGTGCCGTGACTGGTATAGCTGTACAGTAAAGAGCACAAATATCCAGCCACATCTGAGTCCAGTGGTCCATGTTGAAGGGCATTTACACGCATCCCATTCGCAAAGGCTATTTGGAATGCTTTTTAATTTATTTTACGAATTTTCATAGGACCAAAAATAAGTCACATTAGGAAATGTATCTTATTATGTATGGTTCTGTTTTCTTTTAACACATATTATTCAATTAGATTACATATTATTCAATTAGATTACTTCTCCTCACCAATTTTAGCCCTACTTGTTGCTTGGTCATTTGTGAAAACAAAGTCTCCCTTTTATTATGATAACAGCAAATAGTCATTTATAATTACAAAGTGCTTTAAAAACCCTGTTAACTCACAGGAAAACTGTTCAGCAGTTGTAACCCACACTGTGTATCAGGGAAACTGAGGCTTAGAGCAATGGAGGGACTCGGGCTGAGTCACTGGTCTTGTAAAGAAGAACTCGGTGAGGAGGCAGGTGTCTGCCTCCTAGGCCTGGTGACTTTCTGCTGTATCTTGCTACCTTTAAGCCCTGCAGGAGCAAGGATTTGTTTTTCTCTAGAAGAATGTGCCCCACCTTCAAATGAGCTTCAGCCATATCTTAAGCAAGTTCACTTGGATTTATAAATTCAGAAATGTATTCAGGCACATCACTGCTTCTATCAGCTTGGCTCTCTCCTCCGGTAGAAGTCAGAATGGTGTTTAAATTGCCCCCCTCGGAGCTTCGGGGATTCTGAGGAGCTGCTGGAGGAGAGGGCTGCCAGAGGCAGGAAGCAGAGGTCAAGTGTGTGGGATCTGATGCCCACTTCAATTAGAGCAGCTTTGCTTTAGCTCTGCTAAATTACACTGTGTAGTTCAGGGGGTACAGACTGGAAGGGTGTCAAGTGGCAGAGAGATTAGGGTTCTGCTACTTTTAAAAAAAAAAAAAAAAAAACTAAACTAGGAGACCCTCAGTCAGTGGTGCTCAAAGTAGTGGATTTGAAGTGAGCTTCACACCATGGTTCCCTGTGTGACATGAAGAACTGTTTTCTCCAGACGATGAAACCAAGACCTAGAGACTGCAAGGAATCTGACCAAGACCCTATAGTTCAAGCCGGGCGCGGTGGCGCACGCCTGTAATCCCAGCACTTTGGGAGGCTGAGGCAGGAGGATCGCAAGTTCAAAGCCAGCCTCAGCAATGGTGAGGCACTTAGTAACTCAGTGAGACCCTGTCTCTAATAAAATACAAAAAAGGGCTGGGGATGTGGCCCAGTGGTCAAGTGCCCCTGAGTTCAATCCCCAGTACCAAAAAAAAAAAAAAAAAAAAAAAAAAAAAAAAAAAAGACCCTATAGTTCAGAGGAAACCTTGGGATTTAAACTTAGATATCAGGACTTTTATACATGCCATGCCCTCTGCCAGGGAGACTTCCCACCACCCCCACCTTCTGTGACCTTGTTGGTTCCCACTCTCTTTTGGGTCTCAGCTCAATGATGCTTCCACAGGGAACCTTCTGTAGCCTTTCACTTAATAGCTGCAATATAGCTTCATAACAACATGTACCTTTTCTCCATAAACTTTAGCACAGTTGTAATTTACATTTCTTTGTAATTCTTTGATTAATACCTATCTCATGTGCTAGACTGAGTCCCACAAGGGCCAGATTGTTTCTAGTTTTTGTTTTATGTTTCACCTTTAAGTCTTCAGTACTTACAGAATTCATGGCATAGAGTGAGTGTTTACTATTTATTTGATGAATGAATTAATTAGTGAATTGGATGGATGGATGAATGGATGGATGGATGGATGGATGGATGGATAGATGGATGACGGACAGATGTCTGACTCTGGAGACAGTGATATAAAATGTGGCATGTGCTGCCTCTGGGGTCCCTTTCTGCTCTGACCACTGCAGGCCCTGGCATCCACTCCCCAGGGCCATAATGCTTTTTGTCTGCTGGTAGTAAGTTGAGGAGTTTAAAAGACTGTCATGGGAGAAGCATTGGAGTGAATCCAGGGCTAAGGAAGAGAAGCACAGGACACATTTGTCAGCTCCATGTAAAGGGGAGCTCCCTCGTAGCCCATGCTGTGGACACCTGGACTCTGCCTCTGAAGTCATCCTACTTAAGTCTTGGTAGGAAGAACTCATGCATGGACCTGAAGATCTCTAGGGTCCCTTGTCTTAGATTCTGTGATTTCATAAGACATGTTACGTCTATGATGCTTAATCAAGACATCACGGCTGTAGTCCAGTCTCAAATATTATGGATAGAGGAAGCTCTTCTTGTGAGCCAAATTCCTATTTTGTCCCTCTCCCCCTCAAATTGTCACTCACTCTTTAAGAGATGACACTATGAAGGAGACTCAGTTCCTCCTCAGAGGTGTTTACAAAGTAACAGCATCATTGGAAATGTACATAAATTTCTTTTTACTGATGTGTAATTCTTTCAATATTAACTGACACTGAGTCTTAAAATATTTAGTCTGTTTCATCCACTAGTCACTGAAGGAATGAAAGTTCTACAGCATAACAGTCATGGGTAATTCTGATGCTGGGTCATGGGGGTGAAGGATGGATCTGTAGCATAGTCCTTGGATGGGGAGTTATTAACAGGAGGTAGATGGCATGGTAGACCACAATATCTTAACGGTCCTCTGTGTTTGAAGAGAATCATATCTGCCTTTAACTGAAGGCCAGCTTTTTTATGCACTGAAGCAAGGTCCTTCCACCCTTCCAGAGGGTTTCTGTATGGACCAGATGCTGGACACAGTCGTTTTGACTGATTGCTTAAAGATGAATTTTTAGCTAAAACTTCTTAACTAAAAATATCAGGCCCCTTCCAGCCTCCCACCCCACTATTTCTGTATTCTCCCCTCTGTACATCTAGATTGACCACTATGAACTACTTGCTTCTCCTTAAACTTGTCCATAAATGCTCACAATTCTGCCTGTGCCCTTGGCAGAAATGACCCATGTTCTTTACCACTTATCCATGTCACAAACTCACTTCTTGTACTTCCAGTGCCACTTCAATTGTTCCAATCTCTCGTAGGCAGGCTTAACCACCCTTTGCACATGCCATAACCAAAACCAGCAACTCTTTGCTGAAATATAATGACTGCTCCTGTTACCAGTACCACATGTAGAGTTCTGCCATCTAGATTGTGCTCCTTGCCCTTCACTTGTCAAAATCCTACTTATACTTGAAGATTTAATCTCATCTCCTCTGCCAGTCTTTTCTGACCTCTGAGCTGTTTACAGTTGGTGCCATTTATTTAATGCTTAGCTTGAACAGCTTCATCCTGTTAGCATCTTTTCATATCTGGGTGTCTAAACACTCACGTGGATTGTGATTTCACCAAGCACAAGTCCACAAGGTTCAGCCACCTTTTTGCACATGTCATATCAGTGGTCCATTGTCACAGAGGAAGAAGTTAAAGTTCACACATCACCTAGCAATGGGGCTACATTCTGAGAGTACATTGTCAAGCAGTTTTGTTGTTGTATAAGAATTGTAGAAGATACCTACATGAATGGAGATGACTGTAAGGCCACTGTGTGATACAGTCTTCTGGGACCACTGTTGTGTATATGGTCTGTCATTGACCAAAATGTTATCACCCAGCATGTGACTGTTTAGCCTGATCCTTCCTGTAACCCTGGAATGCCCTTTCCCCTCACTCTGCCACTGTGTCTTACACAGAGCAGCCCAGTGAATATTCATGTATTGATCAAGTGAATCATATACCTGTTTACATCTTCCACATTGCCTACCTCAGCACAGAATAAATAATTTCCCACCAATTGACTACATGAAATAATTGCTGATCAATTGGCTGAGTTGGAAATGTAGCACTTTACCTGCCACCAATCTTCCATTTTGTAACCTAACTCATCCTCCAAAGTGTCAACATGATTGGGAAGCTGCCTGGAACAGTACATAGTTAAAGTTAGCTCTGTTGACTTCAGCTCTGCAGATCTAAGCCAGAGAGAAAAATAAAATCTCTTCCAAATTTTCCGCACAACTGAAAAGCACAGAGCTTTGGAAATCTGTGCAAAATGAGGCATTACTTCAAGTTTGTTAAAAATGTAAGAGAATGGTTTGGAACACCTCAGAACAATTGAAAAGAATTTGTCAAATATGGTCAGACCCTGCCATAGCATTATGAGGGGGATCTAAAAAAATTCATTTGTATAAAAAACAGGGCATCTTAGCTGCTGAGTTAATGAAATCATGAGATGCTCCAACTGGAGAGGACAGAAAGAAGTCACAGTATAACCATGGCCATTGTCCCTCCATGTGCATATTTGTCTGTTTTGTTTTTGTTTTTTCATTATGATGTGAGTTTCAATACCCCCTTCTAGTAATAATCAACTAGGTAATTAAAAACTCCTCCTTGAATTTATTTTTTATTGTGATAAAATGCATGTAACATAAAACTTGCACTTAACCGCTTAAAAGTTAGACTTGCACTTAAAAGTATACAGAGCAGTGGCATTAAGCACATTCACATTATGTCACCACCATCCAGCTCCAGAATATTCTTACCTTCCCAAACTGAAATTCTGGGATTCTGTCATTGACGAAAATGTCATCATGCAGCATGTGACTGCTGCACCAAAAAGCTCCCCACTCCTTCCCCCTAACTCCTGGCAATCCCTAGGTACCTCACATAAGTGGAATCAAACAGGATTTGTCCTTTCGTGTCTGGCTTACTTCACTGAGCATGTCCTCGAGGACCAGCCACCTTGTTGCATGTGTCGTGTCCTTGATCTGTTTTTATAGATGAGGAAGTTGAAGTTCAGATCTCTTGTCACTCAGGTCTTTCTGTGTGGGCCAAGTAGAGGCTCTTGTTACCTTTAACTACGTAAATAATCATACCAACTGTTAACTGTGAGCCTGAATTATGCTGAACACTTTACCTATGTATTTTTCGTTTGGTCCTTTCAAACACTTCATGAGTTTATTATCTGTATCCTCAAATGATAACCTGAATCAGAGATTCAGATCAGAACTGGCCCAAGACCCTGTAGCTGAGAAGTAGTAGTAGTAGGCTCAACTACATCCTGTGCCTCTTCCTAAGAGATTCCATTAGAAGATTTTCCCCAAAGCAGTTGTTTTCATATGTATAAAGGCCCAGAACTTCAGCCCCAGCCTGTAGGAGGCAAGAATAGGAACTCCTTCCCCCGTGGTGCTTGGCAGGAGCTGCTCACTCAAAGTACCAGGAGTTAAGGAGTGAAGGGAATAAAAACCTGGGGGTGCTTTGAAACCTCCCCAAGGACTTGGCAAGTGTTTGATGTTAAAAAGCACTTCTTGCCTGCAAAATGTATGCCTCTAAGGAACTCTTAGTTGCCGACGTGAGGTTGACTGGGAGCTGGGCTGGGACGGGGGTGGCCCAGCTAGTTTCCCTCTCCCGTCTCTGGCCCTGCCTCCATCAAGGCCTGGATTGGAGTTGTCTTTCCCAAGGCAGTAACTGTCAGAGGAACCATCTGGCCTGGTTTCTTGTGACTGACTCCAAGGAACAGAAATCCCTCTGGGAGGAAACTGCAAGCTCTGCAGCAGCAGCGAGGAAAAGCAACTCTAAACTTACTAGCTGTGAACCAAAGGGAGAGGCATGCTCAGAACAGGCCCCAGGGAGGGCAGGCTGAAGACAGAGGGTTCTGAGAATGAGACCTTGAACCTCTTAGTTATGGAGCATATGTGTGTATGGGGGTGGGGCGAGGAGGAAGGGAGTTGCTGGAGAGAGAGCAAAAGTGTCCAGAGCGTCTGTTCTTGCAGCTCAAGCTCCATCGGTTACAGGACGGCTCTCAGGGTGGGCCCTGCCAAGCTGTCATCTCCCCTCCCTGAACCAACCTGCATCTGTCTCACTGGTGTCACTTCTATCGTGAATGCAGCTTGGGCCTCTGCCTCAGTCCCTTCCCTTTCACCCAGGCAGGCTCTGGAAATGCTGGCTGAATGGCTGGCTCCTTTCCTGCATGAGGGCATTTCCTTCAGAATCTCGTCTGTCCTCTCACTGACGCTGGAGCCCAGAAGGAGCCCCAGAGCCCACTTGTTACTGTCATTTTGATTTGGATTTGCTTGATGGCTAATGATATCAAGCATCGTTTGTTTTTTGTTTCTTTTTTTTTTTTTCTTTTCTTTTTTGGTCCTTTGTATTTCTTCTCTTGAAGAGTTTCCATTCAAATCATTTTAAATTCCACTGCTTATTTCTTTGTTGTTAAGTGTTTTGAGTTTCTTATGTATGCTGAATATTAGTGCTTTGTCATGTTAATCAGAAATTACATGATTATTTAAAAATAAAACCTAGAGCAGTTCACTAGGAAAAGAATGAGTATTAGACCCTAAGTCTTAGTAGCGGAATTTCATTTTCTCTTTGGCTTTTTGTTAAATAGGGAAGGTGAAGAAAAGAAAAGAAAGGCTTGGGGTGTAGCTCAGTGGTAGAGTACTTACCTGGGATGCATGAGGCCTTGGGTTCAATCTGCAGCCAAAAAAAAAAAAAAAAAAAAAAAAAAAAAAAAAAAGGAAAGAAAGGGGGGAAAAAAGATTTATTTAGTTTCCAGATTGTTACTTTGAGTTTTGCCTAAATTTTGCCCAATTCTGTGCTATAATTCATTACTGTCCCTGACTTCTACTTTTCACTTATCTTTTGCAGCTAAAGCTAAGCATTCATTTATGCTCTATTGGAAGGAAGCTCTTGCTATCCTTAGACCAGGGTCAGATTCCAAGCCCATGAAGGGAAGTTAAAAAGAAACACACCAAAATAATACAATACCTCATTCCCCAAAGTTTTATTCCTCTCTCTAATAAGCCACACAAGTAAAGGAAGAAGATGAGACAAACAAGTAAGCACTCTAGTCCCCACTTATCTGCAGTTTTGCTTTCAGCAGTTTCAGTTTTCCAAGGTCAACCACAGTCCATAAATATTAAGTGGAAAATTCTAAAAGTGAACAACTCATAAAGTTTTAAATTGCACATTGTTCTGAGTAGTGTGATAAAATATGCCATCTCACTCTGCCCCATCCAGGATGTGAATCATCCTTTCTCCAATGTATCCATGCTGTATAGACTACCCACCCTTTAGTCACTTGATGGTCTTCTCAGTTATCAGATCAACTGTGCAGTGTCATGGTGCTTCATGTTCAGTAACACTTATTTTACTTAATAATGGCCCCAAATCTCAAGAGTAACAATGCTGGCAAGTTTTTAATTGTCCTGCTATAATTGTTCTATTTTATTGTTATTGTTGTTAATCTCTTAATGTATCAAATTTTAAAATCAAATTTCATCATATATATGTATACATAAGAAATATATAGTGTCTGTAGAGTTTGGTACTATCTGTGGTTTCAGGTACCCAGTGGGGTCTTGGAATGCATTCCCCACAAATAAGGGCAATGGCTGTGTCGACCCTCTCTCCAGGGAGGCCTGGCTCTGTGTTAACATGCTACCTCCCTCCCCAGTGCTCACAAGACCTAGGAAGCAAGTGTTGTTGGCCTCACGATCCAGATGAGGTCACTGAGGCACAAGGGGTTATGTAAACTGGCTCAAATCTCACAGGTAGCAAAACACAGAATAGGGATTGAAACCAAGTGTCTCTTAACTACAAAGTCAACTTCTTCTCTACCCTGCTCCCCATTCAGCTCTGCATCTTCAGGAGTGGTCGTGGACCTGGTCCCTGTCCTCTCCTACCCAAGTCCAACCCCACTCATGAAAGCACTGCACAAATGTGCCCTCCCAAATATGCACAGCGTGTCTGATACAGGGGCTACAGACGGAGCTTCTGCCTCCCACAAGCTGGAGTCAGATGGAGAGTGAGCCAGGGAAGCCCAATTTTGTTACTCTGCAAATGGAACCTCCCCCTTGACAGCACCTTCTCTCCGTTGAGTAATCCCTGCATGGATAGGTGGTGTCTGCAATGACTACTGGTCATGCGTGGTCTATTCTGGGAGGTGTCGGGCACGCCATCCAAGAACATGCAGTAGCTGCTCTGCCACAGATGGAAAAGCAGACTATTGTGGATGTTCTAGGAGCTGGGTTTGGGCTGAATCCCACTGAAAGGCTTTATTTCAAGTGCAGAGCCTGGTTGGTTGCCAGGATAAACCAAATGGTTGCATAATAGAAGTATGCCCTCCCTCGCTGGAACCCTGACCCCTTGTTCCTTCTTTCCAGGGAGCCTCCACAAGAAAGACCTGGGAAGAGCCTCCCTTTTATTTTTGTTCTATTTAAAAATATTTATTGTTTAGCTCTTTTTAATTTAAATATTTATTTGACACATAAATGTGCATATTTGTGGCATACAGTGTGATGTTTGATTCATGTATACATTGTGTAATAATCGAATCAGGATATTTTGCATATCAATTACCTCAACCGTTTATCATTTCTTTGTAGTGAGAACACTCAAACTTATCTCTTTGGTCTATTTTTGAAATATTCAATACAATATGGTTAACCATAGTTGCCAGGGAAGGGGTTATGTCCATAACCCCTTGGTTATCCCTGACTGCCATTCTATTGTGAAATAGAAGATCAGAACTTATTCCTCCTATCCAACTACAACTTCGTACCCATTGACCAGTCTCTGCCCGTCACCCCTCCCCAGCTTCTGCTAGCTACTCTGCTACTCTTCTGTGAAGTCACTTCCTTAGATCTCACATGAGAGAGAACATGTATTTGTCTTTCTGTGCCTGGCCTATTTCACTTAACATTTTGTCTTCTGGGTTCATCCATGTTATTACAAATGATAGGATTTCATCCTTTTTAAGACCAAATAGTATTCCTGTGTGTGTGTGTGTGTGTGTGTGTGTGTGTGTGTGTGTACATGTACAAACACCACATTTTTTGTTCACCACTCTTCAATTGATGGGCCCTTAGATTGATTCCCTACCTTTGCTCATGAATGTGCTGTATGCACATGGGCATGGGGTCTGGCTAGTCTACATGCTGATTTCATTTCTTTTGGATATATACCCTGTAGTGGGATTGCTGGACCCATTTAAAGCATTTATGCTATGGACAAACCTTTACTGATCCAGATTGACTGTTCTCAGCACCTACACATCCTTGTCTTCAGTCTAAAGTTAGTGCTAGGGAGGAGAAGACGTCAAACACAGAGTCCTCCCGCCGCACCCTCCTGCCAGCTCCTCGTTGTTTGTCCCCAGCCCCTCCTGCGTTTTTGCTTGAGAGGCTGGACTTGCACAGAGTGGTGGAGCCGGGTGGACCTTGGCAATCACCTTGGAGCAGGGAACAGGAACCAAGAGAAAGTTCCAGAAGAGGTTTGCATTGTGTTTCTGTCTCATGAGCCAGGCTGCACCTCTCAGAAGGGGAAGCTGATGGGAGGCCAGAGGAGGTGGAAGAGGTCAGGGCATGGCACAGCCGTGCACCAGGGCTCACTGGGAAGCAGCCAAGGCAGGAGGGTACAGGTGGCTCTGTGTCCTGTGTTCTCCTCACTAGCAGAAATTCCCCTTGCAGGTCCCCATAATGCTCAACACTGTACTAGACAAACAGTAGCATTCCAATTCCCGTGGGAAGTACAGAGGGAAAACTCATTTGCTGAAGAGCAAATCTCTCAGAGTGCTTGAGGTCATATGCGGAGTGGGGCATGGCGACTACACGGCCAAGCAACTACAAGGCCCCTCTCACTGTCCATCCTCCGCTGGCCTCTGGGCCTCCAGACATGAGTTGGTTGAGAGTAAATACTGGATTCCCTTCATGTGCTTATCTTTTTCCAGCTCAGTGCCTGGAACCTGCTGTTTGTTGAATGACTAAAGGAATCCCTGACTGCACTAGTAAATAGTTGAAGCCCTTCAAAGCTCAAACACTCTTACACCAAAATTGCTATAAAAAAAATTCACACTCTAGCCAGCAACCAGCTCACTTTAGCCAATATCCCAATGCAATGAAATTCTAGCGCGCACACACAAAATTTTCTTAAGAATCTCTCATCAATCTTATTATAATGGAATTTGACCTCCCAAACTTAGTAATGGGAAATCTTACTAATTTTTCCCACAAGCAGTGAAGCACATAAAAGAGAATATTTATTTGCCTGTAAAACTCCAGATTGTCTCCTCCAGGGAGTTTCTCATCTTGCAGTTGGGCCCCTTGGAGTCAGGCAGGTAGGTGAGAGCAGCTGTGTGCTTCCCAGCCCTGAGGTGCAGGGCCTGTGCTGTAGCCCACCCCAGCCTCTGGGGCTAGAGCCTGGTTTTCTTACCCTCGCAGCCCTCTTATTTTCCCAGTCTACTTCCTGTTTCCCAGGGTGCCTGTCAATGGCCCTATAGGCAGGAAAGACCTTTATCAAAGCATCCCTACTCCATGTGTGCCCCACTCCACGCACATCCCAGTCATCTTCATCTCCACCTATGTCCTCCCTATTAGTTGAAGGGCTGAGCCAAAAAAGAACATGGAGTTCATCCATCTCTTTCTTGAGTGATTCAACAAAGTCAGCTTTTCCAGTAGTCTGCAAACCTCATTGCGACTTAGAGCAACTTGGGTGTGTTAGTCAGCTTTTCATTACTGTTAGAAATGTCTGAGGTAAATCAACATAAAAAGATGAAAGGTTTATTTGGGATCATAGTTTTGGAGGTTTTATTCTGTTACCAGTTAGCTTTGGTTGCTTTGGGCCTGTGGCAGCACATCATGGGGGGCATGAATGGCAGAGGAGGCTCATTCACGTGATGGTTGCATGTAAAAGACAGAAAGAAGAAGGGGCTGGTTCCTATTGTCCCCTTCAATGTCATGCCCACAGTGACCCAAGACCTCCTGCTAGACCACCTCCCACTAGCACCGTGGGTGAGAGACTGAGCGTTAACACATGAGTCTTTGGGGAGCATTTAGGATCCAAACTAGAGCACTGAGGTATGAGGAAAAGATTAGAGGTGTTTCTAGCTGTCAAGTGTGAGGGTTAATAGCTGGGCTCTGAAATCAGTTTTGGTTTCTGCTTTTGTGTTATTGAGACAAAATTCAAATAACATAAAATTAGCCATTTTGAAAGAATATAATTCAGTGCCATTTAGCACATTTACAAATTGCATGACCATTACATCTCTCAATTCCAAAACAGTTTCATTGCTCCAAAAGAAAGCCCTGCACCCATTAAGCAGCTCCTCCCTATTTTCCCCTCATCCCAGGTCCTGTCAACCACCAATCTGTTTTCTGTCTCTGTAGCTTTCCCTAGTCTAGACGCATCACATAAACAGAATCATGCAATATGAGGTATATTATGTCTGGCTTCTTTCACTTATCATGTTTTTGAACTTCACACACATATCTAGTTTCCTTCTCTATATCAGTACTTCATTCCTTTTTATGGCCAAATAATATTCCTTTGCGTGGATATACCATATTTTGTTTTTACCTATTCATCTCTTAATGAACATTTCCATCTTTGGGCGATTGTTTATAGAGCTGCTATGGAAATTCTTCCACAAGATTTTGTTTAGAAAACTGCTTTCAGCCAGGCACAGTGGTGCACACCTGTAAATCCCAACACTTGGGAGGCTAAGGCAGGAGGATTGTGAGTTCAAAGCCAGCCTCAGCAATGGCGAGGCACTTAGCAACTCAGTGAGACCCTGTCTCTAATAAAATACAAAAAAGGGCTTTCAATTCTTTAGGGTATAATTACCTAGGAGTTACTGAGTTACTGGGCCACATGATAATTCCATGTGATAATTTTTTTTTTTGATACCGGGGATTGAACTTGGGCACTTGACCACTGGGCCACATCCCCAGCCCTTTTTTGTATGTTATTAGAGACAGGGTCTCACTGAGTTCCTAAGTGCCTTGCGATTGCTGAGGCTGGCTTTGAACTCACAATCCTCCTGCCTCAGCCTCCCAAGTGCTGGGATTACAGGCGTGCGCCACTGCACCAGCGATAATTCTTTTTGATGACCCACCAAACAGTTTCCCACAGCAGTTTGTGCTGTTTTACATCCCACCAGATTGCCTGGCATTGCACCTGGCCCTGCCACTTATTAGCGTGTGAGCTTGGACCAGTTACTTTCATCCTGTATGCCTCAGCTGTACAACAGAGAATAATGCTGTTTACCTGACAGGGTTGTGATGTTTAAGTCAATTAACATGGGCCAAAGGCTTATAATAGTGCCCAGTAAGTAAGAAGTGCCACAACAGTTTTTGCTGCTACTGTCACTGTTATTGGAGTCATGGCAGGTGAAAGAGTGAGAAGAATTGGGCTCAAAGATGCTGCCCTGTGGGTGTGGAAGAACCAAAAGAGTCCGATCAGGCACTTGAGGCTGGGCACTGAGGGCGCCCCTCCTTTTCCTCGCCTGAGCTGCAAGTGCCTTCAGCGCCTCCCGTCCGTGGTTTTCACGATAGACCCGAGTCTTACGCTCATGGCCTAAGCTGGGCTGGAACAGAGAGGCAGGTGGGAGGAGGGTCCTTTTCTCCCCCACGGAGAGCAGGCAGCGGAGCCTGCTGAGGGGTGAGGTGAGCTCTCTGGAGGGGGACCTCTCTCTATCTGGCTGAAGTGCAGAGATCTCAGGCAACCCGGCCCTCCGTCTTAGGAGGTCGTCCTTCCTGAAAGGGGCTGTACGTGGGAGGACGATGACCAAGCCCAGGGAGGGACAGAGGGAGGAGACGCCGGAAGAGGTGGTGAGGGGGAGGCCAAGGCCGTACCTCACTGCTCTACCCAGCTGGGAGTCTGGCAGTAAGTCAGAGGGAGGCTAGGAAAGACGAGCGAGAACCCCAGTGAGCAGCGTGACGTGTCAGGAGGCCCCCGGAAGCAAAGGCTCTGGGGCAAAGATGGAGACTCTCAAATCTTCCTGTGGGGCAGGGGGTGGCCAGCCCACCCGAAGCCTGCTTGCTCCAGGCTCTGGCATGATTGGAAGCCCACCCAGAGCACATGTGGCCCCTTCCTGCTCAGGCTCAGAGCCGTCTGCCTGGGGGCCACTTGGCTTACTTCAGTCTCAGTCCCTGAGAGGCAGAAGGGCTGCGGCTGACTCTGCTACAGGGAGCTGGAAAAGAGGAATCCCTGTGGCTCCGAAGTCCCAATATACAGAAGAGAAGTGTAGCTGCCCAGAGAGGGAAGGTCGCAGACCTCGGGCCACACAGCCAGTGAGAGGAGCTCGGGGAGAGGAGCAGGCCCGCAGCCTGCGGCCTCGTGGTCTTTTTGATGAGATGAACCTACTGTGTGTCTCCGCGACGTCACGCCTGTAGCAGGCCCCACTGCTGTGGCTTCCACACATTCCAGAATCACCAGCCGTTCCGTGAAGGTCAAGTCAGCTCACCATGCTGAAGCAGGAGGCCGAGGTCATTGTCTTCACGGCACATGTGTGACATGCATGGTCTATCTACAGGGATCGTCTGTGGCCTGTGGGGGTGCTGAGACACCCCTCAGCCTTGTCTCCGGCCTCACCATCACTGCAGTGTGCCTTGCAAACACAGCGGTTTTCTGTGCCGTGGAAAAGGCGGGGGTATGCTGGCACTGACTTCTAATCCTGTCTGCTTGTCAGAATCACCTGGGGAGCCTGGGAAAAGCCCGGGAACGCAGGTCCCCCCTCTGGCTGCTGAATCAGACTCTCTAGGGCTTTGCTTGGGAAATCAAATCTGTCAAAAGCTTCCGTCCCAGGGGACTCCAATGCATCTGGTCCAACAGGAACCAGCAGTCTTGATTATCCTAGCTGATATTCCCCTAGCCATCGCCCTCACCCCAAAGCATTTAAAAGATGCAGGTGATTGGTGAGAAGTGGTATTTCCCTGATGAGATGTGGGGGCACCTGGACCCTGGGCTCAGGTCCCCACTGCAGTTGGTGGTCTGGCTCTGGCAGGCAACACAGCTCCTGCAGCCACAGACTCATGTCACTCAGCCACCTGCATTCTCTTCCCTCTGCAGGACCAACAGGACCAGCCACTGTTACCGCATCACCTACCGCCACATGGAGCGGACGCTGTCCCAGAGAGAGGTCACGCACGTCCACCAGGCTGTGCAGAAGGCCGCAGTGCAGCTGCTGGGCGTGGAGGGTCGGTTTTGATGTCACCTCTTCTCCACGCCTGTGGCCCTCTCGGGGCTCCAGGATTTGCTGAAAGAGGAAAGCCTATTGTTTGTGACATGGAACATCAGTCACCTTTTGATAAATGGTCGGTTTTTAGGACTTTCAGGAAATAAAGGATCACTCTTGAGAAGGTGTTGACACAGCATTTGTCTCTTATTTGGGGGAAGGGGAAGCAGCAGCACTACAGAGCTCCCTCCTGTTCCTCGCAGAGTGCTCAGCCACCGCTCGCCGTGTGGTCAATTGGTCCCTGGGTTCCATTAAGCACCAGGCATGATTTCTTTCCTGACAGGCTCTTCACCCATGTAGCGAGTGAAGCCACACAGCGGGACACTAGAAACTGGACATAGTACAGGCATACCTTGTTTTATTGCGCTTTGTTTTATTGAAACTTACAGTACTGTGTTTTTACAAACTGAGTGAGTCTATCAGCGCCATTTTTCCAAGATTCAAATGATCATCAGCATTTTTTAGCAATAAAGTATTTTTAACTAAGGCAGGCACATGGTCTTAAAACCTAATGCCATGGCATACTTAGTGGACTATGGTATAATGTAAACATGAATTTTATATGCACTGGGAAACCCAAAAATTCGCATGACTCATGTTATGGCAGTACTCACTTTACTACAGTGGCCTGGAACTGCAAAGTCTGTCTGCACAGGAAGGCTTTTGAATCAGATCAGCTTCCATTCCTTCCTCCTTTCTTTCTGTTTTGCAAAGGTCAAGCTTCAAAGAGGGCACTGGTGAAATGCCAGGGCTTCCCTTGAAAGTAAAGGAGTCACATCTCTGAGCGGGGCAAGGCATCTATTTGCTTTTCATAAACCCGAGGCTTGGAGTCAGGCCCTTGGCCCTGGGGCGTGGGCCTAGCTACCTTCTGCCCCACTGGAGAGGGGAGAAAGGACAGGGAGCTTCTGGGGTCTGGGAGGCACACCCAGGCCAGGCCCTCCAGCTCCTCACAGGCCTGGCCCCAGCAGGAGGCTGCAGCTTCTGGAAGGCGACCTTTAAGGAAGAATGTGGGACTTTGATGCCCCCCGCCCTCCATTCCAGGCACTTTGTAGTCCGCCTGCTTCACTCATGACCAGTTTTAATAATCAGATTCTGTCCCTGGAAAGACGCTGGAGGCTGATGAGGTCCGTGAGTGCTGGGATAAATATTTGATGAGGGGCAGCCATTACTGGAGCGCACGTGGGGGGGGGTGACAGCTGCTTTCCAAAGGGAAGGGATGCCTCGGCTGGCGTCTCGTTAACTTGGGGTTTGCCCCTGGGTTTTCAGGGGCGTTGGGGAAGCCAGACCCCAAATATGGAACCATAGCCTGGGATCCTGAGTCCCACTGGCTGAGATTCCTCCAGTGGCTGGACCTGCGTGGGGTCACACAGGTGGACAGCCATTTCTCATTAGCATTTACCAGCAGGCCATTTCTGACCCAGCCTTGGGCTGCACCCTCAGAGCCCCCCTTCCTCCTCACAACCAGGTAGGCATTCATGAATATTCCCTAACAAAACAAGCGAGGTGGGTCCCAGGCAAAACCAGCCTGAGCAGACCTCTGTCAAATGCTCTGCTTGTGCCAAGCCCTAAGCTGGGCACTGGAGTGGGGCTGGCATTCAAGAGGGCTCACAGGGGCCGTTCTTGAACGTTCCCTCAACGCACCATGAGGTCCATCTGACCCATATCTGATTGTTGCGGAGGAGGGAACAGAGGCCTAAAGAAGTCGCAGGCAGGACCAGAAGGTGCTCCCTCTGTTTCTGTGAGAACTCCAGCCTCCCAGACCCAGGAGGAAGCCCCCTCAGGGTCCACTCATGCCAGCATGGGCCTGCCCTACTGCCACCAAGCCTGGGGAACATCTAGCTCTTGACGTTTCCATGTGTTTTGCACAGAAGAGTGATGAAGCCCAGAGAGAAAGGTGAGTTAATTCATAACACAAACAGTCACATTGCAGTTCCAGAAACTCAGGGTACTCCCCGTGAGTGCTGGGATAAATATTTGATGAGGGGCTGGTATCAGTGCCATCAGTGTGACCCTCTAAGAGATTCAATTTCCTCCTTTGTCTGATGGCGCCATGACAGTGCCTGCTTCAGAGGTTTGCAGCGAGGGCTGAGGGGGACGGAACCCAGCCCCTGCTGAGCCATTGATGAGAACCCCCACTCTGATTACTATCCAGGGGAAAAAGAGGAAACCGTGGTCCATTAGAACTGGAACAGGTCTCGAGGACATCCGTGTCTCCCCCCAACCTCTACGTGAGGACCCTGAAGTCCAAGGGAACCAAATGGCATACCCAGGACACAGTCACAGCTACGCATGGGGAACTGGGCCAGAGCTGGGGTTCCCGGGGCCTTTTGCCCCACTGCATCGGACATCCTGGCCCCTCTAGGTGGACAGCGTCTTTGGAGCCTCGTCACTCTAAAGGGTTGGGGGCCCAGGCTCCAGCCAAGGTAGCTGCACCTCAAGGGAAGCTGGAGAGGCCTGTTCAAAGAGCCTTTGGGTGTGACTGTTGCAACTTGGTGGTCATGTAAAGAAGTCTGGCATCCTTGTCGCCAGTTCCTTTGAGGTACAGTGGTGTTTCCCTCCTCTAATGATGTTCTGAAAGCCCACATCCCAGAGCTGAGGTCCCAGTGTCCTGGTGCATGCATGGCCTGACCCTGTGACAGGCCTCTGAAGATGCCAACCACTCTGACATCACCAGGTGCCAGCGACTCAAATGCCATGGTGATAAATTCTGTGACCAGACAGAGCTCTGGGGAAAGAGAGGGCCTGAGGGCACAACAGCCACAAAGGCCACAGCTGGTGCCTTTCTCTGTCCATGCTGAGGGAGGCCCTGTGGGACTGGTGTCTGTCCTGTACCTTGGAGCTGCTAGTCCTGGAGCCATCAGGGTGGTCAAGATGGCCCACACACCCAAGGGGGCTGGTGTCCAAGCAGACAAGAAACAAGAAGGAAGCCCTTCCACGCAGGACCAGCCTGCCTTTCTTTTTTCCATCCCTCCTTCCTCCCTTCCTCCCTTCCTTCTCTCCTCCCCCCTTCCTCCCTTCCTTTCCTCCTTCCTTCCTTCCTTCGTGAACTCAATACATGCACAGCAGACTCAACGCCCCACCCACAGCTGGCTTTGCTCACCAACAGCCACGGGTAAGGCAGGCACTTGTGTGCGCTCGGTTCTCACACCAGGAGTTTCCCATCACTCAAGTTGCACTTGGTGGCTACTCACCAGGGCCCTCTGCCCCTGCCCATCTGCAGGTCACATCATCAACTCTCTGTATCTTTGAGCTTAGAATCCATGGACTCAACCAACTGTAGATGGAAAATATTCAGGAAAAATAATTGCGTCTGTACTGACTGAACACGCACAGACTTTCCCCCTTGTCATTATTCTTTGTAGAGCAGCATCTGAATGGCGTACTCAGCATTGGCATTGTTTTAGGTGTCGAAAGTCACCTAGGGATGATTTAAAGCACAGGGGGCTGTGTGTTGGTCCTGTGCAACTACTGCGCCATTTCGCATAGGGGCTTGCACGTCTGTGGGGTTTGGTATCTGTGGGGATCCTGGAACCAGTCCCCGTTAGATGTGGGGCGGGGGCACCTGTAATTGCTTTCCTAGTGGTGGGAGGCACTGCTGTCCCTGATCACGGTGCTTGTGGCGTGCCGCTGGCTGTCATTCACAATGTCCAGGTGCATTTCCCTGCATTCGCTCAGCCCTCTAGAGAGCAGGTGCTGTTCTGCATGTGAGAGGAGGAGCCATGAACAAGGCAGAGGAGCCCAGGCCCGGTGCTGTTCACCTGCGTCATCTCATCCCACCCTCACGACTCCAGGGCCAGTCCCCCTCCCCCCGCCCCATTGTCCAGGTAGGAGATGAATAGGGTCAAGGAGGGGTTGTAAAGACAGACCTGAGGGAGACCTCGCAAGTCCGAGTCTACACTATCAGTCTCGCCTTCTGCTCCCCCTCCCACGCACTGCCTGGGCACCCCTACGTTCAGAACCGGGGATTCATTCTGGGCCCTGGCAAAAGTGGATGGGCCCTGCTGCCATCAGAGGAAGGGGCCGTGGACAGATTTCCAGCCACGCGATGAGGCTGCCCTGCTGGGCTCCTCTCTCCTGCCCTCTTCTGAGCTCAGGGCTTTGCTAGGGAGGAGCATGAGCAGGGTTGTCAGGAGGGGCCCCAGACCAAGCCCGAGGCCAAACTGGGGTCTACACCCAGCTCTGCTGTAGATGAGTCATTAACACCCCTGCACCTTACTCTTCTCAAGGCTAGAACGGAGTTCATAACCTCCGGCCTTCCTACTTTGGCTGGAGTGTGAATGTCCAGCAAGACTAAGAGAATCCTGCACAGGATCCCCTTACACGCCTCTCACAACACCACCTGTGTCTGCGTGGGAACATGAAGCTCACCTCTGCCCAGGCCCAGGGTTCTCCCATTATAGGCAGAAGAGCGGGCATTTAAGGGCCCCTCTGAGAGAGAAATGCCCTGGGGCTTCCCATGGTGCCACGAGTCTGCCAAGAAGGGAAGATGGCAGAGAAGATACTGACCAGCGTGTTGTCCTCTGCAGCCTCAGGCAGACAATGGTGAGTACCGTCTGCAGCCTTCTCCCAAAATGCTGCATGTGGCTAGCCTTAGAGAGGGCCTGACGTTCTCACACATCAAAATGATGGGGAGAATGGGGAAGTCAACAGGAGAAATCAAGGCAGGCCCTGATCAGAGAAGGAAATGAACGTGTTACCCTCTCTGGTCAGCGCTGACCCTCAGCTCCCAACCCCCCTAGTCTCTGCTGCAGCGTTAGCTATTAAGACTTTGTGGCCAGGACACAGGTGTGCCAGGGCTATGTGCAGACTGTGCCTTGCTGGCCACAGCGTCCTTCTCTCCCAATCAAGAAAGGATTTCAAAATGCACACATGGGAGCCTGACCTCATTAAGAAGGAATCTCTGAAATCTTTTTTGTACAAAGGCTCTAATTTATCAAGAGCATATCATTTAAAATCATCTGTATCCATACAATCTGCCCTACATATCCAGGGATTCCACCATCAGAGAACTGAAGATATTCTAAAAAAGAAATTATATCTGTACTGAATATTTAGATTTCTTATTATTATCATTCCCTAAACAATTGGGGTACCAACTATTTACAAAGCATTTATAGTGCATTAGATGTTATTAGTGATCTAAAGATGTTTTAAAGCGTCCAGGAGAATGTGTGTAGGTTATGTAAACATAATGCCATTTTATCTAAGGAACTTGAGCCTCTGGGATTTTGATATCCAGGGTGGGTCCTAGAAGCAATTCCTTACCTATGCTGAAGCCTGACTGTACTTTGTCATTAGTAAGAAATAACTAGGGTGGTAAAGTAATTCAATGGAGAAAGAAAGTCTTTCCAGCAAAAAGTACTGGCTATCTGTATAATAAAAAAAGGAAAGGAAAGGATTTCAGCCCCAACTTCACTCAAAATTAATTCAAGTTATTGTAGGCACCTAATGTCAGACCCAAAAATTATTACAAACTTTAAAGAAGAAAATATAATGGACTACATTAGAAAACTCTTGTAGGCAAAGATCTCCTAGAAAAGACATAAATAGCATTAATAAAGAGAAAATGATAAAATGGATCTTTTCAAGATTTAAAATTTTTGTTTCAAAATATTAAGAAAACGAATAGACAGGGCTGGGATACAGCTAAGATGGTAGACTGCTCAACTGGCATGCACAAGGCCCTGGGTTCAACCAAACCCTAACTCAAACACTAACCCTAACCGCTAAGCCTAACCCTAACTATAACCTTAACCCTAAAACTAACCATAACCTAACCCTAACCAGAACCATGATCTTAACCACCAACTCAAACCCTACCCCAACCCTAACCACTAACACTAAGCCTAACACTAAACCCTAAATGTAACCCTAACACTAAACCCTAACCCTAAACCGAACCATAATCCCTAAGCACTAACCCTAACCCCTAACAAAAACCCTAACCACAAAATTAACCCCTAAGCCTAATCCTAACCCTAAGCAGGAACCATAACCCTAACACTAACCCTTAAACCTAACAATAACAGTAACCCCTAACACTAACCCTAACACAAAAACTTAATGCTAAACCTAACCCATAACCATAACACTAACTCTAACTATAACCCTAACCCCTACACTAAACCTAATACTAATACTAACCACAATACCTAAAACTAACCCAAACCATAAATGCTAATCCTAAACCAAACCTTAACACTAAACCCAAACCCTAGCCCTAACCCGTAACCCTAACTCCTAAAACTAACCCTACCCCAACATTAAACCCTAAGACTAACCGTAACCCTAAACCATAACCATAACCCCTAAACAGACACTAACGCTAACACCTAACCCTAAGCCCTAAAGCTAACATTTTTTTTTTTTTTTTTTGTGGTACCAGGGATTCAACTCAGTGGCACTGGACCACTGGGTCACATCCCCAGCCCTTTTTTGTATTTTATTTAGAGACAGGGTCTCACTGAGTTGCTAAGTGCCTCACCATTGCTGAGGCTGGCTCCTAAAGCTAACATTAACCCCTAAAGCTAACCCTAACAATAACTCCTAATGCTAACCCTAACACTAACCCCTATATCTGACACTAACAATAACCCCTAAACCTAACCATAAACCCTAACCCCTAACCCTAACCCTAATGCTAAACCAAATGCCTAACCCTAACCTTAAAACCTAACCCTAACCCTAAACCTAACCCCTAATCTCTAACCCTAATCCTAACCCCTAACCCTAACCCTAATCCCTAACTCCAACCCCTAACCCTAACTCTAACCCTAACCCTAACCCTAACCCCAGCACCACAAAAAAAAAAAAAAAAAAAAGAATGGACAAATCATGATTGGGAATAAAATATTCATAACAGAGTTGCAAAGGACTAATATCCAGAATATAAAAAGAATTCCTACAGTTCAATAGCTATTTTAAAACAATGTTTTGAAGCTAGGCATTGTGATTCAAGCCTGTAATCCCAGATACTCAGGAAGTTGAGGCAGGAGGATTGCAAGTTCAAAGCCAGCTTCAGCAACTTAGCAAGGCCCTAAGCAACTTAGCAAGACCCTGTCTCAAATTTTAAAACATAAAAAATAGCTCAAGTACTCACCACTGGGTTCAATATCCAGTACCCAGCACACACACACACACACACACACACACACACACACACGTTTTTAAAACAGGCAGACTTGAACCAAACTCTTCACACTATCTCATACTAGAAAAAGGTGCCAAAACCATATATTGGAGAAAAGACAGCCTCATCAACAAATGGTGCTGGGAAAACTAGAAATCCATTGTTGCCACCTGAAGCGATGGCCACTTGGAGCAATGAAGCCCGGGAAGAAGTTCAGAGGCGAACTGGAAACAAACAGCCTTTTTATTCTGATAACTTTTCTCTCTGGCTCTAACAACGACTTTAACACGCACCACACACACCACCAAACAACCAACACACCAAATGGTGCAGACCCGATCAGCAATCTCGCTCAAGTCTCTCGAGATCCCGGGCCAAGTCCCGTGAGACTACGGAAGGCGGCAATGCCCAAACATCTCCATGGCCTGTAGTCAACCGCAATCTTAGCCATCTCCCCAAACAGGGCTCCTGCAATCCATATGCAGCAAAATGAAATTAAACCCCTATCTCTCACCATGAACAAAACTCAACTCAAAGTGGATCAAGGACCTAGGAATTAAATCAGAGACCCTGCACCTAACAGAAGAAAAAATAGGCCCAAATCTTCATAATGTCGGATTAGGCTCTGACTTCCTTAATAAGACTTCTATAGTGCAAGAAATAAAATCAAGAATCAATTAAATAGTATGGATTCAAACTGAAAAGCTTCTTTTCAGCAAAAGCAACAATCAGCGTGAGGTGAATAAAAAGCCTACAGAATGGGAGCAAATTTTTACCACGCGCACATCAGAGAGAACATTAATTTCTTTTTTAAAATATTTTATTCTAAGATGTTATAAATGACAGCAGAATGCATTACATTTCATATTACACATGTAGAGGACTTTTTTACAAATCTCTGGTTGTATGCGAATTAAGGTATATAAAGAACTCAAAAAAAAAACAACACCAAAAAAATAATAATAATAACCTAATCAATAAGTGGGCCAAGGAACTGACCAGGCACTTTTCAGAAGAAGATATACAATCAATCAACAAATATATGAAAAAATGTTCAACATCTCTACTAATCAGAGAAATGCAAATCAAAACTACTCTAAGACTTCATCTCACTCCAGTCAGAATGGCAGCTATTAAGAATACAAACAACAGTGAGTGTTGGTGAGGATGTAGGGAAAAAGGCACACTCATACATTGCTGGGGGAACTGCAAAATGGTGCAGCCATTATGGAAAGCAGTATGGAGATTCCTTGGAAAACTTGGAATGGAACCACCATTTGACCCAGCTATCCCACTCCTCAGTTTATACCCAAAGGACTTAAAAACAGCATACTACAGGGACACAGCCACATCAATGTTTATAGCAGCACAATTTATAATAGCTAAATTGTGGAACCAACATAGATGCCCTTCAGTAGATGAATAGATAAAGAAACTGTGGTATGTATACACACTTACTCAGCATTAAAAGAGAATAAAATCTTGGTATTTTCAGGTAAATGGATGGAGTTGGAGAATATTATGCTAAGTGAAGTTAGTCAATCCCCCAAAACCAAAGGCCAAATGTTTTCTCTGATATGTGAATGCTGATCCATAATGGGGTTGGGGGAGCGTGGGAGGAATGGAGGAACTTTGGATAGGGAAAAGGGGAGGGAGGGGAAGGAAGGAGACATGGGGCAGGAAAGATGGTGGAATGAGACGGATATCATTACCCTAAGCACAGGTATGAAGACATGAATGGTGTGACTCTACTTTGTGAACAACCAGAGACATGAAAAATTCTGCTCTATATGTGTACTATGAAATGAAATGCATTCTGCTGTCATGTATAAGAAATTAGAATAAATAAATAAACTTAAAATAATAAAAAAGAAATGGGAAGACTAGAACCAAACCACACACACACACACACACACACACACACACACACACACACACAAATTGTAAATGACCAATAAGGTAAAAAATTGCTCGAAGTTATTAGTCATTAAGTAAATGCATTTATGAAGTTAGAGAAGAGACAGAACTAATCTACAGCAGAAAAGCTGATGAGCTGAGCAGGGATTGGCTGCAAAGGGGCTGGGAGGGTGGCTTGGTGATGAAAAGGTTCTATATCGTGAGAGGAGTGCAGGTTACATGGATGGATGCATTTGTCAAAACTCATCAAGCTATAGGTTTGAAGATCTGTGCCTTCCGTTGTATGTAAATTATACCACAGTGTTAAAAGAGAAAAAATTACTCACGCTACATCTCACCACCAAATGAGCCCTACAGCTCCACAGCTCAGTGCCCAAGGAGCAGGGCTTCCAGAAGAGACCGCAGAGAAGTGGTTCTGAAAGGACTGGGGACAAGCTCCTCCTGCAGTTAATGAGTGGTGGACGTGTGGCACTCTATTCAGGAGGTGACAGGCACCAGAGCAGAGCCACAGAGTGGAGCTGGAGGTGTCTGGGGACAAGCCCAGGCATGCTGAAAACAAAGGTGGAGAGATAATGGGGCCCTCTGGTCCCATCTTCTGTGTGCCGCTCACGCTGCCCAGCAGGGCAGCATCCTGGGGCCTGACTGGCTGGGAGGGTCCAGGGCGTAAGAGAAGAGGGAAGGGCGAGGCTGAGCACTGCCCAAGGAGCCTCTGGTTTAGCATGTTGCTCTTTCTCAGTGTCCCAAAGTCCTTTAGAGCTGGAGCAGGAGGATGACCAGTGTCCCCAGCACCCCTCAGCTCCAGCTGGGCGTTGAGTTTATAACCAACCACCTCCTGCATCCCTCCTCCACGCTGAGGGCCATCACCCGGGGACCAAGCAGTGAGGCCCGGGCTGCTGCCAGGGGCTTCCTCACCCCTGGGCAGGCAGGCTCCCTGTGACTCTCCTTGCTGCTTTCTTGCCCTCAGCCCTGTTCCGCTGGGAGGAGGTGGGACACCAACTCCCACCTGTGAACTGTGGCCTGACTCCCTATAGCACCTCTCACCCCCTCAGTAGCTCAGGGCCAGTCACCCCCAACTGGGAACATCTGAAGGCCGCCTGAAGGTCAAAGACATGTGGATCTGCCACAGACTAGCGGGGTGACCCTGAGGAGCTCTGAACTTCTGTGACTCAGTTTCCCCATGTGCAACATGAGGATTTAATCAGATTCGTGCGTTGATGCTTAAAAAAACACAGAGCTCCTAGTTCTGGCTGGTGCTGTCATGGTGGATTCGTTTTCTCTGGAGCAGCTCATGATGGGAAAATATCCTGCAATTTGACAGTGATGATGGCTGCCCAACTCCGTCAATCTACTAAAAACCACCAAATTTCACACTTTGAAAGAAACTTTTATGTCATGTGAGTTGAATCTTAATAAAGAATTTATTTAAAAATTGGTTAAGCATGCATTTACCATTTGTCCCAACAAACTCCCATTCCTCAGGTATTTCCCAAAAGAAATGAAAGCATGTGATGGGATGGAATCGGAGCTAACTGGACATAGCAGGAATGATGAGGGGCGCCTGAAGCTGGCGGGCAGCTCCATGCATCCTCCCTTCCTCCCCAGGGATGTGGCCGCTCAGAATTTGGCCAGCAGTTGCCAGTATAAAGGCTTGGAGCCCATTCAACCATCCATTTGTAGCCGGGAGACTGTTTTTCAGTGGCTATTAGGCTGGAGCATTCTAATTTCTGCCTAGAAGCACATTAACCTTGCAGCCTCCCGCCTCTCCCTGGGGCAGGAGGGCCTGGCCTCCTTTGCAAGGCTTCCTGGACTAGCCCTGTGCTATTGACTGAGTGGCTCCCTCTCCAGCAGCATGGCGCTCACTTGGGAGAATCCTGGTTCCCCCCCAGGCCTGGTGAAGCTGATCGTTTGTCTAGTGAGACCCCAAGTCATCCACATGCACGTTGGAGCTAGCGAGACTTCCTCCGGGGCAAGAGCATGCAAGGAGGGACTGCCCGCTGCTCAGGCTTGACCAGGAGACTACACGGGAACAGTCTCCCCAGATCCTTGAGTGTCGCTGTTATGGACTGAATCATGTCCCCTCAAAAGAGAGATGTTGAATCCTAACCCCCAGCACCTCAGAGCATGGGAACAGGGTTGCAAGGGAACAGGGTTGTGGCAGAGGTGTGTGGTTAAGGTGAGGTCACACTGGACCTGCTGCAACATGCCTGATGTCCCTGCAGGCAGCCACCTGAAGACAGAGGTGCTGGGAGAACAGCACGTGATGTCGGGCAGCTGTAAGCCAAGGGACTTCAGAGATTGCCAACAACCTAGAAGACGCAAGGAAGAACTGTCCCCAGATTTCACAGGGAAACTTGACCCTGCTCACCACTGGTTTCAGAGCTTTGGCTTCCAAAACCTTACATTTCTGGACTGGCTCTAGCTCAGCCATTCCTTCGACAGACAACGCATCTTACAACCCAAACCTTACATTTCTGTTGTTAAAAGCTGCCCGGTTTGGGGTACTTTGCTGCGGCAGCCCCAGGAACCTCCTACAAAGCCCACAACAGAGGCACCACTGAGAAGAGGGTCCCACCACAGATGCCCCCACCTGCCCAGGAGTCGCCTCAGCTGGTCAGTGGGGGTATGTTGAGGTCAGGGGAGGCCTGCAGGTCGACCAGCCCCAGGAGATGCTCAGTCTTCACGTGGCCCAGATGAACTCGGACATTTCGGCCGCCCTTTCAGGGCTCTGTGGGCAGGCAGGGGAGCAGAGAGGCAGGGCTGGCCTGCGGTCCAGCACATAGGGCTGCTCTCCCAGCGGGTGAGCTTCCAACTGAGGCCTCCGCCAAGAGGGGCTATCTGTGTGCAGAGGGCACTGACCCCGTGTCTTTCCAGCAGGTGACCTCAGTACCCAAAGGCACAGGAGACAAGGGCAATGGACTTCTGTGGCACCCGTGACAAGAGGAATAGCAGCTCTCAAATGCTTACACGTGTGTCCGCACCCTCAGATGACAGGTGTCTGGATTCCCCAAGAGTCTGCTGCTCCATGGAACAGAGGAATAGAAACAATGTAGCTGGGACCCTCACACTCCACCTTCTGTTGGCGGAAAGTTGATTGCCATTCTGTGAGGATGGCGTTACTGTACCTGTCACAGGTCATCATGTCCCCAGATGTGCCCTGGATAAAGGAAATCCTGATTGTCACAGGAAATTCGAGATAATCCCAGTTACCACCTGCAGCCCTTCCTCTATCGATTCTGCCCCTAGACAGAACTTTCCCCTCCTTTCAACTGTCTCTGTTTGCTCCCGGCCTCTCTCCTCTGCCTACCCCCTGCCTCCTGCCTCCTGCCCAGGCCCCCAGAGAAGACTGTCCTGGCTGCGATTGATTCAGGCCTAGATAATAGATGAAGCCACAGCCACTGCCAGAGGGGACACTTTGGACCTGCTCACCTGCTCACCTCCTTTGATGAGGGAAATGGCGCCTGGCAAATCACTCTCCCTGGCCGGGGCAGCAGGCCAGCAATCCTGTCGCTGCTCATTAATCACCCCATGACCCAGTGGGCACAGGCCACAGGGCCTCTGAACAGTACGGGGCGTGGGGGGGACAGCTCGCGGAGCTTCTCTGTCCCCTGCAGACAGGGCACCACGGAACCCCGAGGGGGCAGGTAAACATGGCCAGCATCCCTCCCCACACCTGGGGCTGACAGGCTCTGACAGGGTCGTGCTGTGAGGTTCCAGCCCTTCCCAGGCTTCCTCTGGCCGGCCCCACACTTCTGTGCTGGCCCTTCCGGCCAGCTCTACCTCGCGTGTGCGGGTGAGCTCTTGCAGCCCGTGCCTGCGTGGGGCCTGGGGCGTGGGCTGCTGTTCAATAGGGTCAACACTGGCAGTCTACAAGGAGGCGAAGGAGGTGGGCAGATGCCAGCTCCAAAGCGCTGTCTTTGAGCACAGGCCTTAAGCTCAGGGAGCCACAGCTGCAGGATGGGACCCAGGAATGTCATGTGTCCAAAATCTGACAGCCTTGGTCCTGGCACGGGCACAGTGCAGGGGAGACATGAGATCTTGTGGGTTCCCTGAGGATCGCAATCACCATTAGAGTGATTGTGAAGTCTTAGGAAGCGTCTAGAAGAATGTAGTATGCGAAAGTATCCCAGAAAATCTGACCTGAAGGGGACTTTGGAGATCATTTTGTCCAACAGCCCCACTTTAGAGATGAATTGCTGAGGCCCACCAGAGTAAAATGACTTGCTGTATTATCTGGATGATTTCAACCCGAGATATCAAATGCCCAACCTAGACTGACTTCAACAACTGTCTCATAGAACCACAAGTCTAGAGGAGCCAGGACTGGCTCAGTGTTCCCACACTGTCACTGAGACCCCAGTATTGTCTCATCTTTCTGCTCTGCCACCTGCAGTGTGTTGGCCATGTCTGGCCCTCAGGTGTGCAATAGGGCTGCGGGAGCATCCGGCAGCATATCCCCATCCAACAACCTTCAAAGCTGGAAGGGAGGGAGCAGGGGCCTGAGTTTCTCTTCACAGATTTCTTTTTATCACGGGGAAAACAGTTCTTATCCTTCTCTTCAAGTCCCCTTGGCCAGGACGGGCCCCATGCAGACATTTCCAGGCCTGGCAAGGGAGAGCCTTAAAAATGAGTGTACTGAAGAGCAGGGAAAGGGGACTTAGCCCTGGCCAGGCAACTAGTTCAGCTAAGGCTCAGAGTGTGAACTGACCACTGTGTTCTGAGGCCAGGACAGCCCAGCACTGGCTTCTGCCTCTGGGAGCCCCCAGATGGGTGAGGGGGTGGAGTTAGTGGGGGTGTGGGAGGCAACTCAGACAGCCCCAGTGAGCTTGCCACAGGCTCAGCCCTCCCTTGAGGCCTTTTTGCCCTGGGGGTGGAGGTGGGGTCGGCAGACCTGTGTTTATGGATTAAACTGTCCTAGACTTTGGTATTCACAGCATGGAAGACTGCCCTGAGCTGGCACTTTAGAGGCACACGCACTCACTCACTGCTGGGTGCCTTGCCCTGGAGCGTTTTTTTTTAAAGCTCTTTACAAATGTTAATTTATTTATGTCCATAACTCATGGTTAGGTAGACAGCAAATTCTCTTTCCAGCGTTGAGCCTCCAGTATCCAGAGACGTGGAGGAACCGGTTCCAAAGCACGTGGAAGCCCACGGGGCTTACTTGTCATCAGGAGCAGGATGTAGCACCAGAAATCAAAATGCTAAGCCCTTTGTCACTTTTTCAAGCTAAATGTCAAGAAAGCAATTATGGGTGACCCAAAGGCTTGGAGGCCTGGAACAGCCAGGCTGCACTTGACTCCTGAGGACCAGGCCAGGCCGGAGCTTCAGGAGGCCAGATCCTGAGAGATGTGCTGGAGAGGTCGGAGGGACTCACAGCTGCTTTGGATGCCAGGTCGCACCTGGATCGGAGCTGTCTGTGCAGGACCAAGGCCAGACGCAGAGCCCTCGGCCCCTGCCAGGGCACCCTCCCAACTCCATGAGTTTCCTACCACAGAGAAATCAGGGAAATCATGTGATTTCCCTCCCCAAGGCCCCCGCGTTTGAAAACATCTACCAAACAACTGCATTTGTCAAGTAATAATTTATTCATTTTCCCATTTTTAAAATTATTCAAAGATAAACATAACTGCCAGCCAGAGTCTCTGATCAGCAGGCAATAGCCCTTATTACCACCCAGGGGTGATTTAATTCCTGCCCAAAGCAAAGAAACTTGACATTTTAGGTAGCCTGAGCCGCTTCCTTATGGGAAGGTGGAGGTTTTCCATTACACTTTGTGAAATAATCAAAATAGCTCCCAGACCCATCACTAATTCATGGGGCCCTCCACCTCCAGGGATCCCCGTTGGGAACCCCCACATCGTATCTCACAGGAAATACAATGCAAAGGGACTCTCTCTCTGCCCTAGATGTTGCTGGGAATGAAGGCTCTACCACTCAGCTTCAAAGTCCCATGAAGGAAGACAGATCTATTCAAAGCCGGCCCTGCAGAAGACAGAACAGAACTTTTCTGTCTCAAATCTCCATCTTTGTGGGACTCAGGGGCTTGAACAGCTTTGATTACAGGAGAGGGGGTACAGTGGGACAAAAGGCAGGAATGTGTATATGTGTAGGCTGTGTTAATCAGTGAAATGTTACAATCAATTCCCTTGGCACCTGCCTAGGCCAGTGGGTGGGGTGTGGGGTAGCTTCTCAGTTTCCAGATGCAGAAAAGCATTTGCTTTTAATATTAAAGGGGGCTCTGTTTCATAGAGTCTTACCAGCAAAAAATGTTAAAAGATTGCTAACTGGGATTAAGCCCCTGCCAGCCAGGAGCTCTGTGTGGGCCACTCCATCTCCCTGTGCCTCAGTAAAAGGGGACTGAGATAAAAGTCAGGGTTCTTCATCACAAGCAACAGAAACAAAGTCGGCCCACATTAAGCAGGAAAAAAAAATGTATTGAAAGGATACTTGGGGAAAATAGTTTGATGTTTCCTCAATAAATTAATCACAGAATTATATGACCCAGCAATCCTGCTCCTAGGTGTAGGGAAACAGAGAAAGCAAAGAAGGGGCTGGGGACAGGACACATCCTTCCAGGACGTGCCCCCAGTGATCTCCTTCCTCCAACTAGACCTACCTCCTAACATTTCCCTCATTTCCCAATAATGCTGTAACTATGAATCTACAAATGGATGAATCCACTGGGGAGGTCAGAGCCCTCCTGTTCCAATCACTTCCCAAAAGCTGGCCTCTGAATGCTGCTAAATTGGGAACCAAGCCTTCAGCCCATGAGCCTTTGGGGGGACATTCCACATCCAAACTATAACAACACACAATGGAATATTATACAGCCATAACAGGAATGAAGCACTCACAGGAGCTACAACATGGGTGAACATTATGCTAGTGAAAAAAGCCAGACCATAGACGATTCTATTCATGTGAAACATCCAGAACAGGCAAATTCATAGAGGTGCAATGCTGATTTCTGTATGCAGGGACTGTGGAGGGAAGGGAGGAACGGGGAGTGACAGCTAGATGGGCAGAGGGCTTCTATTTGTGGTGATGAAGAAGTTCTAGAACCAGAGAGTGGTGATGGCTGCATAGCATTGAGAAAATACTTTGCCAGACCACCCATTTGAAATGGTTAAAATGATAAATGTCATGTCCTGTGAATTTTAGCACGATCATTTAGAAAATGGTCATACAAAGAGATCCTAAAATTTAAAAAATAATAATAAAAAAAATTAAAAGGATGTTGGGCAAGTCTCAGAGTGGTTGGGAAGACCGGGAAACACACCCACAGGTCCTCCAGGACCCTGCTGCAGATGGATAGATATGGCACCTGTGCTGCTACCCTGCCCTAGAGGCGTTTGAGGGTACCAGAACTTTGGGATCTGATTGGAGGAGGCGGGGTCATGCATCTGAATAGAGGAGGCGGGGTCATGCATCTGATTGGAGGAGGCGGGTCCTGCCTCTGATTGGAGGAGGCGGGGTCATGCATCTGGTTGCAGGAGGCGAGGTCACGTCCCATCCCACGACGCAGGGAAGGCTGAGCTGGCAAATCTCCAGCCCTTTAGTCTTCTGCTATGGGAAACAGGCTCTGCTTCTCCATGAAACAGGAGGTGGAAGCTCTCCCACACACTGGAAGGCAGTGGGATATGGTACAGGATGGCCAGAGTGCTCGGAGTCAGTGCCTTCTTTGGAGACAGAGAGATCAAATCTGAAGTACCTGTCACTTGACAGGTGTGCAAGAAAAGCAGGCACTCATGCCCCTCTCCTGTGAAATATAGTCTTGAGAGAACAGACCACAAAGTAAATACTGCTCTTTAAAGGGTTCTTGGTGTAAGGCCACCTTTCTTTCCCCACTCTGTCCTCCTCTAACACCCCGACACCCCCACCTGCAAGCCCATTATTCAAAGACAATTGTTCTCTCTCACTTTCCCAGTCCAAAGGCTTCTAATCTTTGGACAAGATGACAATAGCAGCTGCTAAGTCGTCTAGTGGACGCTAATCCTTACTTTGGCTGTCTGTGATTTGCTTTGCAGTTTAACACGAGGGCCTGGATGCCATCCACTCAGAAGCCCAATAACAGCGAGATAGTGCTCAGGAATGGGTGGAAGCTGGGGGCATGTGGTCTGCGTTTACCATTCATGCTGGGTGGCAGAGCCCCTGTCCCAAACTCACCATTCACTGCACCTTGGGGTAAGGGATGAGAAACATTACACACTATGGGTAGTCTTGCCTCTGCTCTCCAATATAGAAAATTCCAAAAAGAAATGGAAGTGGAAAAGATGGTGGATAGTGAAAAAGGTCATAGGGTTTTGTTTTTTTTTTAAGTTTTATGCTGATGCAATTTTAAATATTCATAAAAATTGTAAAAATAGTTCATGAAGATACTAACTTATAAAGGCAAGGGAGTGGGGATGAGAGGAATGAAAAAACTTTAAATAGAACAAAGGGGGGAGGGGAGAGGGGGGCAAGGGGATAGGAATAATGGCTGACTGAGTTATTCATGACTACCCTAAATACATATATGAAGACACAATTGTTGTAAAAATACTTTATATAAAACCAGCAACTTGAGAAATTGTGCTCTTTATATGTAATATGAAATGAAATGTACTCTGCAAACATGTATAAAAAATTAGAATAAAAATGGGGGAAAAAAGAAGAAATTTTAAAAAAAGGAAAAAAAGAAAAAAAAAAGTTCAAAAATGTCCCATGTTATCCCAGTTCACCAATTGCTTGACATTTTATCCCATTCACTTGGTTATTCTCTTCCCCTTCCCTTTTACCTTTCTCCCTCTCCCTTTCTCCCTTTTTCTGTCTCTCTTTTTCTTACTGTGCCATTTTATCTCTGAATACTCCTGTGTGTACTCCTAGGAACAGGGACAACCATGTATATAACCTCAGTATAATTATAAAAATCTGGAGATTTAATGTCAGTACGTATTATTATATAACCCTTAGTTTATACTCAAAGTTCATCCATGGGTTCCAATAATGTCCATTGTAGATATTTGGGGATTTTTCAAAATGTTGATTTCTAGTTTAATTCCAGTGTGGTCAGAGAACATGTTCCCCAAGGTGTCAACGTTTTGAAATTTACTGTATCTTATTTTCTAGTCCCTTCCTTCCCTCTGAAGTCCGGCTGGCTCTTTCTTGAAGGTTCCCTGGACTCTCCCCCAGCTCAGAGGTCATCCAAGGACCTGGGGGTGATTTTACATGGGTTTGAGTTCTCTCCTTCCTGGCTTCCTCTGATCTGCTTTTCCCTCCCTGTTTTCAGGTCATTCTGGATAGCCCTCCCCATCCCCTGAGCCTTCATGGCAATGAGTCTCTGCCGTCTACATCAGCCCGGTGGAGGGCTGGACAAATGCCATTCCACCTGGAGTCAGTGATCCCCTGGCTCCTAACTGTTCTTATCTACTCTCCAGGGCCCTCAAATGCTGCTTCTTTTAATACAGAATATTGTGCAGACTTTACATATCAGTACACATACAGACACACAACAGATGCCACTTACACATCAGGAATGTATCTTGTGTGTGCCTCATTCCGTGATTTGTACTATGGCTGTGAATAGAACAAACTTGACCTCAATCTGATGACCTTCAATTTCAGCAGGATTCATCTGATTCAATTATTTATTTATCCGGTTTAATTATTTCACTATTTCTTCTTTATATGAAGAGGTCTTTTGGGGACTTAATATAAATAATAAAAGAATTCAGAGAGATGACTAAGCACATATATGAAATGAACCAAATACCATATGCTTAAACCTATGAATACCTCAACCAGCGACTCACTGGCACATAAATGTACAAATGGGGAAACTTTGTTGAAACACTTCAGCTTGTATTTTATAAAACAGTGTTTAAATATTTGACATAGTTTAGTAATACTCTGGGAAAACACTCTACCTAGTTTGGATGATGTGTTCGTTTGCTAGGGTTACTGTATGGGAGTCCCAGAGACTGAGTGACTTAAACAACAGATATTTTCTCGCAGTTCTGGAGGCTGTAAGTCCAAGGTCAAGGTGTCCACAGGTTTGGTTTTTTCTGAGCCTTTCTCCATGACTTGCAGATGTTGCAGATGGCCATCTTTTTTCTCTGTCTTCTTGTGGATTCCCTCCTAATTACTGTCTTAATCTTCTCCTCTTATGTGGACACAAGTCATACAGAATTAGGATCACATCAGTGATCTCATTTAATCTTAATCACCTCCTTAAAAACAAGTCTCCAAATATGGTTACATTCCAAGGGGGTTAGGGGACAGTATATGCATTTGAGGGGGATGCAATTCAGTCCATGACATAGGGACAGTCTCTCAGCCCTCCTGACTTTGGTATGCCTAACAAAGAGCGGCTGGTGTGATCTCCACCTTGTGAGTGGGAGCCAGGCCCTGGAGAGCAGGACAAAGTGGTGAGAAAACCCTGTTGAGAGGTGCTGGAGACCCCAGGGGGTGCTCCTGCTTCCTATGTCCTGGAGCCCTTGTGTGGGCAGAGCAGCCCCTACAGGCGTGGAGGATGAACTGCACTTGCTCATTCTTCATCAAATCCACATCAGATTTATGCTTTTTCCTGGTTAAAAGCATTGGCAATTTTGAACATAGTAACCCATCAAATGGCACAAAAGTACTTCATGATAAAAATACCCCATATTTCATCATTAAAAAATATTGAGTCTATTTACAGTGGGTGGCAATTAAATGAACTCTTCCCCCACCAACTTTCTTCAGGTGTAATTGATAAATACAAATCATGTGTTTATCACGGTGAACAATGTGATGCTTTGATGTATGTGTGCATTGTGAAATGATTACCATCATCAAGCTAATTAACAAACATCATTTTATTTGTGTGTGTGTGTTGAGAACAGTTAATATCTATTCCCTTAGCAATTTTCAAGTATGCATTATTACCTATAGTCACTATAATGTTCAATAAATCTCTTTATCTTATTCCTCCTGTCTAACTGAAAATTTGTACCTTTTAATTAACATCTTCTCTTTCCCTATCTGCTCCCCAGTCTCTGACAACCACCATTCTACCCTCTATTTCCACAAAGTAATTTTTTTCTATTCCACATATAAGTGGAATTGTGTGATATTTGTCTTTTGGACCTGGCTTATTTCACTTAACACGATGTCTTCCAGGTGCATCCATATTCTCACAAATAACAGACTTTCCTTCTTTTTGAAGGTTGAGTAGTATTCCTCTGTGCGTGTGTGTGTGTGTGTGTGTGTGTGTGTGTGTGCGACATTTTCTTCATTCATCCATCCATCTCTGGACAACTAGATTGGTTTCTTGCTGTGGCCATTGTGAAGGGGCAAAGAACACGAGAATGCAGGTTTCCCTTCCGAACGCTGATCTCATTTTCTTTCTATAAACACCCAAAAGTAGAACTGCCAGATCATGTGGTAGTCCTGTTTTAACTTTTTGAGGAGGCTTCTTGCTGCTTTCCACATTGACATTCCCATCAACCTTGGACCAGGGCTTGCCTTTTCCACATCCTTGCCTGCATTTACCTCTTGTCTGTTTTAGAACAGCCATCCTGAAGATGCAAAATGATACATCACTGTAGCTTTCATTTGCATTTCCCTGATGACTAGTGATGCCGAGCCTTTTGTCCATATACCCGTTGGCCATACGTACGTCTGCTTTTGATAATGTTCATTCCAGCTCTTGGTCTATTTTTGAATCAGGTCATTTTTGTTTGTTTGCTATTGAGCTGTTGAGCTTATTCCGCGTTTCCGCTGCTATCCCCTTGTTGGGTATGTGATTTGCAGGTCCTCTCTCCCACTCTGGAGATCATCTCTTGGCAGGGAGCCCACTTCACATGTGTTGGTCAGGAGTGTCTCTGAGGGTTGATATTAACACTGAGACCCAAAGGGTCAGAAGGTGCCATATGAGTGGAAGACATTGCTCTGGCCAAGGACAGAGTCCAGGCAGAGGCATCGAGATGAGGAGGAGATTGGATGATGGAGGAACTGAAAACCCGATCAGGGTAGCCCCTGGAGAAGAGGGGACAGGGAGTGACATTGCAGTGAGGCTGAGGACAAGAGCTTAGTCTTGATCATCTGTGGCCTTGTGCCTAGGTGAGGAGTCTGGATTCCAATCTCAGGAAAATGACACGTCTTTGAAAAGTTTAAGCAAGAGGAAGTCATGGTCTGACTTGTCCTCTGAGAAATTCACTTGGGCTGTCTTGTGCAGAATGGGCTGGGTGTGGGGACAGCAGTGGGTGTGGCCGACCATCTGCAGGAGGCCACCGTCATGGACGCTAGAGGACATGGTGACCAGGATTCGGGATGGGCAGAGGGAGGAGAAGTGGGCAGAGCCAAGGTGGGTTGATCGGGTTCAAAGACAAAGAGCGGGGTGGCCTTACAAATGGCACCTGGGTTTTGTGGCTCGAGCAGCTGGGCAGCTGGTGCCCAAGTTTGGGGGGGTGATGTGGGTGACAACAAAGAAAAATTACACCAGACTTTATTCAACAAGAGAGAGAGATCAAACCCAACTCCAAATACAGCAGGAACAGCTGGGGATTTATAGCCAAGGGCAGGATGAAGGGGTCAATGGGTGGGAAGTTAATAAGAAGGACTTGGTTAGGTGTCATGGGTGGAGGATTCTTGCTAAAATAGTTTGGCAGGATTCTTGCCAGCCAAGGATCAGCAGGCCAAAGATGAGACCTCATCCAGAAGAGGACTCAGAAGGGTCTGACTACAGGCTGGTCAGCTTTGTCGGTGGCAAGGGAGGACCCAGGTTCTGCTTGCTTTGTCGTATTTGAGATGCCCAGGGCAGGTGTGAACTGCACAACCAAGCTGTGAATCTGGAATCCAGAGGGGAGGTCTGGGCTGGGTATAGAAATTGGATCATCAGTATAAAGATGGTTTGGGGAGTCCACAACCATCTTTGTGCTCCTCATGACATAGAGTCTGACAGGACAGTGTCGGCTGGATCATCTAAACCCTGTATTGAAGATTCAGCACAGTGAGAAGGTCCTAGTGTCCCTGCCCTCAGGGAGCAGGGTCCATTTCTACTCCTGTCTTGGACCTGAGGTCCTTATCACATGGAGACAGATGGAGACTTAATCAGAACTGGCCCCTTAAAAATGGAAAATTCTCATGTGTCCTTAGGGTTGATTGAAAATATTTCTATTGTAATGACACTTAAATATGTATGACAATAAAATTATTCATAGTTTGATTAGAGTTCAGTGGTACACTATGTGCTTAGCATGTGTGAGGCCCTGGGTTCAATCCCCAGCCCCAGAAAAAAAAAATGAAAAAACTAAGTATAAATACTGAGTTTAAACTGCTCTAACAAGTTGCCACAGAGAGGTGGCTCAGAAGCTGATCAGCAACAGGAATGGGTGTCTCCAGGCCTAGGTGGCAGTGTGGCTGGGCTCTGGTGGGGGCCCTCTTCCTGGCTGCAGATGGCCATCTTCACACAGAGTCCTCCATGGCGGAGAGCCATTGTCACTCTCGGGTCTCTTCTCGTGTGTACCACGTCTCTTTGTGCTGCTACAACAGAGCGCTTGATATGGGGCAATTTACAAAGAGCAGGGAATTATTTCCTCACACTTCTGGAGGCTGGGAAGTCCAAGATCGAGGTGCTGACAGGCCCAGTGTCTGGTGAGAGCCTGGCCTCTGCTTCCCAGATGGTGCCTCCTGGCTGAGCCTGCAGAGGGGAGGAGTGCGGCCAAGAGGATGAGCTCCTTTTACAAGGGCTCCTAATTCCATTCGCACGTAGTCACCTCTTAAAGGACCCACTTCATTTTTTTCCTGTTTACTAGGGAAAAAAAAATCTTTTAAAAAGTTTTCATTCGTGCATTATAGTTATACATAATAGTGGGGCTCATTTTCACATATCCTTACATGCATGGAATACAATTTGTTCAATTTCAGTCCCCTTCCCTACTGTACTGGTCTTCCTTCTATTTGTTTGTTGTTGCTTTTTAAATTGGTGCTGTATAGATATACATAAAAGCAGAATTCAGAATAGACCGGTAAATGGATCAACTGGAGAATATCATACCAGGTGAAATAAGCCAGACTCAGAGAAATTCAAGGACTGAATGTTTTCTCTTATATGCAGAAGTTAGAGTGAGATAAGGAAACAAAGGCAGGGGGTGGGGGTCCCCATGAAAACAGAAGGGAGACCGGGGAAGTGGAGGAGGGGATTGAGGAGGAGAGAGGAGGGAGGACCCCCTTCGTACTACTATCACATTGGCAATGCTGGGATTTTGGAAGGGGCCCATTCACACCACTTCCCCCCACCATTCATTTCCTTTTCATGTGAAAAATATATTTGCTGCGTCCCAATAGCCCCCAACATTTTAACTCATGTCAGCATTAAGTTAAAAATCTGGAGTTGGAGTCTCCTCTGAATGCGTCAGGTGTGGGTGAGACTCAAGACGTGACTCCTTGTACAGCAGACTTCCCGCCAGAGGCCTTTGAAATCACGCAGGTCGAGGGCTTCCAAAATAATGGTGAGACAGGCTCTGGACAGACATTTCCATTCCAAAAGGAGAAAGCGGGAAGAAGAAGGGGGTCGCAGCCGGTCCCGCGTCTAAAATCCATCCGGACACACAACGTTGAATCTTTTATTTTATTAGTTGTTGATGAACAGCTATCTATTTATTTATTCATTTATTTATGGTGCTGAGAATCAAACCCAGTGCCCCACACATGCCAGGCAAGCGCTACAACAGTACATCTTGAGGCTACAGAATAATCTCCTCTGACTCCATGTCCTGCTGTCCAGACTCGGTGGCATGGGGGCTGGGCCCACAAAGCCCCAGGCTGCCCCACCTCAGTGACCCTGCTGGCTCAGCCCACAGAGCAGCCTCAGGGGCTGCAACACCAACACTGGTGCTGGTGTTGGCGTCAGTCCTGTGAAAAAAGGCTGGAGGACCTGAAGCTCTGATGCCCCTTCCGTCCCCTGCAGGACCCCACTTGTTTGGACGGTGCTCACTGAGGGTGATCTTTCCCAGTCGTCTGCTGACTCACATGCCTTTTCCTCTGGAATCACCCTTACAGACACCCCTGGGGCAGCGACATCATTCTAATCAAAAGCAAACACCCCCGGGGGTTCCCTTTCAGGAGAAGAGCATCTGCCAAAGCATTGAGAATAAATAAGGCCTTACCAGCTCCGTGACTGTCCCTGCATCCGGTCACATTGACCCCCAAATCAGCCCAAGCCTGATTGTGTTATGAGGGCTCCACCCTTGTGACCCCGTTACCTCCCCAAGGCCCCGTCTTCCAAGGCCTTTATGTAGAAGGTTAAGATCTCACCATGTGGATTTTGGAGGGACATGCATACGCAGTCCGTTGCAGAGGCCAGTGCTCATGGCTGTTATGCAACGGTCAATCCAAGACAATGAACCTCCCCACCCGCAACTGACCCCAGTTTGAGAGACACTGGACCAGTGAACTCTGACCTCCCTCTGGTTCTGACAGAACGTGACTTTCTGACCCGCAGTGGTAAGAGAAAGCCCAGGCCGAGGCAGACAGCATGAGAGGTCCACGGGGAAAGAGCAACCTGAGGTCTGGAGGTTGCATGGGAGGCGTTACAGACTAGTACTAGAAATTGTCATCTCACCTAAAGGTACTAGAACAAAATGGGACTAGAAAGAAGAGCGATTTTATAGCTTTGATGAAAAGAGATCCTTTTTCAAATTTGAAGGAGCTCAACTTTTAATCTTTTTTGACTCACTTTGTTCTATACTTAATAGGCTTAGTTTAAAAAAAGAAAAGAAATAGTAAAAGATCATTCTAAATCCAGTCTTGCACCATATAATGATGTTTCAGTTTGGCATATATAATAATGGTCCCATAAGATTCTAATGGAGCTGAAAAATTTCTATCACTTAGTAGTTTTCCTATATCTTTTTCTTTTTCTTTCTTTTTTTAATTTGGTGCCAGGGATTTAACCCAGGGCAGCTTAATCACTAAGCCACATCCCCAGCCCTTTTAATATTTTATTTTGAGACAGGGTCTTGCTAAATTGCTTAGAGCCTTGCTAAGTTGCTGAGGCTGCTCTTGACCTTGTGATCCTCCTGCTTCAGCCTCCCGAGTCACTGGGATCAAAGGTGTGCACCACCACACCTGGCTTTCCTGCTTTCAGATATGACTAGATGCATAAATACCAATGTGTTACAGTTGCCTACATTATTCAGAACTGTAACATGTTGTACACTTTGTAGTCTAGGAGCAACAGGCTATACCATAAAGCTTAGGTGTGTAGGCTAGATCGTCTAGGTTTTTGTAAGCATATCCTTGATACTTTGTGGTGTTCACACAACACAAAATTACCTAACAACACAAATTGCAGAAAGTATCCTTTAGGAGACGGGTGACTACTATGATATTTGGAGAAACTAAAGATGCTAGTCATTTTATCAAGGTAGAAAAGCAACCATGCTTCGAGCTACTCACTTATCACAACAGCTAGTATTATTTTATACATTATTTTTTAGCCCTTTGACTCCTATACATATATATTTTACTTGCAATATGTGTTAGTCAGCTTTCCATTACTGTGACAAATACTTGAGATTAGTTAACTTAATAAGAGGTAAGGTTTGCTTTGGACTCATAATTTGGGAGCTGTCAGTGCATGGTCAGTTGGCAGATTGCTTTCAGGACTATGTGGTGAGGTAGAACATCATGGTGTGAGTGCAGGCTGGGGAGAATCCACTGACTTTATGGTGGCTGGGAAGGAGGCAGAGAGAGAGAAAGATCCTACCACCTCCCAATGGCCCTACAAGTTAGAGAACAGTCTTTTAACACATGGGCCTTTGGGGGATACTTATTTAAATGGCAGCACCATACATGTAATTTTATATTCTTCTAAACCTTAAGATTTTAAGGGCTGGGGTTGTGGCTCAGTGGTAGAGCGCTAGCCTGGCCTGTGCACGGCCCTGGTTCAATCCTTAGCACCATGTACAAATAAACCCATTGTGTACAGCTAAAGCAAATAAATAAAGATAAAAAAAAAGATTTTAAGATGTGGATTTTTTTCTGTTGCCATTTGGTGTTAGTTATAATTTTGTTGACTGCATAAGATATTGCCTGGATAGGCCATAATTTACATAATCATCCTTCTATTATTTTGCATGTAAGTAGTTCTCTTGTCACCAGTATAAAAAATGCTGCACTGAACATCTTCATGCATGTAGCTTTTCCTGTTAATTTGTTTGTTTAGGCTAGATCCTCACTTGGAAATTTCAGTCCAAGGGCATTATTTTATTTTATTTTATTTTTAAAGATATTCCTGATGATTTAAACAAGAGACTTGAGGATGAAATAAGGAAATAAAAAAAAAGTTGGGTTATTTTTTGTTGCTGTTGTTTTTTTTGGCAAGAGATACTAACAAGCATCTTTAAATGGCAAATTTTTAAATCCTGAGGGAGAAGCAGGGACTGTGTCACTGGCCTAGATTGTCTTTTGAACACAGGGCTGCTGGGTGCTCATTTCTGTAAACCTTTCTTGATGCCTCAGGCATAGCTGCTGAGAGCCGGGTAACACGAAAAATTCAGAGGCTCAGCGCAGATTCACCTGAGGCAGCAGCAGCGGCAGCCCCAGCAGAGAGGAGAGTTGCCAAGGAGACCTCCAACTTTCCCCCTTTTTCCAGGTTAACAGTCCTGAATCTGAGCTGGACGGTTGGATAGAATAGTTCAAAACAGGGAAAAAAAAAAAAAAAAAAAAAAAAAAAAAAAAGAAATGGCTTTAAAGGGTAATTTAACTGTTAACCTCAGGAATCAGAGCCAAGCCCAGCACAGAGAACATTCTGGTCCGTTCCTTGTTCTGTCTGACTTCATGGTTTGATCTTTTCTCTGAGGTGAATTTATTTCCATTTACTTTAATAAAATAGAACCGCCTGTGTGTTCCATTGTGTCTAATTACACGCAACCTGTGGAGTGTCAAATGTGCCTGCCACACAAGCTCACGGGGTCCTCAACAGGAAATGGCGAAGGCATAATGGGGTGATTATTATGATCATGGAGAAAGTAGGATGGAGGGGTCTCACTTGCAATCTCTGCTGTGACTCCGTCACTACCAGTGGGTCTGAGGACCTAGGAACCCAGGGCTCCTAGCTGTGCACCACCCTTCGAGAAGAAGGATTTCTGCACTCCCCTGACTTTTCTTGGCCTTGAAAGCCAGCCTCACAGTGTGTGGGAGCTGGATCCTAGGTGGTCACTGCTGTCCACTGGGTATGACGTTGCAAGACCAGACTTCTGGGTGCTTCTCCTTCCTACTAAACGTGCTGTCTGAAGTTTGCAGCCAAAAGCAAATACAGCCTTCTCTGTGGCTTTGGGGTGATGAGATCGAACAGCAGGATTTACATCTTAATGATGTGTAGCAAGTGTGACTTGTAGCCCACAAACTGGGTGTGCACAAACATGTACCTCTTTAGGTTTTCTAGAAGGCATTTCCTAGCTCCAGGCTTCCATTTTAGGCAGATTAAAAACACTGTGGGGGTTGTTCTTGGGGATTCTCCCTTTCTCTGGAGTTGGGCTAGGATTATGTGGTTAATTGTACCTGCTCCCTGGTCATAATTACACCCAGATGTACTTATGGGTGCCCTGGTGGATGTCTGGCTAGTGCCACGCCCATGCCACACCAGGGACAAGGAAGTCCTGGGTTCTGCCTGTGAACCTATCATCCTGGGAGCTTCATGTGGCTTTTCTGAAGTTTACCTGTTAGAGAGGCTTGCCTGGGTTTGGAGAATAGCAAAAATGGCAGGGGCCTTATGTTTAAGCCTGCTATATTAGCAAGCTTCCGGTTACTAGAACAAATACAGATATAAATTGATATAAAGAGAGAAAGTTTTATTTGGCCCAGAATTCTGGAGGTTTCCGTCCATGGTCAGCTGGCCTGCTGCTTTTGGGTCTGTGGGAAGGCAGCACAACATGGAAGGAAACTATGACAGAAGATCCACCTATTGGTGGCCAGGGAATAAAAGAGGTGGGGGTACTGGAGGCCCAGTATCCACTTCAAGGACACACCCCCAATGACCTAACCTCCTCCCACTAGGCCCCGCCTCCTAAAGGTTCTACCGCTTCCCAATAGCACCTCGGGCTGGGGACAAAGCCTTAGCACATGGGCCTTTGGGGGACACTCACCCCAATTGTAGCCCCTGTGCCATGTTCTCCTCCTTCTTGTTCCTTCAGAGTGCTCTGTGAATTCTCCTTTTCTAGTGTTTAGGGTTTCCTGCAAATTAAGGAAGTCAGAAACAAGTTTCTTAGATACTAAGGTTATAGACCCTGCTTACAGCCTTGAACACACAGCTGCTCGGTCTCTCTGTCTTTTCTACCTCCCTCTCATGAATCTCTTAAAGTAGCACTCTGCCAAACTGTCCCCCTTGCCAATCTGTGTGTCCCCCTAAAGAAAAGGTGCTTCTCATCTGCGTGTTCATCTCTCAGTAAGATGGGACCCAAATCAAATTGTCTCTCCCAAATCAAATTGCTTGACACTGAAGTCTCTACCTGCAGAGTGGCTCCTGGTTGTGTGGGTGGCATTTTCTCCAGCAGCTGGAGGGGTGGGGAGGTGAATGTGCACACTGGGCACATCTGGTTTCATGGTAGCTGACCAAGACTCAGGTGAGGGACAGGAGGGGAGGCAGTGACCCAACAGTGACCAACTGGGGAAGGGAAGGAAGGGGAGGGGCTGGCCTCCTGTGCAGAGGCTCCCCTCTTACTCTGTCCCATATGTGAACAGACATAGGCAGGATCCTGGAGCTGGGGCCAGGGTGTCTCTCAGAGGAGGGGAGCACGAGGGAGGCTTGGGTGAGGGCCTGGAATGGGCAGGATTGGGCGGGCGATGCTGCCTCCCAGGATTTTTTATGAGCCTTCAAAAAGGACACCAGCCACTGTGAGTGCAGGTCTCTGTGTTCAAGTTTCAACCAAATCCAATAATTTATAAAAATAAAAACATATCATGACCAGGCTGAGTTTATCCAAGGCAAGCAAAGATGCCTTGACGGGAGAAAATCCCCCACATTGAAATGTGAAAGCAGACACGTCCTGAGCGTCCACAGCAACATTCTTTGAATAAAAAGAAAACCCACGAATGTTTACACGTTCACATGGTGATACAGTCCCGTGTGGGACCACTATGTGGCAGAGACCACGCATGACCCAGAGTTACATGCGTGAACACAGACGTGATGCAGAAGAATACGTGGATCAAGATTCATTTACAGAAAGCTTAAAACATGAAAAACATTATTATAGTCTATGTGGAGGTACAAGCCTAGGTGCTAATGCTATAAAGAAAATCATGGTGATGACCAGGCTAGTTTCTTGTGCTCACACGCATGCCGGGAAGTACCTTCCACAGTCGGGGATGGTGACTTTTTTTTTTTTTCTTCAATTGGGTGGTGGGTGCACGGCAGTTCACTGAGTTATTCTAATCTATTCTGCATACATTGTGTACATCCTAACTATTTCACAATACTTCCAAATAAACATCGGATTAGCAAAAGAGGATGTAATAAGGGAACTGGCGTCTGGATTTAATTTTGACCTGTCAAGATGAATGGGTAAGAAGCTTGATAGGAAGGAGACTGTCACTTTAGGATTTACACTGCGGAACTACACACATGCACCTCAGACCTTGGGAAAACTTAAAAAGTAATAATAACAATAATAAAATATATAGAATAAACTTGACAGAGAATTAAATTAAAATTTAGACTATTCAAGACTAAGGGAAGTAAAAACCAAGTAATTGACCAACACACAGTTCCTCCCCAGCAAGGCTGAGTGGTGGCTCAGTCACCGGACGATGTCCCCCGTCACGCCCTGGGGATTTATGCTGAGCTAGTATTTTGCAGGCCCTCTTTAGAAAAGGAGGCCTGGCCTGGGTGTTTGGTCCCCAGTAAATCGGGAAGGAAAGGTGGAGCCCAGGGGTTGGTGACCGACTAGGAGTGGGGCTCCGCCCTGGCAGTGGGAGGCGGGGCAGAACCAGGGGGGTGGCAGCCAATCACAGCAGCATCTGTCCCTCCCTGTCTCCCTCCGCAGGGCAGGAGGAGCGATTGTGTTGGGGCAAGATGCTGCCAGAGCCAGAAAAGTTCTCTCTTCTGCTTATCCTACGGGGTGGCCCAATGCCCCTCGCCATTTAATTAATTAATTAATTAATTTTTTTTTCTTGGCTTACAAAGAGAGCGATTTCCTTCTGCTATTGTTTGTACGTCTCCTCAAAACATGTGTTGAGAGATAATTGCCATCATAGCAGTGTTAAGAGGCAGGACCTTGCTGGGCGCCATGGTGCACGCCTGTAATCCCAGCCACTTGGGAGGCTTAGGCAGGAGGATCGCGAGTTCAAAGCCAGCCTCAGCAACAGCAAGGTGCTTAGCAACTCAGTGAGACCCTGTATCTAAATAAAATACAAAATAGGGCTGGGGATGTGGCTCAGTGGTCCAGTGCCCCTGAGTTCAATCCCTGGTACCCCCCACCTCCCCCATAAAAGAAGCAGGACCTTTAAGAGGTGCTGAGGTCAAGGGCTCTGCCCTCACGAATGCCTTCACGCCACCATAGTGGGATAGGCAAGTCATCATGGGAGTGGGTCCTGATGAAAGGACGAGTCTAGCCCAGTTTGTCCCTCTGCCTTGTGTTCTTGCTTGTTTTTCCACCACGTTGTGACACAGCATAAAGTCCCCCACCAGATGCCGGCACCAGCCTCCAGAGCTGTGAGTCGAATAGACTTGTTTATAAATTTCCCTGCCTGTGGTGTTTTGTTATAGTAGCAGAAAATGGGCTGAAGTCACTTTCTTGACTCCAGTGGGATGCCATAGCATCTAAACTGTCTCTGCTCGGGCTCAACAACCCTAACAGTGCTGAGTGGGGCCGCAGAGGGCACAGGAAAGGTAGGAGATGCCCCTGCTTCTAGGGACCAATGCGCTCATACCTCTCATCCTCCGGGTGCCCAATATCTCACCTGAGCAAAAAGATAGCAGGTCCCTGATCTTGATAGATCAGATTCCTTTTTTCAATCATGTTCTCTTCTTGTCTTCTGACAGAGATCAACTAATAGATGGGAAAACAATGATTCATTCATTTGTTTGTGCATTCTCCCTTTCAATGTATTTAATTATCTATCACTTTAATAGCAGAATCAAGAGGGAATGCATTTTGCTGCTTCAAGAAATTTCCTGAACCTTCCAGCTCTTTCCTCTCCCTTGATTAAAACGTACCTACATACCGACAGGATGATGTAGATCAAGGGCCCAGCGTACGGTAGATGCCCCATAAAGGATAGTTATTGATATCAATGGTATGTGCCAACCCCAGGAACACGCAGATGGATCTACCCAGACCTGCTCTGGGGAAACTTACATTCTGGCAGGTTTATGTCTCGTTCTGCTAGATAGTGTGGGCACAGACGTTCTTCTTGGGATTTGTCCAGGGTCAGGCGCACCTGGGGCTGGCATAGCCAAGGAGCTGCCCGAGACCTTGCTCTCCAACGCATCCAAGGCCTGAAAGCTCTCCACTCAAGGTGGCAGCTACGATGACCCAGCCAAGGATGCCTGGGCTTCTCCCTCCCCCCTGGCGCAGCCCCACCGTCCAGGTACTTGTGGCTTCTCACTCTACCCGTAGCTCCGCCCACCCCTTGGAGACCTGTTCGTGCATGAAAAGGGACAAGAAGAGGAAGGGGTTTGGCACCGGCCCTGGCTGCAGACAGGTGGTTGGTGTCCACAGAAGGAGGAGACTGAAACCCGCCAGGGGAGACGCTCAGCTGTGTCTGGAAGCCCATAGACCGAAGACGGAAGGCACTGCTGCCTCCCGGGCCATAAATGAGCAAATGTTTGGGAGCGAGGGTGCCAGCACAGAACTGCCAGTGCTGTTGTCCCGGTCCCCGTTCAGCTCAAGTCACACATGTGCTAAGAGGCTGTTGGCTCCAGGCGGCTGGTAGACATCGGCTGACAGATTTGGGATCTGATAAGAGGCTGTTGATTTCTTTCGTTTGTGCAGTGTCGGAGATGAATTTTAACAGTTAAAATTGGGAAGGAAGAAAAAAAAAAAAAAAGAAGAAGAAGAAGAAAAAAGAAAGCCCTAGAACTTTGCCAGCATGCAACACTGGCTGTTTCTTTTAGCGGTTTTCTTGAAACTGTCAACTGCCTGAGCTGGAGGAGCCTATTTATAAAGGGCCTTGTTGTCATGCGCCTTCTGAGGGAGCAAAGGGAGGTGTTCTGGGGGTGGCTGGCTCTTTGGAACTGTGAGTGCCAGTCCCCTTGGGGGTCCCTCTTTCCTTTTGCATGCACCGTTGTCCTCCTGGGCAGGCCAGGAGCTTCTGACTGGTACAGGGCCACATTCTGAGGGCAGCGGCCTTGGGCAACTCATTCCTGCCTGCAGTGCTGTGTCATCTTAGCACAATGGTCCATCCAGAGAACCCGGATGATGATGAAGGATAATTGTTCTCTGCAGAGAAAGAGACACTGAAAAACAGTTCTCTTTCTCAGGAAGCTCTGATGAGAAATTTAAACTAAACTCCCCAAGGAATGTGTTATTTTCAAAGCCACTAAAACCCACATCATGCAACCCAAAAGAGTTATTGCATTCGTGATCTGAGGGGTGGGTCCAGGTGGCCTTTAACAACGAATTTTCCCTATATCTTGACTTCTCTGGGTGTTAGTCAGTTTTCTGACCCTGTGACAAAATACCCGAGACAATCAAAGGAGAAAAGGTTTACTTGAGTTCCCGAGGTTTGGGAAGTTTCAGCCCATGGTTGCTTGGTCCCGTTGCTCTGGGCCTGTGGGGACACAGGACATCGTGGTGGAAGTACACAGTGGAGTTGTTAACCTCATGGAAGCAAAGAGTGAGAGACAGGGAGGGGGAGTTGCTGGGGTCCTATATCTCCTTCAGTGAGACACCTGAGTGACCTAACTTCCTCCCACTAGGCCCCATCTCCTAATGGTCCAACCACCTTCCAATAGCACCACAGCCCAGTGATCAAACCTTGAACACACGGTCTTTGTGAACACTCTGTATCCAAACTATAGCACTCTGGAAGTTGCATTTAGTTCAATGCAGATTCTATTTTCCTCCAAAGGGCCACTGGGAGATGAGGCAGACAGAAAATGCCGTACAGTTTCAAGGTGTTTCCAGAGTGCCTGCATCTGGATAACCATTACCTGCCAGGGAGTTAGGCACCCCGGGGCATGTGCACCAGCTGAGAGAGGACGTGAAGACCATGGAGTCGGAAGTGAAATGTGTCTTGGCTCCAGACCCGAAACTCTTTCCTCTACATCCCAGCATTCTCTCCCGAAGTGAGAAGCAGCTCAGGTTCCCCCGCCCCCAGAATAAAAACCACTTCTAGCCAAGCTGTGGTCAGCCTCCCAGCCAGCCCTGCTGATGGCCCAGAGGATGAGGGTGATGGCCGCCCACACCATGGGAACTCCTCACCAGCTGTGACGTTGCTCAGCGCCTGACCTTTGAACCCTGAATGTGGAACCCTTCAACTTGCCAGGACGACCACTCACGTTTCTGACTTGACACTGAAAGGGACCAACTGGGGCTCTCTTAGGCACAATGTGGGCATGAGAAATGTGTGGCTGCCTTCCAAAGGGACACATGAAAAGCCCAGAGCTCGTACCCGAGGAGCCTGGTCCCTCCAAGACCTGAGCTTCCGCAGCAGGTGAGCAGCTGGAGGTGGAGGTTCGGCACGGAGTTTACGGGGATTCTTTTCCTTTCTCGTAGGGTGTGTGGCATCACTAAGTGTCGGCTGGTGGCTGTGGGGACTCAGTCCCCGGACACACAGCCACCGTCCCAGACGGCATGGCCACTGGCTTGGGTTTGGTGTAACAGTCAGGACCAAACCAGGTTCGTGCACATCACGAAGGCCCCACCTGCAGGGGCCCCTGGAAACAGAGGACCCGGACGTCACGGGGAGGAAGTGTCCCTCTTCTCCACCCCATGCCTGAACTCGCCCTCCGTCCCGCTGTCTCCTGCCAGCCCTGCTCCCAGTCCAGGGTGCCGCAGGGCTCCGCTGGGTGCGCAGCTGCCCAGTCTGCACACTCCCAGGAACACCAGCCACGTCGAGCCTGGGCAGAGAGGGGTGAGTCCAGGGAGCATCACACTGTGGCATTCTTCACGTCCCTGGAGCCCCGCTCTCTTCAAAAGTCCCTACCAAGGGGCTGGGGCTGGGGCTCAGCGGCAGAGCGCTCGCCTCGCACGTGCGCGGCCCGGGTTCGATCCTCAGCACCACGTAAACATAAATGCATTGCATTGTGTACAACTAAGGCAAATAAATAAAATATTTTTAAAAATTCTCATGAAGTATATTCAAATTAAAAAAAAAAATGTCCCTACCAAGAGCCGGCCATTGGCCTGGTCTTGATGATTGGCCAGAGGGAAAAGTTATGTCAACCCTTCCCTCAAAGACACTGTTGCCACCGTGTCAACCTGTGACAGACTGCAATCCTTGCCAGTCCATACGACTCACGTCTGTAATAAATGCGTCACTCTCCAGAGCAACTCATTGAGCGCTCGATACAGTGAATGGTGGGAAAGGCCTCTTGCCCATGGGAAGCTGGCTTTCCCCTCCTTCTCCTGTTCATGTTGGGGCTGGTTGGCCAGAGCCCTCTTACTGCTCACAGGCTACACATACTACCCAAATTTGTTGTCCTACTAGGAAGGAATCTTGGCAAAGGGGTCATTGAGGGTTATGTTAACCTCAGTATCGAAGGAGGGGTTAAAGTGGCAGGAGACAAGCCTGGTCCTCAATGTAGCCCTGGAAGACTTTTGGGGGCCCTCAATGTCTTCTTGATACCTTGATCTTGCTACCGTATTTGGCCGCTTGTGGATGGGGATGTGAAAGGCCATGCCCTAGTGTCCCGTTCAGTTCAGCAGTGACCACACCACAGCTTTAGCAGTGCCAAGGTGTGATGTTCTGGGCAGCCCTGCAGTCCTCACACCATATTCCCAGAGGGACATGGGTGGTGGTCATAGTAGGATGTTATGGACTGTGGTCATGGTCTATGTCCCTGGTCAAGGGCTCCAAGTAGCTGGTGGGCAGAAGGCATTGCTAACAATCTTGGAGGAGTTGAAGTACTTCTTACGGTTCATGCCATCACATGGGGCACCAGCAGAGGGGCAGCAATGATGCCTTTTGGACTCCCACCCGGAGCCCCAGCCTTTTCCAAAGTGCTGAAGACACCAGTGAACTCCTGTTGCCGCCTGCAGCTATTGCTGCCTGCAGCAACGATACCGCGGGAAAGAATTCGAAAGCAGACTGGAAAATGAATAGGCTCTTTATTCTTGCTTCTTCTAACTTCTCTCTCTGGCTCCAACAACCTCTCCAACTCCAACCACACTCTCTAGCCAACCTCACCCAGTTAAATACTTTTTGCCTTAACAAGTATACACGTGTCAACTGCTCAAACTTACAGGTGCGTCACATAGTGTTCACGGGCATAGAAAGATTCTTAGATAAATGCATGAATATCAGGTGAAAATACTGAAACACTTATGGCTCTCAGCTAGCCGCCATCTTAGCTATCTCCTTATTAGGGCTCTTACATTTCCCCCCTTTTATTTTAAAAGAGGGATAGCTCTAGGGCGTCTACATGTGCAACCAACATTCTTACCCGTCGTAGGATAATCAAGGCTGTGCCCTTGACTCCTGTCTTAGGTTGATATGTCAGCCACATGAGACTTTCCCGTGGATGGGTGAAGACCCTCACCACATCTGGATCGACTGTGCCTATCTTAGGTTGTCCCCCTCTGGGGATCTTACCCGTCATTGACTACCAGCCATCCAATCGAGCCAACCAAACATGAGGAGATGCTTCGGTTCTAAGGCGGCAAGCTTTGCGCTGACGAGCCAAGTTCCATAGCATATCAAGTTTTTTTTTTTTTAATAAATCAGCTGCCCTAAGTTCCATTAAGTAACACACTGAGTTCTCTAGACAAATACCTGCAAGGCATTGTCCTGTGCAATGTCCCAAACATAGAAAGATTTATCAAAATGTCCACTTGCTAACACGTTGATCTAGGAGGCCTCGTGCATGCAGAGCAGAAGCCACACTGCTGGTGAAGTTGTTTGATGCTTGAGCAGCAGGGATGTTTGTAGTGATTGCGATCTCTGCAGCTGTAGCAGCAGCCGTTTTTTTATGTCTAGACAATGCAAATCTTCAGGGCCCGCCACCTAGAAACTCAAGCATCAATCATTAGAGGAAAGGCAGTGCCATTCCAGCACTGAGTCAAGAAGCGAGTTGTCAAACTAAAAAATAGAATTATTAGATCAGGTAATTGAAGTTGGTCTCTGCTCACACACATTGCTGCTTGAGCTCCCACGAACATAAGCTGGCAAAATATCACATTCAGAACGGATTAAAGAAAGACCGAGGGTATTTAGCTGACAAAATATTATATTTAAGATAAATTAAAGAAAAACAAAGAGCATTTTAGAAAAATAATTTGTTAGCTGGAACCCCTGAGCCTCTGCATACACAGCAACCTTCCATGAATATACCTGTTGAAACAATTTAAATTAATCAGCTATTTAACAAATAAAGTTAATTACAAATAAACAATCTCATGTCAAATACCAAAATATCAGGTTATACAGTATTATATATAATACTTCTTTGCTGAAGAGAAGTCCTAGAGACACCTATAAATTAAGATTGAAGGTACCTTCACTTTTTAATTGTTTACCCAAATTGAATACTCTTAACTTAAATGAATTAAAGTTATTTGGATCCATATATATATATTTTATAATGTTAATTTTCATGAGCGCTCAGTTTTTGTAATTTGTGACATCACATTGGACAGACACACAAACATAAAGACATATATTTGTGACGTCACATTTACATGAAATCTAGACAAGCGCACAGACATAAAGACGTATATAAAAAAGAAAAAATACAATTGTGTGCACACTAAAGAGAGATCTTCTCGTCCCGGCTGGGAGGAATGAGACTTAAGTTGTGAATTTATTGAAGGACTCTTTTAAGGGAATCATTCCACAACAACTTCATCTTTGCCCTTTTGATTTTGTATTTGTTTTATTAATCTTGATTCTGCAACAACTTCATCTTGGTCCTTTTGATTTGGTACCTGTTTTATTAATCTTGATGGTATCCATACTGGGGAGGATTCGTGCTGTGGAAAAACACAAACAGATCCTCTCCCCCAAATTAATACTGGATCTGGGCCCTTCCATGTACCTGAAAGAACATCCTTCCAGTAAACCAAAGGTTTATGTTGTTGGTGTGGATTCCAGTGTCTGTCTCCAGCTGAATATCCTTTAGAATCCAAAGTCAAAAAATTTAAAGTAAAAAGGGCAATGGCCAATCTGTCCCTAGGATTTGTCCAATTTCCTTCTTTTTGTTTCAAAAGCATAATTTTGAGTGTGCGATTAGCTCATTCAATTATACCTTGGCCTTGAGGATTATACGGAATACCTGTCTTATGGAATATACTGAATTTTGCGCAAAACTGTTTGAAAGATGAGGATGTATATGCAGGGCCATTGTCTGTTTTAAGCATTTTGGGAATGCCCAATGCAGCAAAAGCTTGTAGACAATGAGATGTAACATCTTTAACTTTTTCTCCAGCATGTAAGGAAGCAAAAATCATGCCTGAGCATGTATCTATGGTCACATGAATAAATCGCAATTTTCCAAAACTTGGCTCATGAGTAACATCCATCTGCCACAAATGATTGGGCATTAATCCTCTTGAGTTAACCCCATAATGTGGATTAGGCAAATGTGTCACACAAGATTGACATGCCTTCACAATTGTTCGAGCTTGATCTTTAGTTATTTTGAAACTTTGTTGTAAAGTAGTACTATTAACATGAAATTGAGAATGGAACGAGGTAGCTTGTTGGACTGCTGAAAATATAAAGATTGTTTGAGTGAGGGCGTTGGCCTTTTGATTACCTTCATGGAGAGGACCAGGCAAATTAGTATGAGCTCTGATATGTCCAATAAACAAAGGTTCTTTACGTTCCCATAGAAGGTTTTGAATTTGAAAAAACAATTTAAAGGCTGGAGTATGTGGTGCTATTGGACCTGCTAGCTCCAATTTAGGGACAGCATGTACAATATAGCGGCTGTCTGAAAAAATATTTATGGGCTGTTCTTCAAAACTCTCAAGAGTTATAATAATAGCTTCAAGTTCAACTAATTGAGCTGATTTATGGGCAGTAATATGAATCATATTTTCTTTTTTTAGTGACTACTGCAGAAGTACCGTTAGAGGACCCATCTGTAAATACATTTAATGCCTTAGGAATAGGTTGATTTTTTATTACCTGTGGAAATATAATGGGATGATTGATACAAAAAGATAGTATAGGAGACTTAGGAAGATGGTTATCAAAATTTGCAGGAGTAGAGCATCTAGCTATAGCCCAATCATTATCATTGAAGCATAAATATTCAACCTGTGATGATGAATAGGGAGTAATAATAGTGGCAGGGTGAATGCCAAATATTTTAGTAGAAGTCTTAAGTCCTTGAAGAATAAATTTAGCCACCATGGAGGTATAAGACTCAATTGTACTTTTAGGAGAGACAGGCAAATGTATCCATAATAAAGGCCCCTGTTGCCAAAATACTCCTGTGGGTGTATATTGTGAAGAAATAATAATCAATACCAGCAGTCGAGCAAAATCAATTCTATCACAATGGGATCCTTCAATGGCCTTTTCTACCAACTTTAAAGCTTTCCTAGAATCAGTGTTCTAGGGAATCAATGTTCGCAGTGAAGATGGATCAGGGTTCCCATGAAGGATATCAAATAAGGGTTTTAATTGTCCAGTAGTGAGGCTTAGTGTAGGGTGAAGCGAATTAATGTCTCCCAGCAATTTTTGAAAATCATTAAGAGTGGCCAAATGTTCCTTATTTATTAAAATTTTTTGAGGCCTAATAAAAGTATCCATAATTTGGAATCCTAGATATAATATTGGAGATCTAGTTTGAACCTTTTCTTCAGCAATGTTTAGTCCATATTGTTTCAAGTTTTCTGATATATCACTAAATATGGTGAATAAGACTTCTTGATTAGGATGAGCAAGCAGAACATCATCCATATAATGGAGGCACATAAGCTTTGGGTATTTGTTCTTGATAGGCTGAATAACTTTATCTACATAGATTTGACATATAGTGAGCTATTAGCCATTCCCTGGGGTAAAACTTTCCATTGAAATCTTTGATCAGGGCCATGATTATTAATAGAAGGAACTGAAAAAGCAAACCTGGGGACATTCAGAGGATGTAGAGGAATAGAAAAGAAACAATCCTTTATATCAAGAGTTATAAGATGGAAATTTTTAGGAATAGCTACAGGATTTAGGAAGTCCAGGTTGGGTAGGGCCCATAATTTGCATGGTTTTATTGATTTCTCTAAGATCATGTAACAATCGCCATTTTCCAGATTTTTTCCTGATCACAAATATAGGGGAATTCCAGGGAGAGGTGGAAGGTTCTATATGTCCTGCTTCTAGTTGTTCTTGAACTAGTAGGTGGGCCGCTTGTAATTTCTCTTTAGATAGGGGCCACTGAAGGACCCAAACTGGCTTATCAGAAAGCCATGGTATTTTCAAAATTGTTTTCTCAGTGGCCCCTAAAAAAAAAATCCTTTACCTTTTTGATGATGATTTTTTTAAGCTTAATAGAGTTAGGGTTACCCTATAGATTTTTATTTTTAACACCTGTGGGCTTGGTTGCGAGGTGTACTCCCATTTGTTGCAAAATATCTCTTCCCCATAAAGTAACTGGCAAGCTGGACAAAACATAAGGCTGAAATGTTCCTACATGCCCTTCATCATCTTCCCATTTTAAAACTGTTGCACTTTGTTCTGGGCTGTTAGTATATCCCAAGCCTCTTAAACTGGTTGAAGCCTTCTGCAGAGGCCAGTGCTTGGGCCATTGTCGTAGATTGATGATGGAAGATTAAGCCCCAGTATCAATCAATCCCTCCATCTCTATACCTTGGATTTTTAATTTGCACATAGGCCTCTGTGAACAATTCTGAATCCAGCAAGCCATAGGTCCCGAGCCAGTGGAACCAAATCCCCTATTTTTCCTATTTTGAGGCATACTCTTAAATGAGTCATGTAAACTGGGAAGGAGAAGCAGCTGAGCAATTCTATCTCCTTGGTTAACAGAGCAAATGCCTCTAGGTGAACTAAGCATAATCTTAATTTCTCCTTGGTAGTCTGAGTCTATTACACCTGGAGTCACTTGAAAACCCGATAAGCTTTTAGAGCTTTTCCCGAGGATAAGTCCTACAGTTCCTGAGGGAAGAGGTCCCCTGACTCCTGTGGGAATCAGTTGAACCCCCATTTCAGGTGTTAGCACTATCCGGGCGGTGGAACAGAGGTCTAATCCTGCACTTCCTCTTGTTCCTCTAATGAGGGAGTCAATAAGTAAGAGGGATTGTGTCGAGGAATCATCTGGATGGATGTTTGAGGATACTCTTCCTCTAATGCCTCGTACATTTGTGGGCCCCGGGGCATTGGGCCCCGTGCCCCGTTTTTTGAATTCCTAGACAAAATGTTTCCATAAATATCGAATTTAGATCTGCACTTATTAGCCCAATGGTTTCCTTTTTTACACCTGGGGCAGCAGCCTGGGGCACGATATGAGCTTGGTCTTATTTCTCTTTGGGGATATTTTCTAGAATAACTTGATTGATTATAATAATTTTTAGGTTGAGCCCTTTTTGTGAAATTTTGAGGGAAAGCACCTCTCATTGCTGCTGTAATCACATTTCCTGTGACAAAGGCATCATTTATATCTTTGCATAATCTTATATATACTGAAAGGTCCCTTTTAGATTTCCAGGGTCTGATAGCGTCTTGACAATATTTGTTGGCATTTTCATATGCCAGCTGAATGACTAATGGCATAGCTTGATCAATGTCTCCAAACACTCTACCTGCAGTTCGCAAAAGCCTATCAGCAAAGTCAGCATATGGCTCATTAGGTCCCTGAATTACTTTAGACAAGCTACCCTGTAAGTCACTAGTTCCTTGTAAAGTTTTCCATGCCTTAACAGCTGTGGCGTATATTTGAGCGTAAACTCCAGGATCATACTGAATTTGAATCTGTAAGTCAGCAAACTGCCCTTCTCCAGTTAACATGTCTACGTTACGGTCTGGAAATCCTGCAGTCGCATTTCTTCTAGCTGTTTCCACACAAAACTCCTGGAACTGTGACCTCCAAATCAAGTATTGTCCCCCGTTCAATACTGCCTTACATAAGCCTTTCCAGTCTGAGAGGGTTAAAGTGAAAGTGTTAAGGGACTCCAACATGCTCAATGTGAAAGGAGCTTGGGGCCCATAGGCCATTATTGCTTCTTTGAAATTTTTTATTGTTTTGAAGTCTAGGGATTGGTGTTACCTCTGCCCATTTTCATTTTCAAATACTGGCAGATCCCAATGTCCCTGTGGGTTTTGACGTTCGAGGGCGCCTAAGCGCTCAGAAAGGCCGTTAATCTCTGCCTCAAGGGCATGCAAATGCTCAGAAATACCCCTCATGGTTTCTGTAATTGATTCAACCCATGAGGGAGCAGAGGGCACAAGTGGTTCCTCTACTTGACGGTCCTTTCTGGTCTTAACTGACTCAGCAGAGGAGGCTGTGCTTTCATGGTTATTTGACTCCTTCTCACTAATATTATTTTCATTTGTAGTAACATCCTGAGTCCCAGGTTCAATTGAGAGCACATATTCCTCGGCTATCTCTAATAAATCTCGGATAGCTTTAGCAGCTTGGATCTTCGTCATTTTTGAGTTCACACCAATACTATCCTTACTGTTCCTATCTGACTCAGCGGAGGCTATGCTTTCATGATCACTTTCCTCCTCACTATCAGCTATATCAAAGAATTCTTCCATAGCCTTTATCACTCGGGTCTTGTTATTTTCGAACCCATCTTTAGAGACTTCTCAGTTCTTACCTGCCAATTCCAAACTCCCCGTACGGGCCACCACTTGTTGCCGCCTGCAGCTATCGTCGCCTGCAGCAATGATACCGCGGGAAAGAATTTGGAAGCAGACTGGAAAATGAATAGGCTCTTTATTCTTGCTTCTTCTGACTTGTCTCTCCGGCTCCAACAACCTCTCCAACTCCAACCACCCCCTCTAGCCAACCTCACCCAGTTAAATACTTTTTGCCTTAACAAGTATACACGTGTCAACTGCTCAAACTTACAGGTGCGTCACATAGTGTTCACGGGCATAGAAAGATTCTTAGATAAATGCATGAATATCAGGTGAAAATACTGAAACACCTCTTATGGCTCTCAGCTAGCCGCCATCTTAGCTATCTCCTTATTAGGGCTCTTACAAACTCCACAGCTTATTTAGCACCAGCATCACCCTGTTTGTCATTGGAGGAATCTCAGTCCTCATTGGTGATGAGCTTCCTGTTCCCAGCCTTGACTGTTCCATTGGACTTGCCACGGAGGGAATCACACTGGAATATGCAGACTGTGGAGTGTGGTTCAGTGAAGGGAGCAGGGGTGGTGACCATACCTATTTTTCTGGAGTTAAAAAGACCAGAAAAAAAATATATAAAGGAAGAAAGGTTTATTTCTTCACAGTTTCAGAGGTCTCAGTCCATACCTGGATGATTCCATTGCTCTGACCCCGAGGTGAGGCAGAACATCGTGGCGGAAAGGCATGGCAGAGGAAAGAAGCTCAGGAGGTGGTGACAGGAAGCAGAGAGGGCTCTGTTCACCAGGGACAAAATGTAAACCTTGGAGGCACACTCCTAGGGGCCCACCTCCTTCAGCTACACCCTACCTGCCTTCGGTTACTACCTAGTTAATCCCTTTCAGGGTTAATGCACTGATCAGGTTAAGGTTCTCATAACCCAATTGTTTCATCTCTGAACTTTCTGGCATTGTCTCACATGAGCTTTGGGGGGGGGGGACCTCTTATCTAAACCATAACAGCAGCCCCAGTGACCACTGGCCAAATCTATTTACTCTCACCTTCACCATCATGCCTTGGGGAGGCAGGTGACCCTGCATGAGAAGATGCTGTTTGTCACAGTAGACCCTGTCCTCACACAAGCATAGCCTCCCCCACCACCAACACCCCCCACAAGAGTGACACGCTTGTTACAACTGATGAGCTTGACAGAATTAGACAGGCAGTCAGTATAGACAGGTAAGAGTCTGGTCCGATCAAGGAAGCCAATTTTGAGTGAGTCCCAGAAAGTTGGAGACTGTCCCCTGAGGGATTGAAATGTTAATTCCTTCAGAGCCCTTCCTCCACCCTTATCAAGAACCTGCCCCTGCCCCAACCTGTTGCCAAGGTAACCTGCCCAGGAATTGCCCCTCCCTACAGGGAGCTATAAAGGTGTTAATTCATGTGTCCTGGGCTGCTCCATCCTGCCCTTCCCCTTCACCCACCTGTTTCCCACCTTTTGGCCATCCCACCCAGCATTCCCAGTCCTAGGGTCCTAGTCACATACAGGAGAAGGAGAAAGATAAGGGGAAGAGAGCAGGAGAACAAAGGAAGCCTAGGACATATAAAAAGGGCAGAACAGCCAGGCACGGTGGCGCACGCCTGTAATCCCAGCACTTTGGGAGGCTGAGGCAGGAGGATTGCAAGTTCAAAGCCAGCCTCAGCAATGGTGAGGCACTTAGCAACTCAGTAAGACCCTGTCTCTAAATAAAATACAAAAAAGGGCTGGGGATGTGACCCAGTGGCCAAGTGCCCCTGAGTTCAATCCCTGGTACCACAAAAAAAAAAAAAAAAAGGGCAGAACGCCTCGCTTCTTGGGATACTAGAATACCAGCAATGGCCCCCTTTTCCCTCCTGGGAGAAGTCTATGTTACCCCTTTTAAATAAACCCTGCTTTATATGCTTGCCTCGGCGTGCTTCTCTAATGTTACACTTCAACATGTGCAGGAGCAGGACTGTCGCCGGCAACCGGCGGTATCAGGCCTACACAGACACAGTGTCATCCACAGTCCGTAGTGTTCATGAGGGTTTTCTCCTTATGAGGTCCACAGTATTGGACAGATGTAATAATATATGCTCTGGTAGTGTCTATAAACATCCTGTCAGAGCAGTTTCAGAATCCTGAAGATCTTGTGCACTACCTCCCATCTACCCCTCGGCAACCACTGGTATTTTCTTGTCCCCATACTTTCACCTTTTATGGAGTGTCAAATAGTTGGAACAAATGGTATGTAGCCTTTGGGGACTGGTTTCTTTCACTCAGTAACATGCATAGCCCGATGGCTCCCGTCTTTTCAGCGCTGAGTGGTGCTCGGCTGTCTGGACGTACCACAGTTTATTACCTGCACCTAGTAAAGGACCTCGTGGTTGTTTCCATATTTTGTCAATTATGAGCAGAGCTGCCACAAGCCACGGTGGGTGACTTGTTACGAGGACCGTTTTCAACTCCTTCGGGTAAATACTGAGTGTGACGCTGGAACTTAGTGCAGATTTTATTTTGGATTAGTGGTTCTCCAACCTGGCAGCTCATCCTCATCACCTACAGAGTATTTTAAAAATACCCATGTCCATCCCCATCCATCAGCTGCCATTATTTCAGACTTGGTGGGACTGAAGCGCCAGTGTCGAGTGCTGCTGAGGGCCACCTGGCGCTGTGAATGAGTCGCCCACTCAGGGCTGACCCCAGTTCCTGAGTTTCTGTGGATTTCTAGGCCGCTTCTCTACCTAGAGAAAGACACTCGGACTTCGAGCGCAATAGGGAAACGGTTAAATGACCACTATTTGTTATGTTTTGTGATACATTTATATTAGTGGTCTTCATTTGACCAAAAAATCAATTTCATTTTTCTAGAAAGTCTCTCATGTGAAGTTGACAGGGCCCCCTTTCCCTGCCTTTGATGAGCACTGGGCACCAGAAGGTCTTCTTTTATTGAATTCTAGCGTCTCCGGACCCAGCCAGGTTACCTTGGATGTTTTAACCATTTACAGCTTCTCCGACTTCTCCCAGGGGCACCGTTCTCGGTGTGAGGGGCATGGACTGGCTCTGTCCTGGTGGCAGCAAAGGTATAACCCCCTCCCTTGCTGTGGCCCCTCGTCCCTGGCCAGGTCCTCACAGTTAACAGAGATTGGAGACTCCTGTCGCTCTCCCTGGGGCAGTGGGGAGATTTACGACGTCTGATGTGGAGGGGTTTGGGGGTTCCAGGACAGCAGTTCACACACTCATGTTTAGGCCATAAAATGCTTGCTATGGTTTGCTTGTGTGCCCTAAAATCCATTTGCAGGAAACTAGATTCACAACGTGGCCACGTTGTGGGGTCTGGTGGGGGGGGGTGAGCGGGTCTCTGTGCTCATGAGTGGATCAGCGCCACCATCACAGGAGTGGATCTGTCACTGCAGGAGGATGAGTTCATCTCCCTCACCCTCTCCTGCCCTTCTCTTCCACCAAGGGATGAACCAGCAAGAAGGACCTTACCGACTGCAGATTGGCGCCACCACTGTGGGAAGCAGGGCGGAGATTCCTCAGGAAACTGGGAATGGCACCACCATTTGACCCAGCTATCGCGCTCTTCTGTTTATGCCTAAAGGACTTCAAATCGGCATACTACAGTGACACAGCCGCATCAATGTGTATAGCAGCTCAATTCACAATAGCCAAACTATGGAACCAAACTAGGTGCCCGTCAAGAGATGAATGAGTAAAGAAAATGTGGTATTTATACACAGTGGAATCTTACTCAACCATAAAGAGAAATGAAATCATGGCGTTTGCTGGTAAATGGATGGAGCTGGAGAATATTATGTTAAGCAAAATAAGCCAGTCCCAAAGAACCAAAGGCCGAATATGTTCTCTGATATGGAGATGCTAATTCACAATAAGGTGGGAGCTAGAATAGAGGTACTTTGGATTAGACAGAGGGGAGTGAAAGGAGGGGAGTGGTGTGGGGGTAGGAAGGTTAGTAGGATGAATTGGACATTATCACCCTATGTGCACATGACTACATGACCTGTGTAACTCTACATCACGTACAACCCGAGAATGAGAAGTTATATGTATGATGTGTCAAGATGCATTCTACGGTCATGTATAACTAGTTTGAAAAAAAAAGAGAGAAAGAAAAAAAGGGAACAGAGAATAAGGAGAAGCCAGCAATTGAAGCCAGTAATTGAAAAAAAAAAAAAAAGAGGCCCCTACTGGATGCTAGCTTCTTGGCATTGAACTTCCCAGCATCCAAAACCGTAAGCCAAAAAATTCTGTTCATTATAAATTGTCCAGTCTGTTACAGCAAGCCAACAGACTAAGATGACACCTTCCAATAAATACATGTACCACAGAAAAAGGCCGAGTGACTGTCCCCGACAGCACCCCCTGCCTTGCCACACAGCCTCCCCTTGTTTGACAATCTGGCCACTCGGGCACTTCTGAGAAGCTTGGAGAGTTTTAAAGGCCGCAGGCTGAGCTCTTGTTTCGCACGGATGAGCTGGGGTGTCTGACGCTATGGGGTTGTATGGGTGTGTCTTGTCTGGGGGGGCGCTGTGCCAGCTGCTCTGAAGATGGCATTAGTACTCCCCACTCCCCGCCCTGCCTCCACTGCCCCTCCCCGCCCCTAGGCGGCATCTGTGCATTTAAGGATGAGGGAACAAGGCTCCGCCAGCACACTGCAGAACCAGAATTCCAAGCCCAGTGTCCTCTCAGGACTCCATCAAAGGGGACACAGCGGGGGCAGCAGGGCCTGCGCACAGCCGACACCCTGGGGAAAGGCTGCTGGACCTTTAGGAAAACAAGACAGGCCCAGGAAAGAGACACCTGGAACCTGGAAACAAAGCCATCGCGAAAGCCACCCTTCCAGGTTTGGGACTGTAAGGAACTTCAAACCAGACACATGAAGACTGCAGAAGAAAGGGGAAGGAATGGAAGCTGCTGTCTGACAGGACAACGTGAATTTGGCAAGGGGTGGATGAGGCCCAGCGATATCCGTGGTGATGAAACGCAGCCGCCGGTGGTCATGAAATATTTATGAATGGGGAGTGAAAGCCGCCTTCTGCAGTGCAGCACGGGGAGAGGGAAGTTTCAAGAAGCCTGTAATAGCAAAACCCTCCATTAATTATCGGAAGCAAGCTGTAACGCCAGTTCCTATGGCAACGGGGTCCCCAATGGGTTTTGTGCTTTTTTTTTTTTTTTTTTTTTAAGCTGCTCCCGTTTACTGTGGTGCATTGCATTTGTTTTCCACGGGAGGTTTGGTGCCTGTCCTTTGCAAATGAGTTCATCCTGTCCTCACCGCAGCTGCGTGGAGACGGACGGGCCTGGGGAAAGTTAAAGATTATGCAACTTTGAGCTGCATGCTCTGTAAAGGACTGGGTCGCGCTGCGAGCGCCTCCACTTCTGGGGGGTGGGGGAGGGGGAAAGGCAGGGAGGGCAGCACAAGAGGGCCCAAAGGGGTCGACCAGAGAGCATGCCAGCTCCCAGCCAGTGGCCTTTGCAATTGGGGGGACTTGCACCAGGGAAGAGCCCTGGGACCCAACCAGGCTCTGGAGCCTCGTGCCTGCTGAAGCTGCAGGGGAATCTAGACCTTGCACACAAAGCTAGACTCGGAGCCCCCTGGGGTACAGATGTTGGAAAACACAGGGGCTTGGCCTCCAGGGGAGCCGGCTGCACCTTCCAGAGAAGATTCTGCCTTGCTCCACCCTCATACGTCACTTCCCTCCCAGCCTGGGAGGGAGTTTTATTTGATGGCCCTTTGACAGCAGTTTGTCCAGCTCAGATGTCCTGTTGCTTGGCTGTGTGGACTGCTGTTCCAGAAACATTCTGTCCCAGGCCACAGGAGTGACGTGGAGCCACTCTGGGCCTGGTCAGAGAAGCCAGTATGGCTTCCTTGGCCTGGCTCTGATAACTCATGGCCAAACTGGTCCTGGCTCATACAAGGGAGGGAGACCCTGTGCATTCACTCTCAGGGCCGCAGCTTGTGGCTTGGGCGGTGTCCTGTCCCTTTGGTGGCCTCATGAGGGAGGTGTGAGTCCTGCTAAATGGCACAGGCCGCGCAGACTGTGGACGTATCTGTTTCATGTGCTGTTCCAGGCCAGAGTGACTTCCCACTGCTCCAGGGTACTTCTCTGGCTCTGCCGGGCTTTCTCAGTTGCCAAAGGGACTTGCAAGCAGTGTTTGTGAGTAGAACTGGGAAGATGCCGCAGAGGGATTAAATCAAAATTCCGTGTGTGTTTCTGTTTGTGGACTTGCACCTGGAGGGCCAGGTGCACGGCTTCTCTGTGGTGAGCTCCCCAACTCGGGGGAGAGGGTGTGCCCCAAGCCAGGGCACATCATCCAAGCTCCCCACCGAGGCTCCTTCCTCAGGGCAGGCCAGAGACCGCCACCCAGAAGACTCTTACCGTAATTAAGCAGAAACCCCCACCATATTTGTGGCATGTAAGTTCCTCTTCTTATCAGAGAGTTTTTTGCACAGGACCTCAGCTCTCAACAAAAATCTGCAGAAGGCATTGTGGGTTGAAGCTTCCTCTTTGTTCATAAATGCCAGGTTTGCAGAGCAAACCTTGTGAACCCCTGTCTGTCTGGAGGATGAACGGAACACGCTTGTCCTATGAACCTCCCCGCCTCCTCCCCGCCACTGGGTGTAAAGTTCAAAGACTTTCTATTCTCAGGGTTCAGAGGAAGAATTCTTGGGCGAAAGCCACCTCTGAACCCCGCAGTCAATAAGCCTGCTTCCTGAAAATTTCTCAGGTGTCCAGTCCTTCTGTCCTACTTCAGGATGACCCGGGCAGACTGTGACCCCAGGCCACTCACTAACCAGCCCAAGCATGGGTGGGGACAGAGGACCTGTTGATAGGCAGGACCACAGAGTGGACTCCTCCGTCCTGCCTCGCACTGTGTGAGGCCTTTGTGGCTGTCACCTCGTCAGCCCCCCACAGGAGGATGAGCTCCCTCACTCTAGGAGAGGAGGCCACTTCCCAGGCCACGTGGCTCCTCAGAGGCAGAGCTGAGATCAGAGTCCTCTTGTGTTGCACTCAAAGCCTGCGCTGACCTCTGGTCAATGGCTGCTGCTGGCAGGAAAGCCAGTGCCCTGTTGCAGCCAGACCTGATACAGTGCCAGCCCCAGAGGGCGCCCTATCCATGGCCAAATACCCCAAGGGGGTAGGCTGTGACCTGTTGAGTGTGCAGAGAAAAACATCAGAAACTCTAGGTAGGTACATATACCACATTTTCTTTATCCATTCATCTACTGAGGGACACCTAGGTTGGTTCCATAGTCTAGCTAGTGTGAATTGAGCTGCTATAAACATTGATGTGGCTGCATTACTGTAGTATGCTGATTGTAAGTCCTTTGGATATAAACCAAGGAGTGGGGTAGCTGGGTCAAATGGTGGTTCTGTTCCCAGTTTTCTGAGGAATCTCTACACTGCTTTCCATAGTGGTTGCACCAATTTGCAGTCCCACCAGCAATGTGTGAATGTGCCTTTCCCCCACATCCTCGCCAACATTTATTGTTGTCTGTATTCTTGATAATTGCCATTCTGACAGGAGTGAGATGAAATCTTAAAGTAGTTTTGATTTGCATTTCTCTAATTGCTAAAGAATCATGCTAAGCGAAATAAGCCAATCCCACAAAAACCAAAGGCCGAATGTTTTCTCTAATATGTGGATGCTAATTCACAATAAGGCAGGGGGGCACTGGGGAAAAATAGTATTACCTTAGATTAGGTGGAGGGAAGTGAAGGGAGGGGGGGGGAGGGGATGTGGGGATGGGAAAGATAGTGGAATGAAACAGACATTATTACTGTATGTATGTATGTGACTACATGACCAATATGATTCTGCAACCTGTACACTTTGAAAAATGAGAAGTTATATCCCAACGATGTATGATATATCACAGTGCATAAATGCATTCTACTGTCATGTATAACTAATTAAAACAAATAAAAAAATTTTAAAAAGAAAGTCTAGGTAGGGTTCAACTTGGTCCTTTGAAAGGACGCTTATCTCCAAATCCACACCCTAGAGGGATTTGGAGTTGGGGCTTTTGGAAGGCAATTGGGGTTAGATGAAGCTGTGAGGGTGGAGCTTCCATGGGGACATTGGTGGCTTTGTAAGAAGAGGGAGAGAGACCTGAACTGGCACACTGCTCTGTCTCACCAGGTGACGCCCTCTGCCACGTCATGGTGCAGCAAGGAGGTCCTCACCACATGCTGAGCACACGCTGGCACCGTGTTGTCCTTGGGCTGCCCAGCTCCAGAACCATGGGCCAAGTGAACTTCTATTCCTTATAAGTTTCCTGGTCTCAGGTATTTTATTATAGCAACAGAAAAATGGACCAAGACAGGGTTTCCTTTTATCTCCTTAAAATATCAACTTTTGTGTCTGCTTTGTGGATACTTTTACAAGCTCAGCAGCACATTTATAGAATTTATAGATCAATATATACTCACATTCTGGAGTACATGCTCAAATTTATTTTACTGATATTGGAAGTGAGCAAAAAGACTAGAGTCTACTGGTGGAGATAATGGCCCGGGTCCTCCCCAGGGCTCCTCAGGGGCCCAAAAGGACAGCTTGCTGCAGGTGGCTTTGGTCTTCTCATACAATTTGGTTTGTTCCCACGATCCTTCCAGGCTCCATTCAACTCTGTTCTTCTCCACAGCTCTGGCCGTTCTGTAAAGTGTGCTTTTACTGAAGCTGGGAGCCCAGGACGCCTCTGCACTCAAGGGAGATTGGACGTGCTGTGGGCTACTGTTTGCTCTCCCCAGAGCTCCAGGCGTCCAGGAGCATTTCTGGGAGCGCAGGGAGGCGGAGGGGGTGTGGACAGGGTGAGAGGGGCACACACCCTTTGAACCCACTGGAACCCACAAGTCCTGAGGGGATGGCCTTCCTGCTGAGTGGCCAGAGCCTCAGGAGCTCCCCCTGACTGAACCTGAGGCCCTGTGGGTGGGATGGAGTGGGTGGGACAGGCAGAGTCCCTCCACGTCCTCCTCAGAGAGGGGCCCTCTCTGTCCCCATCAACAGCTTCAGGCATTCCCGCCTCAGCTTCCCTGTCTGTGCAGGGTGGTTATGGGAAGTCCGAAATTCTAATATCATCCCCCCGCGACCACAGGATCTTGAAATAGAACCAGCGTTTGCATATAGTAGGTGCTCATAAATGCTGGCTTTCTTCTGCTTTCTGCCCGTTAATTAGCTGTATGTTACCTTCTCTCCGATTTCCTCAGTTTCTTGGGTTTGGAAGACGTTGCTGTCCTGGGCTTCAGGACGGCGCAGGCAATTCAGAGAATAAGCACCAAGCAACTCTTTTAAAGGGCAGGAGGGGACGATGGTTCTCCCAGGGCACGCCCGCTGCAGTCACTTGGGCTGTTTAGTCTGCCTTTTGTTGGAGGGGTTAGTGACAGTACTTGCATCTCATTAGAGTTTCAGGAGGATGAAATGGAGCAATAACATGAAATGCTCAGCACAGAGCTTTGTCTACAGTCAGTGCTTAATAGAAGTCAGCCGGTGCCAGGTGCCGCTGCGCACGCCCGTATCCCAGTGGCTTCGAGGCTGAGGCAAGAGGATTGTGAGTTCAAAGCCAGCCTCAACAACTTAATGAAGCTCTAAGCAACTTAGTGAGACCCTGTCTCAAAGTAAAAAAATTTAAGAAAGGCTGTGGATGTGGCTCAGTGGTTAAATGCCCCTGGGTTCAATCCCTGGTACAAAAAAATAAAAAGTCACAGAAAGCAGAAGAACCTCTTTCATTATGATGCAGATGCTTCCAGGCTCTTAGGAAGATCCTCCCTGAATTGTCACACTAGTCCTGTGAAAGTGACACTACGGCTTCCTCTGTACAGGTGAAGAAATGGAGGCTCAGAGAGGGTGAGCAACTTTTCCAAGGTCAGACAGGGCATAGCGATGGAGCCCATCCTGTGCTTGCTCTCCTATGCTAACTACCTGAGCCCACTCTGTCTGGCCCTGGGATGGCTTCAGGAGGCTGCTGCTGGGTTACCCACCACCCACCACACAAGCGTGGCAGTAGGCCATGAGACCGATAAAACTGGGTTCTCTGATGGGTGTGGTTCTCTGGCTGCCTAGGATTCCTTGGATTGCAGGGCTCAGCAGCTCTTCTTTGCCACCACTGCTAGTGAGGCTGGCCTCCTGGTGGTGGGGACAGGGGCAGCAAGAGGACAGGGAACCTCAACTTCTTGCCTAACACTGTTTTGCTACAATAGTTCTCCAAAAGGCCTCGTCAGGAGTGTACCCTGGGAACTCAGGGGGAAAGGCTGGCTTCTTGGGGTTTTCTTGGCTGTGCCTTGATTTTCTGCTCTAAAGGGAAGAGGAGACCAGGGGCTCCTGGTGCCCGGGCAGTGCCCCGCTCACTCCGGGCACCCTGGGGGCTCGACTGGCGCGCCAGGCCTTCCTCTGGCATCAGCACCTTGTGCTACCTGGGCTGTGTGTGAATGGAGGAATCACGAGCTCACACTTCTCTGAGTTCATGCTTGTATAAAATCGGGCCCAAGAGCTTGGCTGAGTCTAAACCCGAGAAGGGAAACCCAGGAGCCTTCAGAAGAACAGGGAAGGAAGAGAACGATACGATCAAAATCATGTCGCAAGAGCAGCTACCGCAAAAGCCGTGTGACTTTGTCATTTAATTTACCCTCTCTGGGCCTCAAGTCTCATCTGTAAAGTGAGAATGAGATTCTTGCGCAGGTTTGTGCCGAGACTCATCAGTGGCGCATGGAGAAAGTAAAAGTGCACTTGGTCTCTTACTAATCAAGCTCAAGCTTGGAATTGACTACAGGAGCTGGCAGCTGTGCAATGATATAAAAGATATGGAGGTGGGTCTCCTGGCTCTGAACTCCCTCATTAGGGAGGGTTTTTTGAGTCTTGCAAACATCCAGGCCCCAGAGTCAAATGAACCTTGATTCATCTCAGGGCTCAGCTGTGTGACCTTAAGGGATGTTACTCAACCTCTCTGAATCTGTGTTCCTCCTCTGTAAAATAATTGCTAGTGGTGGCAAAAACGGTCCCTGCATCTCCAGAGGAGGACAAGAGTTGATGAAACAGAGGCTGCTTGTGTCTGTCACACATTAAAAGGCTCTGGAACCGTCAGCTATTATTTTTATAATAATACTTGGAATCAGCTCCACGTGTAAACAGCTCAGGGAGGAGGTGTGTGTGCATATTGGCTGAAGGGAGATCATGTGGCAGCCCCAGGCCCTGCAGTAGCAGAAGCGTGGTGCTGGATGGGTGGGGGTCGGGATGTAGCAAACAGGAGTCATTGAGGGGCAGGGGAGGCCTGAGACTCCCCTTTTCCAGCCGTAGCAGCCGGGAATTCTTCCACAATTTTCAATGCAAGACACACAATCCATTTTCCAAGGCAACCTATGCATATCTGTTGGGCTCTGACCTGGGGTGATGTGTGCAGGGCTGGGAAGAACCTGGAGATACATCAGTCTTGTTTCTATTTTAAGGTGGTACATAAAAATCGCCCGTAGTTATTGGTTACTGTTTCAATTCATGAACACACTGTAATGCTTAAAGCAGGGTGAACACTTCCATCTGCTAAGCACCACCTCTCTGGGGTGAAAACATTTGAAATCCTTTCTGTAGTCTTTTGAAATGGATGGTGTTATTACCTGGAGTCGCCCCGCTGTGCAACAGCACCCACAGACTCATCTCTGCTGCCTGACTCAGCCCCCACCAGTGGACAGTCCCTGTCCCTGCCTCTGCCCGCCCCAGTCCCTGGTCACCATCCTACTTCTCTCAGCTTCTATGAGATGCACTTTTTCCTATTCCACAAATGAGTGGGACCATGTCGTCTTTCTGGGCTGGCCTGTTTCACTTAACGGGCTTGCAGGTCCACCCGTGTGGTCACCAGCCACAGGTTTCAATCTTTCTTATTTCCTTTGACATTGGCTATGTCCCGTCATTAAGGGACTTTGCAGGACAGCCTGCTCCTCCTGCCTGCAGGAGTCCCCAGCACAGGGAATGAAATGTCCACAAAGCTGCTGGTGCCATCAGCCACCAGCCCTGGGCTCCCCGGATGACACCCCACCTGTCCCAGTTTGATTTCCTCCGAGTCCGTTGGTTGTCCAGAGGCTAAACAGAGTCTTGTTAGGATAGCAAGCGAAAAATAATGCCCCGGTTATAAGGAGCGGTGGGGAGAGGCGGGCAGAGAGACGACAGGGAAGGGAGCCGGGAGGGAAAGAGAGGAGAGGAGACCCCCCCAAACTGAGGTTTCGCCTCCGTGGTGTTTAATGGGAAAACGGGATATTTCCCAGGCAATTGTTTTTAAGTGACTATTGAAACTAATGTGTCAGTCCAGCAGTGCATCTTCATGAGAACACTTGCCTCTCAGGAGAGAGAGAGAGAGAGAGAGAGAGAGAGAGAGAGAGAGAGAATGAAAGGGAAAACATCCAAAGCAACCCTGAAATCTGCACAGCGCAGCTGCAGAAAGGGTGGAGGACAGAGAGCTTGAGGCTCTTTAGGGTGCCGGGGTGAAGTGGCACTCAGGTGACCTGCAGGGCCCATCCTCCTCTACCACCCCCTGGGGCAGTGACCAGGTTGCTGAGTGACAGAGCGACTCAGACCCCCGTAGAATGGGGCCTGGCGGATGCTCCAGCCCAGGCCTATCTGATCTCTGCCCTCTGAGGTGAGCGCAGGAGGCTCAGGCCTGCCCGCGGCCTCCCCGGGGATTTGTACCCACGGTCTCAGTTCCTGTCCCCCACCACCTGGGTCCACCGAAACATTCCGTTGCTCTTGTAGTAATATGTTTTGTTCAGCTTTTTCACTGCTGTGACCAAACAACCCGTCAAGAAGAATTTGGGAGAAGAAGAAGTTCTCAGTCCACAGATGGCAGCTCCATTGCTCAGGGCTGGAGGTGAGGCAGGACATGATGGCCGAAGAGTGTGGCAGGGGGAAGCAGCTCAGGACATGGCACCAAGAAGCAGAGAGAGAGAGAGAGAGAGAGAGAATGACTCTCACCATGGACAAAGTGACCCCAAGGTCACGGCCCACGGCCCCCCTCCTGCCTGCAGTCAGCACCCCGTTCACCCGATCAGGGGATCAATGCACTGATGGGGTCAAGGCTCTCATAGCCCAAGCATGTCCCCTCTCAGCTTTCTCACACTGTCCCACACATGAGCTGTGTGGGGACACCTCCCACCCAGACCACGATGTGGTAATAGTCACAGCCATTATTTATGAGCATGTCCTGTGCATCAGGCACAACTCCACGAGCAGGGCACTGTGACCGTACCTGGAGTCCTTGGAGCCAGGAGCCCCACAGGAGTCAGGGGTTTGAGTCCCCGTTTGAAGGTTTGGCCGGATCCCCGAGTTTCGCTGGTGGGAACCCCTCGGTTCCCACACTGGAGGCGATCGGCACCGGAGCTGGAGCCCCGAGTCCCCTCAACATGGTCGCAAGCAATGACGACACTCCTCTGAGCTTCGCTGCCGCCACCTGCGCCCCCTGCCCAGTGGGGACGCGTCCCGGCCTGGAGGCTGCACCCTCAGGCCTGGCGCACGGGGATTCCACGGGGAGGGGAGGGACGCTCCGTGCGCCCGCAGTCCCTGCGCTCGCAGTCCCTGCGCTCCGGAGTCAGCGAGAAGCTCAGGGCCGCTCGCGAAGCTGGCAGGGGCGGGCCTTGCCCTTGGGGCTGGCTCTCTGTGCCACAGGGGCAGGATGGCATGCTGCGCTGTGGGGGGCTTCGTGGGCACCCCTTCTGTGTGGTCTCGAGGGCCCTTTTCAGGCTGTGTGCCACCAGGGTGGGCTGGATCCTGGTCCCCCCTGCCTGTGGCCTCCTTCCAGCCCCAGTCCTTTGGGGTAGGACGGACAGAGAGTCTCTTTTTGGCCTGAACAGAGGCTGCTGGACTAGCGGAGCTGTGTGGAGGCTAGAGCCTAGGGCGGGGCAGGTGGAGCCGGTGGACTTGGGAGAAGGTGGAAGAGGCTGGATCAGGTGGGATTCAGGTGGGACTTCCGGCCTGGGGGCCTATTACAACCAAATTCCCTTGACTCCAGGATTCTGTGAATGAACCAGGCAAGGACAACCTAGATCAACAGTCCCCAGCCTAGAGTCACGGGGGACAACAGTTGAGAAATAGACATGGAGGAGGCAGCCCTGGGAGCGCCCTCCATTGCTTCTTGGTGCGGCCGGCCTCTCTCTGACTCTGCACAAGCCACTCCTGGGGGTTCCAGGTACACACTGTATTGCTTGGTGGCAGAACACAGCCTGCCTGAGTCACAGGACAGTGACAAGAGGCCAACATTTAAGGAGCCATGTGTCATGTCACTCAGACCTTCAGGTAAGCTGGGACGTTGACATCATGACTGTCCCCATAATGCAGATGAGAAAGCTGAGGAGAAGGAGGTGGCCATGCGGGTGGGCCCAGCAGGGACCCAGGTCTGTGCTGTCTGACTTGGGGACTCTTCATCACAAACAGAGTAAGAGCATTTCCTCATAAAAGCCACGCGCTGTCCTTGTGGGCTGGGGACACTATCCTTGTTTAGAAAGGCCTAGAGCTTCAGTTGTGAGGCAGAGGCCTGGAGGCCGGGAGCCTGGCCGGGGTGGGGACACTGGTGGAAGCTTCTGGTCCTGATCTGGGGGAGGGACCTACTGTGGTCACATGTACATGTTGGCCCATGTTGGTCCAGCATCCAGCCAGTTACCTGGCAGGTCCCCGACAGGGGACACGGCTGGGAAATCAGGATGGGCAGGGGGTGAGGGGGGAAAGCTGAGGCCTGCGGCAGGGCCTGGCCTTTGTGGATTGGATACTGACAAGGAGTCTCCCTGGCAGGAGAGGGCCCAGCCCTGCTGGGAGATGCAGGAAGGTGACAAGGACACTGAAGAACAAATGCAGACACACCTGAGCATTTGCAGCCTTAGCCCATCCCCTGGGAGCCCTGGGAGTCGCCTGTTCCCTCCACAGCTCCATGAACCCCCCACCCCACACTTGCTGCTTGCACCAGGCCCAGCCGGGCACTGTGGTGAAGAGAAGCCGGGTTCCCTCCTACGAGAATCTTCAGAGTAAACAACTCCAGAAAACACAGGGAAGGGGAAGCCGAGGGGGAGAGCGGCCCTGCCTGGGCGGGGGAGAGAGACGTCTGCAAGGAGCCGGCCGGCAATGGCGCCCGAGCCCGCACGTGGCCCTGCTGTGGCTGCTTGAACACTGGCTGGAAGTGACCACAGATGCTCTGCTCTGGTCCTCACGGAGCAGACACCCATATTTACCGCCTCTTTTTTCCCCCTGCGGAGCTCCCAGGACAGACACCGGGGTCTCTCAGGTTCCAACAACACGCTGAGCAAATGGTCGGACATCACCACTGCCGTCAGAGGTGCCGGGGAGGCCAGCGATTCCCACTGCTCCCAGGAAGGGTCTTGGCACCCGACAGCTGAGGGCAGAGCGCTTCAGGACACTGCTGTGAAGTGGCCCCCTCACCTCCACCCTACTGGGGCCCAAACAGAAGCTGACTTTCTGCAAGCAGCCTGGGCACCAGGTCATGCTGTCTTAGAGCTGACTGTCCTTGGTGGGTCCCTCCACAGATCCCTCTAGTTCCCACGCCCACTGCAAGCAATACCTAGGCTCTGCTTCTGAAACTGTAACCGGAAACCTTCCATGACTTAGGACCCCTTAATTCTAAAGAAGCAGCCCTGGAGTGTGTGTGTGTGTGTGTGTGTGTGTGTGTGTGTGTGTGTGTGTTCACTCCTATTCACTCCTCAGGGCTTATTTCCTCATTGGTAAATGAGTGCTGGATGACCTGGAAGGCTCTGGCCAAACAAACTGGCTCTTGTCAGTGTGGGGACCGTGCAGCTCTTTCTATCCCCCAGGCCACAGGAGCATGCTGTGTAGACAGCATCACTGAAAGTTAGCCAAAGATTGGGACTTGGGGACCCCGGGTACAGTGACTCATGGGGCTCACATGATGTGCCAGTTGAGAGACTGCCTGTGAGGTCGTGCTCCCTGCTCTCTATGACAACACAGGACACTGAAGACAGGTCCAGTGTTGTACCCCTGGGTCTGGGGATGGGCAGGCCTGGCTGGGCTGGGGTCCAGCTGCTGTGCCTTCCCCAGAATAATGCGGAGCAGCTGCACATCTGCAGTGCTGAGCTGCTGCCATCAATGTGGGGTCTGGCCAGCTGGGCTGCCTGGGGGGATTGAGGAAGCTGGCCACCATCTCTAACCAGGGCAACTCTGACAGTGTCTGCAAGGTCAGCTCCCAGGGCTTCACGTGAACAGAAAGGCCAGCCAGTCTCTAAGATTCCCTGTCGCTCCTGACAGAGAGCAAGCGTGCAGGTAGGCTCAGAGTCTGGGGAGGAGGTCTCGGGCCCCGGATCTGTGATGGGGTCTGGGGAGAGCCAGCACCACTAGCAATGAGTCCTCATGGATTGTCCCCAGCACTGAGGTGGAGGAGGGGACCCCAGAGCTCGCCAGTGGTGGCAGGCCAAGTGCAGGAGCCATCCAGTCACCTGCAGAAGGGAGACAGCCACCCAGGAAAAACAAAAATCACCCAGGGGGCTTCTCTAGAGAACCCGGGGCAGTGTGGCATGCCAGCGGAGGAGGGCTGCATCCCGGGGCCAGCTGATCTCTTCCCAGGGTTGTGGGCTTTGGGGTGATGCCTCTGCCCCTCTGTAGAGTGGGCAGCGAGTGTGGGGGTGAACTGAGATGATTCCCGTGCGTGCCTGGCACACGATTCGTGCTCTCTTTATAAAGGACTGGGATCTCATCTTGGAACTTGTGCCAGGACTAGCTGAGAAAAGTAAGAAGTTCTTCCCAGCTTAGCACTGTGTGCCTCGGAAGAACGCTCTAGTCAGGGGTGTATGGAGGAAGGGGTGGAGTCAGAGGTAGGAGAAGGTGAAATGGGTCCTGTCCTCTAGGCATTGATTTGATGGCACAGACGTGGAACAATTAGAAATAACACTCAAAAATGCAGAATCCAATGATGTGCATGTAGAAGTTGCTCCCTGAATCCCAACTCAAGTCTCTCCTTGCAGAATTAGTAAACTAGTGAAAATATGGTGAGGGAAAATACTCTATCCACTTGAACATAGGTGATGTGTTTCACTAGAGACAGCAAAAACATTTCTAGAAATTTCCATGTGGTGTAAGAAGGGTTTTTTTTGTTGTTTTTGTTGTTGTTGTTGTTTTGTGCTGGGGATTGATCCAGGGCATTGTCCATGCAAGGCAAACACTCTACCAACTGAGCTATATCCCCAGCCCACATAAGAAGTTCTGAAAATTAAATTGTACTCTTAAAAATCTTTTAATTGAAATATACACATGAATTTTGGGATTTTTTTTCTGGTTCTGTGAAGAATGTCATTGGTATTTTGATGGGTATTGTGCTGACTCTGTAGATCACATTGGTACTGTGGTGGTTTGAACAATATTAGTTCTCTCTCCATAAACATAAGAGGCCTTTCCACCTTTTAGGGTCTTCCTCAATTTCTTTCATCAGTGTTTTGTAATTTTCGTTGTAGACAAGTCTTTTCAATTCCTTAGGCTAAGTTTATCTCTAGGTGTTTTATTTTATTTATTTTTTATAGCTATTGTGAATGGGATTGCTTTCATGATTTTTCCAAGGAAATTTGTTATTGGCGGATAGAAAAGCTACTGATTCCAAAGGAAATAAAATCAGCATACCAAGGAGATACCTGCACACCCATGTTTATTGCAACACTATTCGTAACAGCTGAAACATGGAGTTGGCCTAGGTGCCAGAAGAATGGATAAAGAAAATGTGGTATATACACATAATGGAAGCGCTTTTAGCCACAAAGAAGAATGGAATCCTGTCATTTGCAGCCAAGCAGATGGAACTGGAGAACATTATGCTAAGTGAAATAAGCTAGACACAGAAAGACAAGTACTACACTCTCCTATGTGGAAACTAAGAAAAGTTAACCTGAAATGAGGGACTGGGTGGGGTGCTGGGGGCTGGGAGCAGGTGGGGGTGAGGGTGGAAGACGGGTGGTTGAATACGATATGATGGGTGTGTGCTGTATGCATGCATAGAAATATCTCACTGAATCCTATTAATAGGTACAATTAATATGTGTTAATAAAAAAATAAACTTACCAATTTATATTGAAAAAGAAATGTACACTCATACTAAAAAGTACACGTGTCACAAACTGAACACACCTGTGTAATTGGCACCCAGATTAGAAAAAATGGAACATTATCAAAACTCTAAAACCCTTAAGATAGCTATCCTCCTGGCTTCTGTGAATGCAGATTGATTTTGCCAGAGTTTATTTGTTTAAAGGAATTTACATAGTTTCTTCTCTGTGCCTACCTTCTTTTGCTTAACATTATGTTTGTAAATTTCATCCACGTTGTGTGTAGCTGCAGATTCATGTTTACCACTGTAGAATAATCCATTGTGGAATATCCATTCCACCACTGATTGGCATTTGTAAAATTACCTGTTTTATTCTACGACAGTGCTGCTCTGTATATATATCCTAATACATGAATGGGGTGGTGGTGGTGGTGGTGGCAGACACCCAAGGGTGGAATCTTTGAGTCAGAGGTTACAGGCACACTGAGGTTTATAGTTGCCATCACACAGATTTATGTAGTGGTTGCACAATTCCGGCTCTTACCAGCGGTGCTTGAGAGTTCCAGTTGCTCCACGTCCTCGTCAACATTATTTCCTTGTGTTTTCCATTTTCACAAGTCTGTTCGGAACGTACTGGTATTAGATAATAGCCTAACTTGCACTTGCTTGGTTTCTGATGCAGTTAAACATATGTGTCCATGTCTCCCAGCTGTTTAGATACCCTTTAAAAGAGATGCCTCTTTGAAGATTTTGTCCATTTTTCCACTTGGTCATCTGTCTTGCTGATATATATGTAGGAGTTCTGGAAGGACAATTGCTTTGAAAATGGGAGACCCTCCTGTGGCATGGATAACGTTCCTTGACCTCCATTACATTTAGAAATCTGAGACGGAATCCTCCTGCTTTCTTAGGAGGAGGCCACTGAGTACTTACAAAGTTCACCAGTGACATGGACTGAGCATGGAGCAATTCAGCCGCCAGCTTTCCCACAAAGAGTGCTTCCTCTCAATTCAGGCTAGCACGTGGGGATGAGCACGTGGGGGCTGGAACAAGGACAGGAATAAAGTGGCTGGTGGGCCGTGAGGAAGTCCTAGATGGGGCAGTGGTGGGAGCTCAGGTGCTGTACTTGGGCTTATTTTACAACTGGGCAGATGGGATGAAGCTTCATCTGCAAGGGGCTGGTCAAGAAATGACCAATGAGTGGTGGGGGACTCATGAGGAAGACGGGCAAGGATGTGCACAACTAGTATCTGCTCAGCTAAGAAAAAAATGCTTTTGCTTAATTCGGAGACCATCTGAAAAGCCAAAACTTGGAACAAAAATATCTCTGGCAGCTACCCAGATGAATGCAGATGTGCCACTGGGCATGTTTCAAGATTCTGATGCTCATCAGGTATCCCAGGCATGAAGCACAAGGACACTCCTAAGTCCACGTGTCGGAGATTGGTCCAGCCATTGCTGTGTTTCTCCATACCCTGCACACACAGCACAGAGGCAGACCCTGTGTCCTTCAATAATACCATAAAAGGCCATTTCCCTCTTGATTTTCATTTTACACAGTGGAAGGTGGCAATGTAGACATTTATCCTAAGTGAACTTAAAATGAAACTCAGGAAAAAAGTTCCTTGACTTCCATAAATTGTATAAATTTACATTGAATATTTACTATATGCTAGGTAAAATGCCAGAAGAGATAAATAACATATGGGTTTTCATTCAAGAAATTCACAATATTGTGGTAGAACTAGTAAAGCAGTTAATTTCAAGGTAATATAATGGTTGTAGTGTTAACAGAGAAGCGGGCTCAGGAGGGCACACACAGGGCGGGAGTCTTGAGAAACTTCCTGAAAGAGTTAATGCCTTCAAGTCTGTTTCTTCCTATCATCTGCAAAGGAGGTATGCTTGAGAAAAGTTAGGAATTACACAACTGCAGCATGCATCAAGGCAGAAGGAAAAGATTTCCAATTTTGTATCTGCTTAAATACCCCGTGCTGTTATACCTGGGGGCTCATGGCTTAACCAACATTTTTTGTTTCTCATTGAGAACATGGACTCAATAAAAGTTAATTAAAACAATGTGCAATGTGACCTTGTGTGAACTAATTACTGTTAATAGAAACAAGCTTTTCTCACTCGTGGAAACCCAAGGAAACATTTGCCATCCCTTTACAAAGCTCTATCAGAGGGACTGGGGTTGTGGCTCAGCGGCAGAGCGCTCGCCTTGCACGTGTGCGGCCCAGGTTCGATCCTCAGCACCATGTAAACATAAATACATTGCATTGTGTACAACTAAAGTAAATAAATAAATATTAAAAAAAAGCTCTATCAGAGCTCATGATGGATTTCAGCATCTTGCTCCGGCTGGAAACCATAAGAAATTGGGCAGCTGTGCCACCAGGGGTCGGGCAAACTGAGGGTCTGCTTTGGTGTAGTTCAGTGGAGACTCCCTCTAACAGGCAGGAGAGCTAAGATGAGTGGAAACACTACAACTAAAAAAAAAACAAAAATATAAAAAAAAACAAAAAATTCTATGTAGAAAGTTGTGAGCCACAACAGAAGGGGTTGGGGGAGTTAGAAAGCTTTTCTCTGCTCTTTTCCAATAGCATGTGACAAAATAGCAGTTGGATCTGTTGGGATGCATTTGGCTGCAAGTAATAGAAATGTTAATTCATCACGATTGGAACAGTTAGGTGGTTTGTTGTTTCTCATAATAAGAAATCCAGAAAGTTCTTGAATTGATGCATTCCAGGATTGACTAATTCACCACCTTTCCAGTGTTTCAAAGATCCAGAGTACTTCCATCTTTCTTATTTATTTATTCTAATTTGTTATATATGACAGCAGAATGCATTACAATTCATATTTACTTCCATCTTTCTACTCTAGCATCCTAAATGTTTTGGCTTATCCTCATGGGCAGCTCACCTGATGGACCCAAGATGACTGCTCTGGTTTTAGGAATGACATGGACTCCCAACGACAAAGGCAGAAAAGCAAATAAATGTTCCTCTTCTTATTTTTTGTTGTTATTGTTTTTAGCAAGGAAAAGATTCCCAGAAACCCCATCTGTAGATTTCTTTCAGTTACATTAGCCTGAATTCGCATTCCTCACCCATGCCTAAAACCAATCATTTGGCAGGGGAAGTCATTCCCACACTTTTGGCTTAGAACATGAATTTCCATCCCTGGGTAGGAGAAAGCCTAGCCTTCCCTGAAGGACTTGGTAACTTGGACTAGGATGAATAAAATCAGAGTTGTATTTACAAGAAAATGGGTGGATGATCTTGGAAGGCAACTATCCATGCTAAACAAGAGTTCTTTGCTTTCTCTCCTTGGACTTCAGGGACTTGAGGACTTGAAGATTGCCCCTTTGGTCTTCTCATTTCTTCTCCTTGTTAGTATGGAGCAAGTGACCTGTTAACAAATTTAAAATCTCAGTGGCTTAAAAAAAAATCTCAGTGAAGATGATTCTGATCATCAGGTGACTCTCCCTGTGACCAAAGGACTCAAGGTTCCCATTCTTCCACCTTGTGGTTCCACTGTCTTCAACACGTGGTCTCTAAGGTTTCTGCAGGAAAGTCATGGCTGCATGTCATTAACTTGGCATGGGACCACTTTGTTACTGAGAACGAGAACCTATCAAGATCTCAGGGGCCAGACTTTGCTGTGTGCCCAGGCAGAGATGTAAGGAGCACCAAGCTAGCCTCTTCCTCATTATTATCATCTTTTTTGTTACCATTATTATTATTAATACACATTTTGAAAGGACAGTCACTCTCTAGATATATGTAGGGCCACTCATGGTTCTTTTGTGCTTACTGACCTAATCTCAGAGAGCCATTTCCAGGAGATAATGAAACTTACATGCTGGTTTGAGGTGCTGAGGGACTAGATAGACATGCATTTCTAAGGAGAGGGGTGAAGTCTGGGGACTTCTATCTTCTTCACAATCTCTGTCAACAGTAGATGCTGGTTCAGAAAATGTGGAACTTATAGCAGATGCTTTGATCTCCTTGGTACCTTTATTGTTTTCATCTTCTCAGTTCCCAGTTTGCTTTCTTTCCCAGTACCCAGAACAGACGGCTCTTTGTTAGACGGATGCCTTTGTACTTTGCCTGTGTACAGGGTGGGAAGTACCTGGAAATGCATATTTCTCTGAGACAGCCCTTGTGTTAGTCTATTTTTTCACAACTATAATGAAATACTGAAAGCAAGACAACTTTATCAAGAAAAGAGGCTTGTTTAGCTCACAGTTCTGGAGATTGAAGGGCAGAGCACTAGCATCAGCTTGGTTCTGGTGAGACAGGAACTTCATGCAAGCTGGGCAGGAGCACCTGAGAGAGGGAAGATCACATGACCAGACAGGAAGCCAGAGAGTGTGGTGTCCCACAATCTCTCCTGGGGGCACAGCTCCCGTTGACCTTCCATTGTTCTACCTCTCAAAGGTCTCACCTCCCAACATTGCCACACTGAGAACCAAACTGTCAACATGAAATTCTTGGGGAACAAAGGACCATATCCAAGCCATAGCAACCCTTAGCTAATGGGGGGAAGGTCTGTTGGTCTCTATACTTCCCTGGGGGATGAGCCAGTTGCCCTGCAAGCCTGGGGCCTTGCTTGACTCCACCTCCCTCCACTGGGTCCCACTTCCTTACTTTCCATTCAGGGGACACCAACCAATAAATCAATTTCTTATCTCAGGGTCAGCTTCTGGGGTGCCAACCTAAGACAGGATGTAAACTGAAGAATCAGAATTTTGCAGATTCCAGTTCCTGTTAAACCAAATAGCTGAGAGGGGTCTTTGGGTATATCACTATCTGCCTCCCACCTCAGCTGTTACATGTGTAAATCAGAAGATCACAAAGGCAGGCTTTGGTGTGATATGGAGTCCCTGAGTGGTAATGGGACTCAGATGTCCCCTAGCTGCCAATCAGCCCACATCTGGACTTCAAAGGGTTCCAAGAAACTGGGCTCAGCCCACGGCCAGCAAGGTCATCTGAAGACTGAATTTAAATCAGCTGAGAAGGTCACATCTATCCACTGAGTTAGACTTGCTTTTCTCAACAGGATATTTGTACTGTGAACTCATAGAATTTGGATTGCAGAATATGAATTTCCAAAGATTCTTGCTGGGATTACACAGTCTGCCGCACGTTAAGTTACTCTCAGCTGCACGTTGACCATGTAAAAAGCCATTCCTTCCTTTCCTATTCCAATATGTGCTCTCTTTCATTTTGGTTGGGACTGTCTGGTCGGGGAACTTCTGATTTCTCCCAAACATTGGAGATAAGTCCAGAAATGATGTCAGAGTAGGTTCATACAAAGGAAGAACAAAGTATGTACCAGGCTGAACCACAAGCCACTGGTAGGGGGGATTACGTGGCCTTAGCCACTGTGCTAAACTCCATAAAGTGCCACCCAGATCCTCTGTCAATAAAGACTCACTGTCCCAGCAGTGGAAAGTGCTACCAGCCCACAGGGATTGTGTGGGCTTCAGAGAGGCCCCCTTCCCAGGGGCTCAAATCGAATGACTGACCCACGCATACACAAGAGGAGGAGGTCATCCCAGCCCAACCTGGAACAGCTCTAAAGAGCCATCTGACCTCCTCAGCCCCAACCTCAAGGGGCTGACCAAGGCTGCCCTGGGCTGAATTTGTCTTCTAATCCTTTCCCCCTTACACAGATGTTCACTTTTTAACCAACACCGTGTGTGCACATGCACACAATCCCATGTCAGAGTCTGCTTTCAAGAGCATCCAACCTGTAATCATCACGTTCTCCTCTCTCAACAGCCAGGACTTCAGGGGTGACACACACAGTGGCCACAGTCAATGCTAGACTCGGCTCTCCTGGTGCTTTAGAGCCTTCTGGGGAATTGTCTGGCAAGGTGGGGGAGGAGAAGCCTCCAAGTGCAGTCTGATGGCTAGGGCCACCTCATTTTGCTGTACACGGAGGGGTGACGAGGGCTTAGTGCTCTGTGCTGGGGAAAGGCATCACCACCTAAGACCAGCTCCTCTTTATCCAGTTACCACTGAATCCTTCCTCTCCCTCAGCCTCACATCCTGACCTTAGCAAGTTAGCCAGTCCTGCAGACTCTGCATTCCAAATATATTCTACTCCTTTTCCTTTCCTCTGCTTCCACCCCAGCCAATGCCACAATCATCTCCTTCCTGGATTCCAAGTACCTTGCCTCTTCCTAATTCATCCTCCACACTGTGGCCAGAATGACTTTTGAATAACTCTATTTTTCACTTCGAAGAGCTCTCATAATTACTAGCTTTTGATTCATAACTATCTTTGAACATTTGGTATATGCATATGGTTCCTTACCCCTACAAGATATTAAATATATGGATTTTAAATTTGTGTTCTGATTAGACGATCAGCTCACTGTTCTCAGCCACATGTTCTTTCTCTTGTTGAGTTTGTTGATGCTTTTTTTTTCCTTCCGGGCTGAGAGTCTTCTTCAAATGTTTGGTGGATTTAGATTGTGTGTAATTCTCTTTTTCTCTGTTGTGAAACTACAGCTAGGTTTCAGCAAGCCTCTTGGGGCCTGGGCAGAAGCTGTTGCTTCAACTTAACACCATGGGGAATGTCAGTTGATGCCACCAGCTAGGGTGCTCCTTGTCCCATCTGCCTGTGAAGAATGCCTGTTCACCCTGGGTGTTATCAGCTGTCCAGGGCTCTGACTTGACCCTGTCCCCAGATTTCACACTGACAGGTCCCATTTAGAGGCAGGAGCAGAGCAGTCTTTTCTGCCTGGGAAATCCTTCCTGACGATGCAAAATGAAGACCATCCTCATGTTTTTCTCCTTCATTGCTCTGATCACAGGAGTTCATTAAATATTTACTTGTTTGTGGTCAGCCTTGCCTACTAAACCAAGATCTATGAAGCAGAGGTCAGGTCTGTCTCGACCACCAAAGTACCCAGATCTGAATATTGCACTTTGACACATGTTTATTTCAAGAAATATTGAATAATGTATTGCTTTTGCTCCCACACCAGCCTGCATTTAAAGAAAGGATTCTTAACTAAACGCATTTGGAAAACAGCTGCAAGAGAAGGCACACTACGAAATGAGAAGCAAAGGACCTTGTGCTTCCATGTAGATTCTGTGGGGTGAATGAATCAGCAGGGTTTCCTGTGCAAAGCCCCCATTCCCAAGGCAGTGGCAGCTCTGGCGTCTCCCACTCTCACTCTGGAGCCTGACTTCACCTTCCCGAGAGGAGGGAGCTCCTTCCCCGTGAACTCTGCTGCTAGAAGAGAGAGGCGGAGCCTGCGGAAGCTGCTGCAGGACTGTTAGGAGGCTTTGGAGAGAGTCTCATATGAGTAGCTGGGTTCTGGGGGCAGAGGGCTCAGCAGGCTGGAGGTGGAAGGAAAGGCTTGATGCTATGTCACTTTTGAGTCATGCCCAGGTGCTAGCACCCCCACCCCGCCTATCAGCATGACCGTGCCATGTGCACCCATCTGCCCATTCCTCCTCATGGTGGTGCAGCTGCAGAAAAGAATATGCTATGACACTATGAGGAGGCGGGAGCTTCAGAGAGACACTACCCCTGTTTTATAGGTAAGAGAACTGGGCCAGAGCAGAGATGATTAGCCCAAGGTCACCTAGGCATAGTAAGGGGAACTGGGGCCAGAATGCAAAGCTCCTGATTCCCAGGGCATCTGGGACTGCACCAAACGGCTTGCGCATTCTTTCTCTCACTCTCATCCCCTTTTACATTGTCTCTGCTCCATTTTGTCCCCCAGGCTTTTACCATTTCAGCCCTTTGCACCACCATGCAACTCAACAGCCCTGCTTGGGACTGAAAGCCTTGCTGGCCTTTGACATGGGGCCATCACCTACTCAAAGCTCCCTTTAAGGCATCAAGCAGAACTAGGGAGCTGCAGTATGAAAGCAGGGAATGGGTTTGGGCTAGGGCAGGCACCAGCCGGGCTCCCTGATCCTCTCTCTGGAACTGGGCTGAGGGTGACAAGGGGCAGCTTGATGTGGCACATTGCTCCAAATTAAACAGAACAGGGCAAGGGCAGATACCCAGGTGGGTGTTTGAGAAAGGGACCAGTCAGGCTAAGGAGGCCTTTGGAGCATTAGCGACAAGCCAGGACTCCAGGGTGATCTATCCCGTTCAGGGGCATTTTCTAGAGTGTGTTCTGTGGAATGCTGGACCCAGAATATGGGGATAAAAGGTTCCGAGGTCAGCCAACTTTGGGACTCGCTAGTTCCTACAAATATGTGTATCTCTCCTGTCACTGCATAGTACACTTTGGCTTGTTGAAGGTTCAGAACGACCCTACAATACTGAGATGTGAATTGTAAAACGGTGAAAATAGGGGGACAGGAACTTCGTTTGATGACCTCAAAGTTTTGCAGGCTCCTGGGCGGGAGGGGCAGGCCTCCGAGCCTCTGCACCGGGCTCCTGAACTGTCGCCTCTTCTGTCCTCCCAAATAGGCTGCCTCGCGCCACCGCTGCGCTTCCGAGGCGCATTCTCCCACCCATCTGAGCTCAGGCATCCTGCCTTCTCCTCCGCATTTTGTTTATGCCTATTTGAGATTAAAAAAAAAACACCAAAACAACAACAACAACAACAACAAACAAACAAAACCCCCTAGTAAATAGTTGCAGCCCAGAGCGAGAGCTAGCCAATGAAACGCCGAGCTGGAGCATTACAGCATCAGCGAGGCTGCCCATTGGCTGCTCTGCCCTGAGGAGACGGCTGCGGCTCCACCCGCCCTCCGCCCCTGGCCGGGCTGCAGCCCCGCGCGTCCTCCCGGCCTAGGTGAGCTCCGGGAGGTGCAGCGGGGAGGTGCCCTTGGCCCTGGGCCCGGGTCGCCTGCTGGACAGGCCAGCGTTGGCTTTGCAGCTGCTGCCCCCAGCCTGTCGCGGCGCGGTCCTAGATGCCGCGGTGTTCTCACAGCGGTATTTATGCTCACCCTGGGGCTGGGCTGGTGAAGCCGATTAGCCCTTCCGTCAAAGTCAGTCCTGGGCCTCTTTGCACTGTGGAGCCTTCTCTGCCGTCCCCAGCCCACATTAATCTCCCCTTGACTTCTAAAATACGTCGTGTCTGCGTCCATCATTTGGTACTTGTAGCAAATACTGTATTGTGGTGCAGTGCCTTCTGCAGTCCCCCTTTCTACCCTCAGATAAAAATGTCTTGATCCCCCACCCCCACCCCCCCACACACACACACACACACACACACACACACACACACACACCATTTCTGGAATAAAGACTATATTCCCAATTCCATCACAACTAAATGTGACTAAGTTATGGCCAAATGGGATGTTCATGTTCAAGTTTCAGAAAAGTCTTTAAACAGGGAAGGGGTGTGTGTGTGTGTGTTTGTGTGTGAAGAGAGATTTGTTTTAAGGAATTAGCTTATGTAATTGTGAGCCTGGCAGGTCCACAATCTGCACTCTCAAGGCAGTGTTCGAGGAAGTGATGGTGCTGTAGCTCAAGTCTGGAGGTGGAATTCTCTCCTCCTCTGGGGGTCTCACAGGCCTTCAACTGATTGGGGAGGCCCATCCATGTTACAGAGGGTCATCTGTCTTACTCAAAATCTGCTGATTACGATGTTAATCTTATCTGAAAAATGCTTTCATAACAATGTCTAGTCTGGTGTTTTGGCAAAATAAAACAAAACTGGGTACTATGGCTGTTGTAGACTGAGTTTTTTCATTGTTCCCCTTTCCCCACTGATAGTTCACTGAAGCCCTGACCCCGATATCTCTGGATGTGACTGTATTTGGAGATGAGGTCTTAAAGATGTGGTGAAGTTAAAACACAAGGCTGTTCGAGGACGCCCTAATCCAATCTGACCGGTGTCCTTTAAGAAGAGGAGATAGACACACAGAGAGACACCAAGGGTGCACATGCCCAGGAGGACACCTTGTGTGAAGAGGCAGCAAGAAGGCAGGCAGCTGAGGAGGGAGGCCTCAGGAGAAGCCAAGCCTGCCAGCATCTTGATCTCGGGCTTCCCACCTCCAGAACTGGGAGGAAGTAGATTTTGGTTGCTAAAGCCACCCAGCCTATGGAACTTGGTTTGACAACCTTGGAAAATGAATACACATGGTCTAACCAAGCTGACATGTAAAAGGCACCATCGTGGCGATGCTTGTTGACTGTGTGGCGCATACTCACAGGCAGACACAATTCAGTCATCTTTGGGGATCATGAGGGTTTCTGTGCCATGCTAAGGAACGTGGGCTTTGGAATCGTTTGTGCTGGTTGGCGATTGAAGGTGGTAGGACAAATCCCAGTGTTTACTTTGAGGGACTGATTGGATGTTGATGCCTCCAATCAAAGTAGAGAATACAGGTGAGTTCTTCTTTTCTGGTAGTGGATGCAGGTACAGCATCAATGAAAGCAGTTGCTTTTGTGCATGTTGAATCTATCTGCCTGTGGTTCATCCCTAGAGGGATTCCAGGGGGCAAAATGATATACTAGTGTGGAGCTCAAATCTGGTTGGAAATCCAGATTCCCATGTCCACATCTGTCCAGCAATCTCATTTCTAGGAGCAGGGCACCTCTCCACCGTACTTGCCTCAGTACCAGACTTCCCAAAACGCTGGCTACCATTTCCCTCCCCCCTTTCTTTCTTTTTATCATTGTTATTATAACAAAATAAATTTCAGAAAGGATGTGGGCACTGTTGAGGATTCTCTGCCTCACAAGGATCACCCAATTGTAATTCATAACAGACTCCACTCCTATTCCAATGGCCTGGGGTATTTTTTTTTATTCTAAATCTTTTAATTTCTCCCCCAATATCCAAGGTTAGCTTGAATGTTTAGAAGGATCTGCCTTTGAACTATATGAAGAAATCTGGCTGTCACTCTAAGGATAAATTTGTCTGGAACCCATGCCCTGCTCTGCACCCCAATGTGGAACTTTGTTCCATGATCCAAAATGCATTCCCAATCACAGCGGGCCCATTTTCCTGCATTGAACACACAGGTAGGGAGATGGCAGAGGGGCTCAAGAATGGTCTAGATCTTTAGGATCCATCTCAATCTCATTTCTTGACTTGTGACCCTGGACAAGTCTCTGTCAATCTCAATGCCCGATCCCTGAGCCTTCTGGTTCTACCTGAGCCTCAGTGTCCTCCTTTGACAAAAGTAGTACATACACCTACCAGGCGAGCTGTTACGATGAATAAAGTGAAATAATAAATGTGGAAGAGCCTCCTACAGTGCCTGCCTCAGAGTGGAAAGCCAATAAATATTAAGGCATTCTGCATCTGAAAACCTCACCTCTGATTACTCTCTGTCCCTTCCCAATTAAATAAAACGGCGGCAGTAGTAATCACCAACCAGAAAATGCACTCCAAGGTACTTTTAACCATTTCCTGCTGGAGAGAAGTTTGCCTCCGCAGTTAGCTAAAAAGGTCTTGCTCCTCCCATGTCGGAAGGCCCTGGGTGAAGCGGCACACCTTGATGAGTTTGTTTCTGTCCCTCTGTGTCTCGTTCTGAAGGGCTTTCCCGCTGCCTTCATCTCAGGAAGTCACCAAGGAATGCAGTGGTGTCTCACCCCCACCTATCTGTCATGACAACTGAGCAAGAAAAGGAGCTGTGCTTAACTCTTTGTTGCCCAGCACGCATGAACCTCCTGCACCCAGAGGGGAGCAGCTCTCCATCTATAAAGCAAGAGAGCTCCTTTCTGGGAAGGTCTTTGCTTTTTCCGGCTTCCCAGAGAAATGCAGAAATCTCTCCTTAGGCACTGCTACCTGGGAACAGCCCTCCAGCCAGGGGCCACGTACCAACCTTCTAATGAGGATGGTACAGTTTGAATCTTTCTTTTGGATGATATCTCTGCTTCGCGAACCCTCATGCACTACAGTCTGAAGGTCCTCCTCCTGTGCTGGTAGAACCGTGGGGGCTGGTGCACACTCCACCAGTACAGTCCTGAGCTTTTCTTCTGGGCAGACCCCAACATAATAATGGTAATGATAATGATGCTAATGATTGTAAAATCCACAGTAACTCCCATTTATGACCCTATTTGGCTTGTAAGAATTGGCAGATCACCAACACCTCTCTCTCTCTTATTATTGTGTGCCAGGGACTGGGCAAAGTGCTTGGCATATATTATCACCCTTACTTTTCCCAACAGTCCCATAGGCTAGCGCTATTATCATCCCCGCGTTATAAGTAGGAAGGCAGAGTTCAAAGACCAGATAGCCTGCAGAACCAGACCTTGTATGCAGTTCTATCTACACAAAGGTGGACCTTGAACATGCACCCAGTGACATCTTCTCGTGGATTCTGACCCTCTGCTGGTGGGACCAGCTTTTTCAGTTGTCCTGTGCTGCACCTAGTCTGAGCAGGGCTGCCTGGTCCTCTCCCATCCAGCGGCTCTCCCTAGCAGGGCTCCTGTGCATGGGCTGCAGGTGGAAGGGAGGGGAGGCCAGGACAGAGCTGGGAGGCCGGTTGCCTATTGATTGACTGAAATTGGATTTGTTGACACAAACTGCCAGCATTTCACAGTGATGAAAGGATTGCCCACCGGCCTCATAACAAGCAGAGATTTCCCCGAGGGCCACCAGAGCTGCTGGTGTGGTTCTTTTGTGAGGAGAAGAAAGCAATTAGGAGAAGGGGTGAGGTTATTAGGTCTTATTGCTTCCCTCAGCTCCTGCGTGGGCTGCAGGCTGCACGGTGTGGGATTTGGGGCTTCCAGTCCTACGTGCTATGGATTCTGTTTGTGCCTCTTTCACTGCGGAAAGCCAGTCGGGGACCAACACAGCTCATGTATGCTGACTCTAAAGCATATGGAGAATGCAGACACAGATTTGGGTCACCAAAAGAAACCAGCAGGTGGAACCAGTTTTAGCAGACTTTAAAAATAACAGCATCATTGGGGTATAAATGCAAATCCACGAATGCACTAGGCACACACACATCTCTCCTCTCTCTTGCTTTTTCCATCCATTAAAATGTTTTGTCACATTAAAGATGCTCTGGCTGGCATGGTTTAAAAGATACATTCAGGTAAGATGACCAGCTACGCACATGGGCAGGGAAAGAGGGGGTGAGGGCGTTGTGTTCTGCTGAGATAGTTTGATTTTGTAGTTATTTATTGGAATCTGGAATATGCATGGGAGGAGGGGTGGGTGTTTGACAGGGAAATGTGACAGAGAGAACATCAGGAATAATGTCACCTTATATTTGTTCAAATGTTATTTTTCGTTGTGGTGAAATACATGTGACGTAAAACGTATGATTGTGACCATTTTTAACCCTAGCTCAGGGACATTAAGGACACATTGTTCAACTGTTACCGACATCCATCTCTACAACTTTTCATCTTCCCCAGCTGAGATTCTGCACCCATTAACCACAAAGTTCCCATTTTCCCTTCCTATAGTCCCCTGGCAAACACCAGGGGACTGTGCTACTTTCTGTGCCTATAAATGTGACTATTCCAGGTACCTCAAGTGAGTGGAATTATACATTTTTTGTGTGTGACTGGCTTATTTCATGTAGCATCATGTCCTCAAAGTGCACCCATGGTGTAACAGGTGTCAGAATTTCCTTCCCTTTAAAGGCGGAGTAACATTCCCTTGTGCATATAGACTATATTAAAATGTTTTTATTAGTGCCTTGTAGTAATGTGGAATAGTAGGGTTCTTTTTGATGTAATCATACATGCATGAGATACAGTTTGCTCCATTTCAGTCCCTAGTACTTCCCCTTTCCCTACCTGCCTCTGCCCTCTGGTCCCCATTCTCCAATCCAATGGTCTTCTTTCTATTTATCATCTTCAATTTTTAAGGTAGTAATATCAGCTTTGGGAGTTGAAGGTGGAATAGGATAGTTCTTCCCTGAAGTTTGCTCTAAGAAGATATGTACTTCATTTTCGGTTTACAAGACCAAAGTAATAATTATACTATTAAGGCTCTTCGTTTGAGAAGTTTGATACACATAAGGTGAAATTCTCTGTGGTGTATTCATGTATGTACATAGCACAAATTACAGACCACATTTCCCCCCATCATCTATCAATGGACACTGGGTTTTTCCGTCTTTTTGTAATTATGACTGATTCTCATGAACATGGATATGCAAATACCTGGTGGAGACTCTGCTTTCAGTTATTTTGGGTAGATAGCCAGAGGGGGGATGGCTGGACCATATGGGAATTCTATGCTTGATTTTTGTGAGAAATTGCCTTCCCTTTTCCCACGGCAGTTACATGACCCTTTTCTATTCCCACTAGTCACGTGCAGGTGTTCCGATTTTTCCATATCCTTCTCTATGTATGTATATTCTGTTCTGTTTAAATTTCGTAGCCATCCTAATGGGTGTGAAGTGATATTCCGTTGTAGTTTTGGTTTCCTTCTCCCTAATGATTAGTGAGGTGGAGCACCTTTTCATGGCTACTTGTCACTGGTATATCTTCTTTGAAGAAGTAGCTATGCAAGTCCTTTGCCCACTGATAACTAAGTTGTTTGAGTTTTGATTGTATGTTGCTTTATTTTGGTTTTTACAAAGGATGGGGCTAGAGTTAGTGGATTTACCCCATATTATAGAGAGGAAACGAGGGTCAGAGATGTTTGGGAACTTGCTTCCAGTTACCCCGTTGGTGGCTGGCACAGAACCACAGCTTTGGGTTCCCAATTTCCTGCCTTTCCACTCTGCCATGCTGTCTACCCCTGAGAGGGTAGGATGTGGTCCACCCTCTTCCAGACTTCACACTTCACTTAGGGGACGATGCATGATGATGTCAAGGATAGGTAAAATGAAGGCAGCAGATGACACATTCTATTGACATTCAGAAAAGGGGGCTGAAGACTGGGTCCTTTGGGGGAAGACTCAGTAGCACAGGGAGAACCAGAGCTGAATGGTAAAGGATACTGCAATAACAGCCAACCTCACACTCTGTGGAGAAAAACCGAAAGCTTTTCTTCTAGGACCTGGTTCCAGGCAAGGGTGCCCACTCCCCCTACTTCCGGGTAGTACTTGAAGCGGTGGACAGAACAATTAGACAAGAAAAAGAAATAAAAGACTTCCAAAGGGGAAAGAAAGAAATGAAACTTTCTTTCTGTTAGAAAACTGCTGAAACATAGTTAACTTAGCCGGGAACACCGTGTTAGTGAAATAAAAGGGTTTATTGGGGTGCCACGTGGGCAAGGGTAGGGAAAGGAAGGGAAGGGGGGTAGGGACGGGAATAGGGACAGGCAGGAACCGAGAGAGGCAGGAACAGAGAGCAGGAACAGAGAGCAGGAACAGAGAGAGATTTCAGTCCGGGGCTGGTTTAAATAGAGTAGGGGTCATAAAACCCCCTTGGAGTGAGTCCTTGCCCTATAGGGCAGCAGAGGTCGGGGGGGGGGGTAGTGGACAGGGCATTTGCTGGTCAGGTTTTTTGGTCACGCTGAGGATCCTGGGAGCTGTAGTTTTTCACAAAGCACCTAGGGAGGTGTGGCCTTCTGCCTGGGAGGCGCAGCCTTCTGCCTGGAATCCAACACTTTCTTTGCAGATGACATGATTGTATACATAGAAAATCCTAGAATTAATGTAAAAAAATACTATTGGAGCTAATAAACAAATTCAATGAAGTTACAGGATAGAAAATAAACATACAAATCAGTTACATTTCTGCACATGGTGAACTATTATAAAAAGGACATCAATAAAATCATTCCATTCACAATAGCAACAAAAAAGAATAAAATACTTTACAATAAACGTAACCAAAGAGATGAAAGCCTTCAACACTGAAAATTATAAAGCATTGATGCTAAATAAGACAAACAAATGGAAAGATATCCACATGAATTGGAATAATTGATGTTGTTAAAATGTCCAGACTACCCTGGGTGGTCTACAGATTTCAATCCCTGTTAGTCTCACAGTGGCATTCTTTGAAAAAATAGAAAATAAGAAATCCTAAAATTCAGATAGAACCACAAAAGACTCCAAATAGTCAAAGCAATCTTGAGTAAGAAGAATAGAGCTGTAAGTATCACATTCCTTGATTTCAAATTTATTAATATTCAAATTTTTGATATTTAAAATTTACAAAGCTATAATCTAAACAGCATGGTCTGGGTGTAAAAGCAGACACATGGGGCAATGGAACAGGATTCAGAGCCCCCAAATAAATTCATACACATACAACAACTAATCTTCAACAAAGAGGCTAAGAATACACACTGGTAAGAAAGGACATTCTCTTAAATAAATGGCATTGAAAAAACTGTATATTCACATGCAGAAAAAAATTCAAGTGGATTCTTATCTTACACCATACACAAAGATCAACTAAAAATAGAATATAGACTTAAGCATAAGACCTGCAACCATATAACTAACTTGCAGAACAAAACATGGGAAATCTCCATGACATTGGTCTTAGAGATGATATTTTTTATATGGCCTCAAAAACACAGGCAACAAAAAGCCAAAAGAAACAAGAGTGGGTGATTTCTAACTAAAAACTTCTTGTGCAGCAAAGGAGACAATAAAAAAAAAAAAAAAGAAAAGAAAAAAGAAAAGGCAATATTTTGGAGAAAATATCTGCAAACCCATATATACAGTAAGGGCTTAATGTCCAAAATATATAAGAATCCATGCAACACAATAGAAAAAAAAAAAACCTGATTAAAAGTGGAGGAAAAAATTACAGAGGGCCTGAATAAATTTTTTCTAAGAATTCATACAAATGGACAAGAGGTATATGAAAAGGTATCCAGTTACTAAAGATTAGGGAACTAAGAATCAAAACCACAGTGGTATGTCACCTCACACCTGTTACAATGGCTATTACAAAAAAAGGCAAGTGTTGGTGAGGTTGTGAATGTTATGGTTTAAAGGTGGTGTCCCCCAAAAGCTCACATGTGAGACAGTGCAAGAAGTTTGGAGGAGAAATAATTGGGCCATACCCTGAACTTAATCAGTGAATTAATCCCTGATGGGATTAACTGAGTGGTAGCTGGAGGCAGGTGGGTGGGGCTGGAGGAAGCAGTTCATTGGGGGCGTGGCTTTGGGATATATACTCTGTATCTGGAGAGTGGAGTCAGTCTCTCTCTCTCTCTTTTACCGATCACCATGTGAGCTGCTTCCCTCTGCCACACTCTTTCACCATGATGTTCTGTTGTACCAAAAATGTTGTAGCCAATGAGATGTCAATTAAAACTCCAAGCCACATCACACTAATGCCAATAAAAAGCCTTTATTAAGCTGATCAGCGGCCACCATCCTCACACATCACACAGTGTGACAAGATGGTGCGCAGGCAGTGATTTTTCAAGGGTTTATAAAGAGCAAAATCACAGAGGGCGGAATATTCAATTGCAGGGTTTCAGCCAATGCAAGCAAGCCACGGTACAGAAGCTGAATCTAGGCAGTTAGCAAGACAAAGCAATGGGTACAATAATATTTCCCACAGGACTTTCCAGGTTGATATAGCAACGATTAAGTAGAAGGGAATGGGGTCAAGATGACCCTAGTTGAGTACATGTTAGAGAATGGTTACTAACATCTAGACAATCAATCTCTGACAAGGTATTTGCCCAGGAAAAATGGAAACCAAAGAGAGCAATTTTACATTGTATAGGAATTGCTGTTTTTATGCTGTCAAGCGTATTATGCTAGGTAACAATTAATGGGTACACAGGCAGGACTTTCCGTATTCTCTTATTTCTGAGAAACAGAACTTTTCTCGGAACTCCTAAGATGGCTGCTGAAGAACAAGATGGAGTCCCTTTAGTTCTCATACCACAGTTCTGCCTCACCTTGAGCCCCGAGACTCTGAAACCGTGAGCCCTCAAGTAAACTTCTTCTCCACAGTTGTTCTGGTTAGGTCTTTTAGTCGCAGCAGCAAAAAAGTTGACTAAAACAGTGGAGAAAAGGGAACTTTAAACATGTAGGAAAGCAGGGTGGAGATTCCTTAAAAAATTAAAAATTCAACTCCTTTATCTAGCATTCTCACTACTGGGTAGGTATCCAAAAGAAATGAAGTCAGTACCTTAAAGCTCTATGTGTACTCCCATGTTGATTACAGCCTTATTTATAGTAGCCGGGGACTTAAAAGCAGCCCGTGTCCATTGACAGATGAATAGACAATGGAACATTACGTAGCTTTTCAAAAGAAGGAAATTCTGCCAATTGCAACAGCAGACACCTGGAGGACCTAGGTTAAGTGAATCAGGCCAGACACAGAAAAACAAACATTGCCTGACCTCACTTAGATGTGGAATTTTAAAGTGTCGAAACTCATAGAAAAAGAGAATAGAAGGTTGGTTACCAGAGGCTGTTGGGAGAGGATCTGGGGAGATTTTGAGCAAGGAGTACAAAGATCCAGTTATGCAGCGCTCTGACTGTAGTTAACAATATTGTACTGTAGACTTGAAACTTGCTAAGAAAGTACTCTTTAAAGGTTCACCACACACCATAAAATACGGTAAAAAATGGTAACTAAAATATATGACAGATATGTTCATTGGCTGCAGTATGAAACAAATCACCTGGTTGTAAACTTTAAACAAGTACAAATTTCTTGTCAACTATACCTCAATAAAATTGAAAAAAAGAAAGGATAATATGATAGGAAGAAAAACGGCCCTCAAAGAGTTGCACATTCTAATCCCTGGATCTGTGAATAGCTTATACTCAGCAGCGGGGAATTAAGTTGCATTGGATTTAGGTTGTTGATCAGCTGGCTAGGAGATGGAGAGATAGTCTTGGATTATGTAAAAGGCCCAGTGAAGTCACCAATAATTTTTTTTTTTTTTTTTGGTTCGGGGATTGAACCTAGGGGGGCCTCAACCACTGAGCCACATCCCCAGTCTTTTTTTGTATTTTATTTAGAGACAGGGTCTTGCTGAGTTGTTTAGGGCCTTGCTAAATTGCTGAGGCTGGCTTTGAACTCATGATCCTCCTGCCTCAGCCTCCTCAGCTGCTGGGATGACAGGTATACGCCACCACACCCAACCCCAAGAATTCTTGTAAGTGGAAGAGGCAGGAGAGTCAGAGAAGTGACCACAGGCTCAGAGAGTCAGACTGATCAGATATAGAAAGACCTGACTGGCCATTGCTGGCTCAGAACATGGAGGAAGAGAAAATGATGAAGCTGGACATGAATTAAAGGGCTCGGACAGACTTAAACCAGTGGTAGCTATTACAAGAGGGAAAAGAGGGAACTGGACTCAACTTCGATTTGTGTGGAGGGGATTGGGCCATTAAAGGCAGAGTGAAGGAAGAGTAGGGGAAGCAAGAGAAAGCTCAGCAGAGCCAGGGAAGGGGAGAATGTTAAAGGGTTGGTTTGTGCAGGAGCTGGTAGGCCAGCCGTGTCTGTGAGCAGGTGATTATTGCAGTTAGGATTCCACCCTCCCCCAGAGATTAGGAGACAAAGGCCTGTCCTCAGGTGTTGGCTGGAACAAGCAATGACCTTTGTTTGAGTTTTATAGAGGCCTTATGCACACAGGCAGGGGGTCTGGGGTCATCTTAGCAATGTGGCTTGGAACTGTTAGCAACTACGTTAGTGTTTGTTCAAGTCTTTCTAGACCAAGGTTAAGGACTAGTCCAGAAGGGGCTTCAGAGGGCCCCTGCTAGAGGGGATCTTTGTCAGGGCCATGAGTTGGAGATAACAGGCAGCTTCTAGAAGCTGCAAAGGACAAGAAACCAGACTCTCACGGCTCTCCTAACACCTTGACTTTGCCCCAGCGAGATGCGTTTTGGACCGAAGACTTCTAGAACTGTAAGATAAGAAATCCGTGTTGTTTTAAGCCCCCCACATTCAAGTCTGTGGTAATGTGTTAGAGCAGCAATAGGAAACTAATACAACCAGTCAGAAATTGGATCAGTGGAAAATCAAGATCCAAGGTAAGAAAGATGCACACACGTAAGAGATACCTCTCCCTAGAAAAATGAATGTGCTTTGGGGAGAAATATGCACCAACACGGGTTGAGGGCTTTCCTTGTTCTGGCCTGGTGTAAGCACTTAGGCATGACTTTTCCAGAATCCTCTGAATTGGCACTCTTATTATCCCCATCTACAGGTGAAAAGATTGGGATGCAATAAACTGTCCAAAGTTATTACAGGGTCCCTGGCGAGCTGGGGAGGATGGAAAACAGAGTGTGTGACGTGCAGATCCCGAGAGCAGTCCAGAGCCGAGGAGAAGCAGCAGCGTCCTCCCTGTGTCCTTGCTGAGTTGACAGTAAACCAGAGCCAAAGAGACACTATCACCTTCCCTAGATCTTGAACCTGGGTCGGCTTTGTGTCTGGCTGGGCTGGCCAACAACTGGGAAGTGTGGCCTCTGCTTCCAAAGCCCTCACCTGCTCACAACCCTCCTCTGCCTCTCTGTAGCTAGGCTGGTGGAGGAGAGGAAGTCCCGGGAGTGGAGGCTTTTCAGTGCCAAGACCACAACAGGAGACATTTTGGAGCAATCAACTGGCCTTCCTTCCCGGGTTTGCTGAAGACCTGCCCGGCGGCCAGGCGCAGGAGACTTACTTTGGCTCGTGGTTTCAGGGATTCCAGGGCACGGTTGCCTGGCCCCTTTGGCTGGCGTTTTGGCGGGGAGCCCGTGGCAAAGGACACGCCCCCGAGGACCCCTCACTAGCTCCCCTCGCACGATTGCCTGCACCTCCAGCAGCCCAGCCTGCGCACTGAGCTCGCTCATCGGTGGAGTAACCCACCGGTGAGGGTAGAGCTCTACGATTCAGTCACCTCTCGGACACCACGGCACTGGGGACCAGGACTTCGAGGGCCATTCGATTCCAACCAGCGCACCATGCGCTATTACTCAGAAAATGAGCGAAGTTCTGTCGTACACACAACACGGAACCTAGAAGACAGTGTGCTAAGTGAAATAAGCTAGTCGCAAAAGAGCACATAGCGCATGATTTCATTCACATGAAATATCTGGACTAGGCAAACTCACAGGAACGGAAAGTGGGTTAGGGTCTGCTAGGAGCTGAGGGAGGGGATTAGAAGAGTGACAGCAGAAGCATTTCTTTTTGAGGTGGTGAGAAATTGTTCTGAAATTGACAGTGAAGATGGTTGTACCTATCTTAAATATAATCTGCATATATAATAAAATAAATATTATCTGTAAATATAATAAAATCCATCTAATTGTACACATTGAAGGGTGAATAGTGTGGTAAATGAATTATGTCTCAATGAAGTTGCCAAAAAAAAAAAAAAAAAAAAAAAATCGGGAAGATGCTTCAAGCCCACAGACTTCTTTGTGTTACCCCAAAATGTGACACCCAGGGATGAGAGGATCAGGAGCCAGGGAAGCCAGCTGGCACCAGGCTGCCACAGAGAGCACAGACACCCAGAGCCAGCCTCAGACTCAAGCTGGACACAGGTTCGAACCAGGCAGGACTCTGATCCCCAGTTTCCTCATTCAAAGAGCATGAGGTCAGGGATCCGTGTCCCCAACCTAAGTTACACCAGAGACTGAGCTGTAGGGGACTCCACCCTGGACCTAGGGTTAAGGATGAGGAGCGGGGAGGGGGTGAGGGGAGAAGACCAGAGTCAGACTCTTGCTGAGAAGGGAAGAGCAGCTGCCCACTGGTTGGGGCCTCCAGGCGAGGCCTCCTCTAACCCGCCTGCAGGGCTCATCCTGTAGTCCCATGAGACCGGGCAGATGAAGTGCCCAGCGGCTCTTTCTGAGCCTCTTTCTGCTGCAGCGGGAACTGGTGAGGAGGGAAGAGCACCCCAGGCATAGAGGAGTAGCTCCTTGCCACACCTGTAAATACTTGACAGATAGGAGGCTCCTGCTGTATGTGAGGTCCACAGGGCAGGTGGGGGTGGGGGAGAATCCAAAGCGAGGGCTGCCTTACCTTATTGTGTTGGTGTGTGCATGCCATCAGCAGATGTCTTTCAAGAGCTGGGCATTGTTCAGGGCACCATTTAGAGAAGGGTGAATAGGAGGACAAAGTCCATGCCCCATGGAACTGCTGTTTAGAGTCACACTGTCCTAGATGGTAGATGCCAGCACATGTCTGGCTGAGAAGTGCCTTAAATGGAAAATGCACAACTGGTTTCAAAATTGAGACCAAAAATGTAAAAGTAACGGGTTCTGAATTGGAGCAAATTATATTCTGTGCTTGTATGACTATATCCAAAATGAACTCCAATATCACGTATAACCATAATGCACTGATCAAAACATAAAAAAAAAAAAAATTTCACGAATGATTTTTTTATATTGATTCATATTAAAATAATAGTATTCTGGATACTTTGGGCTAAATAAAATAAATTCTTGAAATTGATTTTACCTGTTTCTTTTGGCCTTTTCAAATGTGGCTACTATAAAATGTAAAACTACTTACATAGCTCCAATTTTATTTCTATCGAATAGCACTATTCTAGTGGGAGATGTGGACAAAAGTTAATAAGCACATAAACACATATGGCAATATCACACAATAATTGATAGGATGGTGTCTGAGAAGGTGGTATCTGTGCAGAGACTTTGGAGGAGCCGCTGGGAAAGTGTGAGCAGCTGGGGTAGGTGAGCAGGAGAAGGTGGCTGGAGAGGCAGAGAGATCAGATCCTCAAGCAGCCCTGCAGGCTGTGAGGGAGCTCACCCTATTGAATGGAGATGTGCAGTTCACATTTGGAGATAAAGTTCTGGATCTTATAAGCAAAGCTGGGGCTAAAAGCATGGAGTTAAATGTCGTCTTAGATGATACCCTCGAACCCGTGCACATGGACATGCTCTGAGGGTAATGAAAGATGGGAAGGGAATGAATGATAATTTTGATCAGATCTAATTTGAGTCCTGCCACTTGCTTCCCTCCTGTGCTTCCTCGCCTGGGTGATGGATTTGAAGATGACCCTCTGAGATCTTCCCGTTCATTCATGGCAGCTCTACCTCCCTCTCTTGGAGCTGTGAATCACAGCATGAGAAGTTTTCTCCTGAGGCCGCCATATTGTGAGGAAGCCCCTTGTGGAGCGGCAGATGGGTAAAAGGAGAGTGGCTTGAAAATCTTCCAGACATTTAAGACATTCTAGTTGAGGCCCCAAGCACCACAGAACAAGCTGTGCATATTGCCAGCCCACAAAATGATGAGATCTATGTTTTAAGCTACTAAGTTTTGTAGTAATATGTTCTTCAGCAACAGACAAATGGAACAGTAGGTAAGATGGAGTACTGATCCATATCTTCTTTGACACTTGGGAGGGTGACATGAAATGCTAAGCCCAACTTCTGGCATTCAGTATTCCTTTTCTCTCCCTTTGGATGACTTATCCAATCAAAATCTGTGCCTTGTCTTAGCTCAGACCTGTGGAGTAACAGAAGATAACCTGAAATCCCATTTAATATCTGCCTTTTAAATGTATGGAAGTGACCATCAAGAGAGCACAGGCTATCTTCCCTGTGCTAGGTTGCACAGGATTCCCTCACCACAGGTGTGGTAAGCACAGCACTGGGCGTGACAAGCATGTCTCGTCTCCTCCCTTTGTCTGGACACACCACACCACTGACCACGCTGGCTGACACGACTCACACCGCAGGCTTCTAGGATTCTGATCCTAGTATTAAATGATGTACTATCATTCCCAGTTTCATGATATCCCAGATGAGATCAATTTGCTTCCCCTGTTCTTATCCAAATAATGTATTGAAATGTGAGGGACTGCAGCCAGGTTAGAGCCAACGGAGATCCCCGTGTATGTTGACATCTGCTCACTGACGGGCCGTGCTGGGGGTGCCTGTGCAGCCAGTTATGTGGGAATCACCAGCACTCCTGTCACCCTGTTTTCCATCTGTTTGTGGGTATATTCATTTGGGTCCTTTAGCCTATATTACCTACTGGTGTTCTGTTGTAATGGCTGGTCTTGGTTGTCTGATGGTGTGAGGTGCCACTGTGGGCAGAGGCCACCCTGGTTTTCTCTAGTTGACATTTATGTTGAACGTGTGGGAGGAACTCACTGAACTTGGGAGGAACTCACTGAACTTCTGGGTGACTTCTTTCATCCACACCACTCAGTCAATACACCTGCCTTCTTATTTATCCCTGTTCTGACCCTATGCCATATTTTTGTTCACAATTATTTACCATGTAGATTATGTGGGGAAGTCAATTTAACGTGAATTATTAAATTCTTGTTTTTAAAATTTTTTTAGTTGTTGATGGACCTTTATTTCATTTATTTGGTTTTATATGTAGTGCTGAGAATCGAACCCAGTGCCTCACATGTGCTAGGCAAGAGCTCTACCACTGAGCCACAACCCCAGCCCTAAATTCTTGTTTTTAGTGAATCGATTATATTCAACCTAGGTGGAATCCTTCATATTTAGATCATAGAAAATCATCCAAGGCAGGAAAGGGTGGCTAGGAAAGGTCCCCCTTAGGCTCCCTCAAAAGGGCGGGGTGCCGTGGAGATGTGTGATAAGGTGCAGCTTCAGAAAATGAAGTTGCCCACTGAAGATGGGGGTGCTGAAGGGAAGAGACAAGAAAACGATCAGGGGGTCCGGATGTGGAAGAACTGGAATCCTTCCACAGCAGTGGTGGGCTGAGAAATGGTGCAGCCAGTCTGGAGAACAGTTCTCCCAGTTCTTCAGAAAATCAAAGAGAGAACTTCCCCAGGATCCAGCAGACCCCTCCTGGGGATGTATCCCTAAGACCAGGAATCACCACGTTGAAGAGACATCGGTGCTGTCCTGCCCACTGTAGCACCGTTCACGACAGCCAAGACCTGGAAACAAACCGAGTGTCCACCAGGGGAGCGGATGAAGAAAACGTGACACTCTATTCACAGATACTCCATTAATAAAACGGAGTATTATTCAGCCTTAAAAAAGAAGGAGATTTTGCTCTTGAGACACATTGGAAGAACCCGAGGACACTGTGCTGGGTGAAATAAGCCAGACACAGAGGAGCAAATCCTGTGTGGTTCCACTTGACCTGGAACAGACAGGCAAGGTCAGAAGCTGAGACCAGAACATGGCTTCTAGGGGCTGGCGGCAGGTAGAGATGGGAGATGCTCTTTGAGGCATGCAAAAAGGATGAGTTTTGGGACCTGCCAGAGCCTGCAGCTGTATTGATGCACTTAAAATTTTCAGGGAATGAATCTCCTGCTAGGTGTTTCTGCCACAAACACGACAAAAGAAAACAAGACCAAAACAAATCAGGGGCACGAGGACACTTTTGCCCGTGGTGAATACCTCTGTTGTCCTGATGGGGCATGGTCTTGTTGGCGTATGCATATTCCAAACTCATCCCATGTATACACCAAGCACGCACTTTATTGGATAACTACTATTCCCCAGTGAAGCTATTTTAAAAAATGAAAAAGGGACAATCAGACAGGTGAACTTGGAGTTCATAGGAACTTGGTAGCAAACTTTTGTTAAATGCTTTTTTAGCCCCCGAAGACAGGGACAAAGCAGATTTATGAGGGCTGAATTAAAGAAGAGATCATTTTAGTGGTTATAAATCTTTGTTTATTTTGGCCTGTTTGTATTGCTTGACTTATTTATGATCAATTAAGTGAATTTTTAAATTTATGTTTTGTCCTATCAAATCGATACCTACCAAGGCAGTATTAAATAGTAATCGGGATTCTGGTCCAGGCTACCTACATTCAAATCCCTGCTCCTCCATTCACTAGCTTGGGCAGTGTATTGAACATATTGATGTCTTAGTTTCATCCTCTGCAAGGGGAGGTTTTGTGGGTTGGTTAGAAGGGTTAAATCAGATGAGACTTGCAGAATGCATTGCTAGTTAAGTAACAACTGCGGTTTATTTTAAATACTCAGGTAATTTTTTTTGGACCTTTAAGTATACAGATTCTGAACTTGTTCATTTTAAAATTGAAATGGCGGCAGTGGGGCTGGGACGGGGAGCATAGGAGGATTAGAGGAACACTAGAATAGCCAATGGGGAGGGAGAGGAAGGGAGAGGGCAAAAGGGTGAAGAAAAAAAAAAAGAAGAGGAAAAGATGGTAGAATGAGATGGATATCATTACCCTAAGTGTATGTATGAAGACACAAATGCTGTGAATATACTTTGTATAAATCAGAGATATGTAAAAATGTGCTCTATAAGTATAATATGAAATGTAATGCATTCTGCTGTCATTTATACCTTAGATAGAAAAATAAAAAAAAAAAAAAAATATAGGAAAAAAGAAACACTTTTGAAACAGTTGCTGAATAAATGAAATTTAGCTCAATGTTCTGTGAATGAAATTTTATAAAAGAAAAAAAGAAAAGCTGCACGTATGTAGAATCAAGGATAAAAATCACATAATCATCTCAATATATTCAGAAAAAGCATTTGATGAGATTCAACATTCCTTCATGATAAAAACCCTGAATAAATCAGGTATAGAAGGATCATACCTCAACATAATAAAGCCTATCTAAGATAAACCCAAAGTCGACATCATGCTGAATGAGGAAAAACTGAAAGCATTTCCTCTAAGATCAGGTACAACAAAACAAGGGTGTTTTAAAAATAGAACCGTCCTATGATTCAACTGTCCCACTTTTGGATATATGTCCAAAGGAAATGAAGTCAGCATACAAAAGACACACCTGCACACCCACGTTCATTAGAGCACTATTCATAATAGCTGAGATATGGAATCAGCCTAGGTGCCTGTCTGTTGACAGGTGCATGGATAAGGAAAATGTGGCATGTGCACACAATGGAATATTGCTCAGCCGTAAAGAAGAACGGAATCCTGCCACCTGAAGTCAAATGGATGGAACTGGCGGATACACCATGAGCCAGACACAGAGAGACAAGCAGAACGTGATTTTATTTTCCAATGTGGAAACTAAAACTAAACACAAGCAAAAGATGACCTGAAAGTAGAAGAGAGCCTCTTAGGGACTGGAAAGAGGACTGGAGAGAGGGAGATAAGTGGGGAGCAGAGGAGAAAGAAGAGAAGGGTGGATGGACTTGACCCATGCATCACATAGGAATGAAAATATCACAGTGAATCCATTAATTTGTACCAATAATATGTGTTAATAACTACAATAAAAAATTTAGAGAGAAAAAAAGAGAAAGAGACAAATTAACCAACAACGGCAACAATAAAACACCAACCAACCAAACAAAAAAGTGTCCATTTAGAAGAAAATTTAGAATCTTCTAGGATGTTCCCCAAACATTCAAATAGGAAAAGTGAACAAACTTTTCACTGAAGGTTGCAGAAAGTATGGCACTTGCTGATTTGGGGGTCTTCATTATTTATGCCAGTAATTCCCAATTTTAATTTATTTTATTTTGATACCAGGGATAGAACCCAGGGGCACTTAAACACCGAGCCACCTCCCCAGCCTTTTTTTACTTTTTGTCTAGAGACCAGAGTTTTAGTAAGTTGTTTTGGGCCTCAATAAATTACTGAGGCTAGCCTTGAACTTGTGATCCTCCTGACTTAGCCTCTCAAGCCTCTGGGATTACAGGCCTGCACCACCCTGCCTGGCTAATTCCCAGTTTTAAACCATCACTGGTGCAAATTAAATAAATGGAAGATTTCTCTGCTTCTTCCACTCCCTTCAGAGATTTAGGTTCCGGTGTCAAGAGGGGTTCAGAAGCCAGAAACTTAATTTTTAAAAAAATTTTAACTGATTTATAAAAATTATAAATATTTATAAGTTACCATATAATGTTTTATACATGTATAACATGATCATATTCAAATCAGGATAAATTTACCTACCTCCTCAAATATTTATCATTTCTTTATGATAAAAACATTCAAAATTCTATCTTCTAGCCTTTAAAAGCATATGTGGTCACCCTGCTGTATAATAGAATGATAGAACTTCTTACAACTACCTAAGTACAGCTTAGTACCCCTCAGTCAACCTTTTCATATTTCTTCCTCCCTTCTAGTCTTCCTAGTCTCTGGTAACCACCATTCTACTCTCACCTTTTATGAGATTCATCTTTTTAAGAAAGATTCTGCATATGAGTGAGAACATGTGGTATTTGTCTCTTTGTACCTGGTTTATTTCACTTAAGATACAAGATTTTTTTCCTTTTTATAGTTGCATAGTATTCCACTGTGTATATGTACCACATTTTCTTTATCCATCCATCAGTTGATGGACGCTTCAGTTGTTTCCATTTCTTGACTATTGTTAGCAGTGTGGAACTGGTATTGGTGGATCATGTAGTAGGTCTACTTTTAGTTTTTTGAAGAAGCTCTATACTTTTTTCCAGAGTGGGCACGTGTTCCTTTTTCTCCCATATCCTTGTCAGAGCTTTTCTTTGTCTTTTTGACAATAGTTATTCTTGCTACAGTGAGAGGACATCTCATTGTAGTTTTGATTTGCATTTCCTTGATGATTAGTGAGGTTGGACATTTTCCTAGGTGCTTTTTGGCCATTGTTTTTCTTCCTTGGAAGAATGTCTATTCAGATATGTTAATAAATTTAGGTCAACTAAAATGGGAACATTTTAAATTTGCATTATTTATGGATTTTTTTTTTTTTTACTATTGAGTTGTTTGAATTCCTTATATGTCCTGGTTATTAGCCCCGTGTTTAGAGACCAGAGTCTTGCTAAATTGTCTACGGCCTCGCCAAATTGCTGAGGCTAGCCTTGAACTTGTGATCCTCCTGCCTCAGCCTCCCAAGCCTCTGGGATTACAGGCCTGCACCACTCTGCCTGGATAATTTCCAGTTTTAAACCATCATTGGTACAAATTAAATAAATGCAAGATTTTTCTTCTTTTCCCCCTCCCCACAAACTTCAGAGATTTAGGTTCAGGAGACAGGAGGGGTATATAGTTTGCAAATATTTTCCTCATTCTGTAGGTTGTTTTTTCACACTATTGTCTCCTGAGCTGTGCAGAAGGGTTTTAGTTTGATGAAATCCCATTTGTCCAGTTTTTCTTTTCTTTTCTCTACTTTTGGGGCCTTGTTCAAAAAGTCCTGGCCCATTTCCATGTCCTAAAGTATTTCCCTTGTGTTTTATTCTAGTGGTTTCATAGTTTCAGATACTGCATTTAAATCTCTGATGCATCTGAGTGAATTTTTGTGACTGATGAGAGACAGGGGTGGAGTCTCCTTATTCTGCATGTGGCTGTCCAGTTTCCCAGCTCTGTTATTACACAGGCAGTCTTTCTTCCAACACAGGCTCTTAGCGACTTTGTTAAAGGTCAGCTGTCTCTGGACACATGGGTTGACTTCCAGGCTTTGGATTCTGCTCTATTGGTCTATGTGTCTGTGTTAATGACAACACCATGCTGTTTTGATTTCTACAGCTTTGGAGTATGTTTGAAAGTACAGAAGCCAGAATTCTTGATGATCATTACAGACATTTTTTTAGTCTCCCTCTTCTTTCCTTTCCTTTCCTTTACTGTTCCTCCCTTTCTTCTTTTCCTTTCATCCATTAATTTGCCCACCCACCCGTCCATCATCCATGCTGATATCCATCTATCCACCTACCTGCAGTGTCTATGACTTGAATTCTGTTCCAACATTTATGGAATCCAGAAGTCAGACGTATGGGATATCTGCCTATCCTGAGTCCTAGCAGCAACGTGACCTAAATGTGGATGCTTGAATCAAAGACCTGGTATCTGGATACCAGGATGAGGACATGGCAGTCAGGGATGTGGCTTAGGGTTACCACTGCAGTGGCAGAAGTGGTCCAAACTGGCTGATTGCTGAGACGAGCGTCCATCAATCATGTCTAGTTTTCGAATCCAGCTCTCTAGGTGTTACTTCCCTGTAGTTCTCTCTCCTCACAAAAATTCTCATGATCTCAAAGTTTATTATAATCAATTTATGCTTTTAATTATAGTTTTATCACATACAGATGTATCTTCAAATAACAAATTTTGTAGCTTTGCTTTCATTGCACATTATATATATTCTTTAGTCTCTTTTATTTCATGCTTTACTCTTAAGATTAATGCATTCTAGTATGTGTTACTGTGTTTCATATATTTTCATGGCTATACAGTATTTCATGAAATAAATGTAACCTGTGTATACATATTTTAACCACTTTGTTAAGATATGATTAACATATAAAAAAGTAGTACATATTTAATGTACACACCTTGATGATTTGAAGGTAAGTATACAGTCATGAAATCATCCCTACCATCAAAGCCATAATCTCTCAAAGTTTCCTCTAACCTCCTGTTTTATTATTATTATTGTTGTTGTATGTCACAATATACTTATCCACTTTTTATAGATGAGTTTGATATTAATGATTGTTTATTGTTGATGAACATTTTGCCATTATAATGCCAGTCTGAAGATAGTGTGTATATTTTGGTGTACACAAAAACCTGTCCATATGGTATATTCCTGAGAATGGAACTGCTGGGCTACGGGGTGAGCATATGTTTAACCTTATTAGGTAAATTCTATGTTCCTTAAGTGTTTTTTTAAAAACAATTTATACAACTCCCAGAAGTTACTGAGAAAGTTTAAAAGTGTTTACCTGAATGTCTGTTAATCATCTCTTATATTTGTTTCTTGGTAGTTTACATTTGCATTGCTTTTAAACATTGTAATTTTAGATTATACATTTTTTAAACCATTAATTTCCAGTGTATGGACATACAATTGACTTTTGTATATTGATATTTTTAAAATCTAGGAATCTTACTAAAATCAGATTCATTTGGATTTTCTGGGGCAAACAAGTGTATTATTTGGAAATAATGCCAGCTTTTTAAAATTTATAATCCTTCAATCTTGTATTTCTTTTCTTGTCTTATTGCATAATACACGAACTTCAGTAAAATGTTACTGGAAGTGGCACTGGCAAGTGTCCTTGTTTTATTTTATTTTGGAGGAATCATTTTTAGTGCTTCACCATTTAGTATGATGTTTGCTACAGATTTTATAGATTTAAAAATAAGTTTAAGAAAATTTTATATTTCTGTTATGCTAAGAATATTTTGTAAGAATCATGAACAATCATTTGCTAATTAATCTCTACCTTAACATCTACCTTGAAGAATTACAAAAAATTCTGGATTATTTTCCTTTTCTTTTTCTCTTTGAAGCCTGGAATGTTGTTTTCATGATTAATGGTGAAGCTAATATTCACATTCATGCATACAGTCATTTATTCATTCACTCATCGGAACCTTATTAAACGCCTATGCACTGCAAGGTATTCAGAGGACACAAAGGTCTACTGATATAAGTAAAACCTCAGCAAATAACTGAGATTTCCCAACAGCATTTCATGATTCCTGCAGGGTTTGGTGTCTTCAGAGGCAAAAAGCCAGAGTAAAAGGAACCAGCCAAAGCCATGATACTATCAAATGACCCTGAGATCATAGTAGGTAGGAGGGATCACTGTCCTACATAGATGTCTCTAGAAAACACCAAAGAATAATGAAACCAGGGAGCCAAGCAGAATTTAGAATCTGTCCAAAAAGATCAGGCCCATTTAGTTGAAACTTAGATAGCGACCTTTTGACAGACACATAATGGTTGTTGACATACTTCCACCAAGAACAGAAAGTTCTCAGAACACCTGAGCCTTTCTTTGCTCTGATCATTAGAATGCTTTTTCTGAAATTGAGATGAATTTTCCTGGTCTTTCCCCAGTGATCTCACCATGCCCTGTGCATTCATTGAAGGACTCCCCTGGCCTCTGTAGAGCGCCAGTCCACACGAGAGAATGCACGTATGTGTCTCCCTGAGACGTCTCCCAGCCAGATTTGGAAAAGCTAATGTAGGAGGGTTGCCTCACTTCATAGCAACCTACTCTGTGGTAACTAGATCAGTCCTGCATAAGAGAGAATTCACTTGCTATTGAAAGATTAAAAAAAAGAAAGCATTACTCCCTCTTATCCTAATCATTTCTTAAAAGTCCCACCCCCAATACCTGGGCAATAGCAATCAAATTTCAACATGAGTTTTGTTATGCTTCCTTCCTTCCTTCCTTCCTTCCTTCCTTCCTTCCTTCCTTCCTTCCTTCCTTCCTTCCTTCCTCTCTTCCTTTCTGTGCAGTTCTTACTGGGTATTGGACCCAGGGCCTTATGCGTGCTAGGTGAGCACTCCACCACTGGACTGCATCCTCAGCCTCCAAATTCAGTTTTGAAGGAGACAACCCATAACTTAACCCTCATGTCCTCTATATGAGAACACCCAGAAATGTCTGTTCAGACAAGAAAGCTCACACTGAAGACAGCAGAGGTCCCCTGAAACTCAGCTCTGCTCCCGAGGCCCCAGTGCCTGGTTTGAGCTCTGTCTCCGCTCCCTCCTATGATGGAGTTCTCCACCTCAACCTATCATGTTCTGAGTACACTAGAAAAATAAAGGGTGCTAATAGAGGCAAGGAAGACAATGACTAATATAGGCCAATCCAAAAGGGACTCCAAAAGGAGCATCCTGATCTTTTGAGAGTCATAAATAATGTAAATAATTTCCCTGTGTTTTAGACAAGTAGAATTTTTTGGTGGTAAACACTGAGATTGCATGTATATATACATATACATTTCCCATCCAGAACTGTATGCAATTAGCATTTGAAAGATTATAATTATAGCCTGGTTGGGCTTTTCTGTAGGTGCTAAAATTGATTTCTTGGCTGAATTATTTTGCAGTAGACTTAAACCACTAATTGTACACCTAAATGAAATTGAGTGTGAACAAATCGAATAACTTTTATTTTGCCTTGGATAATAATTTATTGATGCAGATAAAACTCCTTAATTAAATCTGGCATAGCCAGGCCTGTGGAGGCCCCACATAAAGGCATTTTGTCACGGCACTTTAGTGATTATTTTAATTTTAGAATAATACTTTGCTATTCTTAGAATTGTGTATCTATTAAGGCCTGCAGAGGTAGTGAGTTCAGTTTAGTACTGCTTTAAATCCCAGGTGGATTTAGTATAGATCATTTTGTAAGAAGTGCTCCTCATTTATACATTCCAATTAAATACATCCAAAATTCCAACTAAATACATCCAAAGTGGAAATTTGCATTATTATTCCTGAAAGTAACCTCTTAATTCAGAAATTTATTAAGTCCCTTTAAAAGAGAAGAAATAGGTGCAAAATGGCAATATGCTTTTTTCCTGGTCAATATATCTTAGGCAGTTGGTCAAAGGTAAACCACTTATGTAAATGTATTAGTTTCTTAGGCTGCTGTAACAAATATACCACAAACCAGGTGGCTTAAAACAACTGTGAGAAATCCATTGTCTAATAGCTCAAGAAGCTAGAAGTCCAAGAACAAGGTATCAGCAGGGCCATGAGCTCTCTGAAAGCTGCAGGGGCTCCTTCCTTCAGTCTCCCAGCTTCTGGTGCCTTGTTGGCAACCTGGAAATTCTTGGCTTGTAGCTGTGTGACTCCAACCTCCACCTTTGTGGTCACTAAACCTCATGTGTGTCTCTGTCTTCACACAATTGTCTTCTTCTGAGGACAGCTGTTGTATTGGTTAGGGCCCACCCTGCTCCAGTGGGACCTCTTCTTAATGTAACTAGACATTTGCATCAATTATATTTCAAAAAATAAGTTAAATTATCAGATACAGGGGGTTAAGACTTCAACATCTTTTTGGGGGGAAGAAGGATGGACACAGTTCAGCCCCTAACAATAAGAAAAAATGATCATGGCACAGTTACTTAGGAGGCAAACACTAATTATCACACAACTCCCAGCAAATAAGAATTGCTTTATAAATTCTCAGCTTCCTTTAATTCCTAAAAATCATTGGCCTGAGCCAGGCACGGTGGCACACGCCTGTAATCCCAGCACTTGGGAGGCTGAGGCAGGAGGATCATGAGTTCAGCAAAGGTGAGGCACTTAGCAACTCATGAGACCCTGTCTCTAATAAAATACATAAAAGGGCTGGGGATGTGGCCCAGTGGTCCAGTGCCCCTGAGTTCAATCCCCGGTACCTAAAAAAAAAAAAAAAAAAAAATCATTGGCCTGGCCCAATATAAAAAGTACTAACTACCTTCACTAATGTCAAAGGATGACACAAAATGATGACAACTTCTTCCTGTTTCCACTGAAATTAGGAAAAGAAGGATGCAGGTTGAGCTGTATTTGAGAAGTGTTAAGGCTGTACTTGTTTGTGTCAACATGGAACAGCATTGCAATATCAAAATAGGATCTGCTGCTCTGGTGACCATCTGTGGGTTCTTTTAGCAAAGTGGAGAAGTCCTGTATGCTATAGACCACTGGGTGCAGAAGTTTCTAGAAGAAAAGATATGGATTGGTTCAGGTATTCGAACTATGGTCACAGAACCCTGGAAGTCTGTACAGTAGCACCCCTTTGTCATGGGGGTTATGTTCCATGACTCCCCATGAAACCAAGAACAGTACTGAACCCAATGTGTGTGATGTTTTTTCCCAATGCATGCATACCTATGATAAAACTTAATTAGGTACAGAAAGAGATTAGCAATAATAGCTAAAGATAGCATAGAATAATTATAACAATATACTATAATCAAAGTTATATGAAGGTAGTTTCTCTTTTTCAAAGTATCATACTGTCTTGTATTTGCCCTTCTTCTTGTGATTATGTGAGATGATACAATGCCCATATGATGAAATGAAGTGAGATGAATGATGAAGGCATTGTGGCAGAACATTAGGCTACCACATAAGGGTTACTTGAATACAAGTACTGCGACACCATTGCAGTCATTCTAACAACAAGACAAGTACTAAGTAACTCACAGGCAGGTAGCATATACAACTTGGATACACTGGACAAAGGAATGAATGAGTCTTCTCTCTGGTGCCAGACTCAGCATGCTTCTCAGACCAATATGTAATTTAAAACTTTTGAGTTGTTTATTCCTACAAGTTTTCATTTCATATTTTTGACCACAGTTGACCAAGGTTAACAAAAGCTGTGGAAATTGAAACTGCAGAGCATGGGGAACTTGAAACTGCAGAGCAAGTGTAGTTAGTGGCAGACATGATTATCGTGTAAATTCCCTTCCTCTAAAAATGAAGCAAGACTAATTCTGCTGTTTTGCAGTTACCACATACATTTAGGTTTATCAGGCTATTTATTCACCAAGAGGCTTTCTCCTCTTGAGTCTTTGAATTGTAAACAGTACATCACCCAGTAGTGATGCCCTAAGAATGTTTTTGTGATCCAAATAACCCAGTTCCCCTGTGTGGCTGAATGATTTCTTATAGTCCTGTGTGAGTGTGTGTGTGTGTGTGTGTGTGTGTGTGTGTGTGTGTGTGTCTTTATACCCAAGCAATGCAAGCACATGTTTTTCAAAGCAAAGAGGAAAGTCATGAGATACATGCTTCCCTCTGCCTCTCTCAGATTTTTTTGTAATATGGGCCACACTGTCAGCTCTAAAAGCCTATATTACTGGCTTCTTAAATGATCTGCACCTGGTAGGGTTGAACTTATGAAATAGCCCTCTGTCTTATACATAAACCCATCTCTTCTTATTCTACTAATTATTCTCCTCTGACTTTGGATGGAATCTTGCTTTTCTGGAAGATATCCAGTATTAACAAATAGTCCCTTTTGCAGGTATAGCTATTGCCTTAGTTTTGGAACCCCCGGAAACCGAGCCTGAGATGAAGGCTTGGGCGCAGTTACCTTATCTGGGAGTTCAATGCAGAAGGCATGAGTGTGGAAGACAGAAGAGGTGCTGACATAATGGTGTGTTACTGAGCAACGGGGTCTGGTCCTGCTGGTACGCCTGAGAAGTGCGCAGAGGCTCTGCTCACCTGAGGGATGGGAGGTGGGAGCATTTATCCCCAGTCTTTTATCTCCTGTTGCCTCTGGTGTGGGGGTGACCCTGAACCTCTGGGCTGTGTTGGGCATGGGCCCAATGGGTTCATAGGTCTCTGCGAAGGCCCTGAACCAGAAAGCAGGGTCAGCTTGGATGTGAGTTTGCTTGCAACCACCCATGGCAGATATGGCTGAAACCCACGATGGGTAACAGATGTGATGTGGGCCTCTCCTGCATCCTACCCCTGAGCTGCTCAGGTATGGCTGTGCCCTCCATTAAGTCCACTCCGTCAACAAGTCAAGGTCAGGCCAGGTTAGTTACTTTTGAACACATGTCCTACGCTGAAGTACCAGCGGATGCAGCTGGTTTTGAGGTGGTAATTACTCTTCCACATCTCTCCTCTCCATTACCCACTCTAGGTTTTCCCTATTCTTAGTGGCACCTAAACTGATACAGGCTTGAACCCTTGGATGTCACGACATTGTTGGTCTGTAGTTGTGCATTTTTACCATGATCATGGGCATCAAGAAATCAAGAAAGGCCCCAGTGTACCCTGTGTTCCCACACACTCCACCCTACCCCCGAGATGTGGCAGCAGCTCAGACTCCTCACGTCAATCACGGTGATGATCCTTGCCAGTGTAATCATTCCCTCCTTTGCCTGCTGGTTTGTGAAAGTGAGTCCAGAGTGACCTTGTGGTAGTTGTAGCTTTAGGTTTAGTGAAACCTAAATCCTGTTCTAAACCTAAATTGTTTGCTAGTAAAAGTGCTGCTCTGACTTTATCCTGAGCATCGGGAGACTTCTAATCTCGTGGAGTCAGAAACTGCAAGGAAGAGAAGTTCAAATTCCCAAAGTGGGTAACTCCTGACGACAGCAGTTAGTCCTGCTTCTGCCCTTCGGTTGTACCCCTTGGTTCCCTATAGCCTTTGAGGACACGGCTTCATGCAACGATCAGCAGTTCAACTCAAATCCTGCCTCTTAGAGGCCAGGAGCCTCACCCCACAGGGTGTTGTCTCTGGGCAGCTCAGCTGAGCCTAGCAGAGGCCAGCCTTGCCTCTGTGAGGCAGCCTCCTCCAGGTGGGGTGTGGTGCGACAGGACAGAGGATCCACGGGTCTGCATTTGCCGTCCTGCCTCCTTCAAGTTCCCCTGATGGGTGACATCCCGTAGGTCCCCACGTCAGTTCCTAGGTGCTGTGTACATCCGTGGAGAGTGGTGCTCTTAGAGTCACTCGTCCACAAGAGGGAAAGCAAACGGACATTCAGGACAGTTCCATTCTGGTAAAGTTGAATCTGTGTCCCTCCAGGTGGAAGGGGCCTGAGGTGATAGATTCATCTCTGAGCTACTAATTGGTCTTGAGGGATGAACCGTATCGAGTGCTCTGCACCAGCACTTGCTGCTGATGAGCAGGGCACTCAGCAGCAGCAATAGCCAGACTGTCTGCCTTGGTGAAGAGTTTGCAGTAACGAGCCCTCGCAGAGCCACCATCCCTGCCACCATGGCCGTCCACTCTGGGCTATTGTTCTTGCACTGGGGTGGCTGAGGACAAGGCCTGACTGACACCTGCCAGTCAGTTCCTCCTGTCTACCTGGTTAGTAGGTGTTCCCTCTGTCCTGAATCTTCTCTGGTGACACTGCCATGAGACACAAAAACTCTGCACGTGTGGTGGCTACTTCCCGGGGCCCTCCTGCATCATTCTTCCCAGGACGCTCTGTCTCCGATCTTTCAGACTTGCCCTTTCTACGCCCCTGCCCTGTGCCAAGCTGTTCTCCCTGCCAGGAGTGTGTGCGTAGCCTCACCTCGGGCCACCGCTTCTGCCGTACAAAGTGGACAAGCAAGCACACACCAGCCCGCCTTCTGGGAGCAGTTCCCTTTACCCTTGTCCTTCAGGGACACTCTCGAGTGGGGCTGTGTGGCTGAGCACCGTCCGCTGCTGGCAGGCACCAATGATTTAAAACAATCCCTCCATGAACTGGGAGTGAGCTGCCCTGTTCCTTCTCCACCAGTGAGTCACAGAGGCTCCCCGAGTTACATCCGTAAACTGAGAGAGGCGTCGGGACCACAGAGGCAGGTGGCATGGAGCCCCGGGTCACCTTACTCTCTTGGGACTTGCTCTGACTTTATCCTAAGTGTACCATAATCATAACTGATCAACTTGGTGGGTCTGACAACATTTAGCTCGCTCATCGGTCAAGGCCCCATTTTCAGGTTATTGGTCTCTATTAACCCATTTTCGCATCAGAAAGTGACTTTTGAATGGCGAGTAATTGGACAATCATTCCTCGTAGTTAAAATACTCAAATGGAGTGAGCAAGACCTTGATCCTGAACCCTATGCATTTTGCCTGCAAATCTGCTATTGGGTCTTGTCCAAAATTCCCACAGCTTCCTTTTCTGCCATGCATACCCCTAATGATATGGGATCTGATGAACTGTATAACCTCAACAGCAGAGAAGGTTGTATTGAAATCTAGAATTTCTGTAGCACCTTCTTTGTTCTCCGGGCCTCACTCAAAACTAGCACACTGCTAATGGAAAAGCAATCTCAAGTTCAGTATAGGCTGCTTCCAGATAAAAGTGTTTCACCAGACAATGTACTTGTTTGAAGAAGTTTTTTTTTTTAACCTTAGAGAACATATTCTAAATCATGGAACTCTGGAAATCAAAGTCCTGATATAGCAGGACTTTGATACTTTTCAGAGCTTGTATTCCACCCGGGGACCTACATGTGTTATCATGGCAACCCAAGTACCGGCCACTTCTTATTTACCATGTCTAATTAACATAATGTCAATAATATACTAGACCAGCATGATGTTCTGGGGACAGCAGAGGTGACAAGAAGAGAATAAATGAATACAGTTCATGGGAAAGACAGTGGATGTGTACTTACATCCCTTCTATGTTAAACAGAACTGCTTCTGATCATCTTTCCTGGACAGAATTGAAAATGACTGGTTTGCCAAATAGACAACCACAACCCAGGTACCAAAGGCTTTGCTGATCTGTCCCACTAAGCTACCACATTCCACTTGGGGGCTACATTCAATTGGGACTACAGCTTAGGTAATGTTTTAATAGTCTACCATTATATATGAAACTCCATTTTTTTTTTTTTTTTTTGCAGAGGCCATATAGGTCAATGGAATGGGATAGCCACCCCTGCTTTTGTTAAGTTCCTGAAAGTAGAGCCAATCTCAACCACTCCACGTAGACTGGAGCATTGCCTCAACTTGCTATCTTAGCTGGGGAAAGGAAGTCTCTTGATTTTCCATTTCCCCCTCCTGCCGTCTAGGTTCTTACTCCACATGTCCATGAAACACTGCGAGGGTTCTACCAGCTGCTGAGGCTATCTACTTCAATTATGCATCTTTACCCAGGGAAGCAACCACAGAATTGTCCTCAGACCCTCAGAGCCACTGACTAGCTTGCCTTGGCTAGGACTCTGTCTATTATTGGCCTCCTAACCCCCCATCCTAGATACAGCCATCATGCAGTCTCAGATTTGACTGATATCAGTGTTTAGACCTGTCTACCTGAAGACTCTCTTTATTTCCCTTTTCCTAGTGTGAAGTTACATAGCTCCTTTTGGAAGTGTCACCTCAAAAGGGTAGGGTCTGTTCTCAAGGGAACTCAGTTTCTCCTCCAATCATTGGGACCTGAGGTCTGAGAACTGGCTCAAATCTGGGAACAAAGTCAGGAATTACCATTTTTCCTTTTCTTAGTTGACAACAGATTTCTATTTATGGTCCCTTCTTGTTTATTTTTGATTATACAAGTAAAGAAGGAGCTTCATTAGTTTCTCATCTCTCTTCTCTCTAGAAACATTGTGGTCTATACTGCCTGTGCCACGTTCCCTGTGGCAACTCTGGCCTTGCTTCCCATTAGAGGGATCTTAGACACCTTACTTCTGATGGCTGAATGCTCTGCCTGGCCTCCGTTACTCCAAAATATTTTCATCTTCACTAATATTAGGGAGCTCACTTTCAAGACAGCATTTCCTATGATGAACCACGGACCATGAACAACATGTGATTCCCAATAACATCAGGGACCCCTCAACAGTGAGGGGTTATTTTTTGTATTTTATTTTATTTTTTTAATATTCTGTCAGTGCATTATAATTGTACATAATAGTGGGATTATTTTTTGTTACATATTTCACCAGTGAATTTCTTCTGTATAAAAGGCATGTTCTCTGGGCCTCCCAGGGAACAAGCTCAGGGTCTGTGGTCTTGCATAATGAATTCTCTCTGGACCCTCTAACTCCTTCCTCAATACCAAGGCAGATTTTATATCTTTCTCACATTTTGCTCTATGCTATCGATGTATCCAAGCTTCAGGGAACCTCTGGCCAGCATATTAGGACAGACTAATTGTCCTTTTGAGGGTACTAAGTTATAGGTGAGAGCTGATAAAACTTTCCCTTATTTGCTGTTAGGTGGCACTTGCTGGCCCAACATAGTTCTCTATGTGTTTCTTCAAATGCACATTAATTCCTTCAACAGTTTTGGTGAATGCTTTTGCCAACTTCATTTGCAATTGGATTGCATTTCACTCCCTGGGACTCTACCGAGACTTCACCCTGGTCTGGAGACAGTGAGGGGAGGGGTGGGAGGATCTTGTGAAGGACAAGGATCTTGTAAGTGGCCCCTCAGATGAAGACTTTCTATGGTGTCAAGGGGAGGGAAGAAGCCTTTCCTCTAGCAAGGAGGAGGGGTCTGCTCCTGTTGCCACAGAGGGATCAAGATCTGAGGGTTCAAAAACTTCTCCACCTCAGCAGGAGAAGAGCTGATACTTAACTATCACTGGAGTGTTTGGTGTCTACAGTAGCTATGTGTAGGTCGTAAACTACTTCCACAATGTCACCCACCATGGACAGCATCCTTTATGGTTTGGATCTGGAATATTGACCTTTGGGTAGCCTTGGCCTGCAGCTGGATGCTTTCAGAAAGTGGTGGAAACTTTAACAGGCAGTTCTTAGGTCATTGGAGGTGTATCTTCAAAAGGGATTGTGGGACCTTGGTCTCTTCCTGTTTCTTTTTCACTTTCTAGTCCTGAGGTGAATGGTTTTCTTCCAGCATGTGTTCTCACCATGATGTACTGCTTCACTACAGGCTCAAAGCAAAGGGACCAGCTGATCATGGATCAATATTTCCAAAACCGTGAGGTGAAATAAACTTTTTCTCTTTATAAGTTGATTGTCTTATCATTTGTTATAGTGATAGAAAACTGACCAATACAGCACCCAAACCTCTTTTGGTGGGAAGAGTGAATTTCTCCTGGTGGCATTAGTATCTAAACATGGAACTATTGTACTTCAACTATGTGTAAGTTTACTGCAACAATTTATTTAAATCCAAGAGGAATGAGGAGATTTTATGGTGAAGATTAGGGGATAATGGTTCAGCTGGTTACTGGTCAGAGTAGAAAAGGTCATCAGCGTAGCCAGAGCCATGAAGAAGAGTGGAAACAAGGTGACTTCAAGGTTGCCTGACCATAAAGGAATACATGCAAAAATGGGTGCTTGGCAGTACAAGCAATGCTCAAACGTACAAGTGCAAATACAACCATGTTATTGAAGATTAAAAAGAAAAGGAAGATTAGATTTCTATCCCTGGCTACCATTGTCTAGCTTATAAGAGAGAAACAGACAAACCCTCTTGCTGAAAATAACTAGAGTAGCTGAACAAGATACAAAAGGCTTTGGAGGCATAGGTACCAAGGCAGTCAGACTTGAGGGACCAACATCTGGAGAAAAAGGGAAAATGTTGATGTGAGCCAGCAACGTATTTGTCAGCACTTTTGCTCTTGAGGCATTTGATGATTCTTAAAATGGTACCAGTTTGAGATATGCTAAACTAATGAGCAAATCTCCCCAGGATTTCAAAGGACAATGGAGAAGAAAATTGGGTTTCAAGACCCTGAAGGCAAAACTCAAGGAGTCAAGATCCTGGAACAGAAGGAAACAGAGTGGCGAGTTTGGTGTAATTCTGTTGTTTTCCTCTTGAGCTACTGACCAATTTATTTGTATCAGAAGAGCTGAGAAGATAAGTATAAATGAGTGGATATGAGACTGAGGAGCTAAACAGAGATTTTCAGAGTCTTTTAGTGCTGGGTAGATAAGACTTTGGATTTGGGGGCTGCCAATAAAGAGGGACCCTGGAAACACCCTAGCTATCAGTTGAACTCCAGAGATAAGGGTGAATTTGAAAGAGACCAACTCCCTGAGGCTGAAACCATATTCACTCCAAGCAACCCATTGCAGATCAGATTAGGGTGCTTGGTCCAATTCTGTCTTCTAGAAGGACAAATAAATCCTTTCAGGGGGAAGAAAAACATTATTTAGAGCCTTCACAAATTTTCATATACAATGCTAGCATCCAACTCCAAGAGAAAAAAAAAAAAAAAGACAATAGAAAAAGACCCATAGTTAACATATATTGGAGTTTGTCCCATATGGATTTTTAAAAATTGACTGATTATAAAGAAAACAAATGGTGGATAAAATATGAACAAATGAATAAACTTGTGTTATACACTATGATGTTATTGTAAAAAGGAAATAATCACCCACAAAAGAGCACGTAGGGTCCCATTTACATTAGTTTCAAAGAATTACCTAAGTTAGAGACCAGTTACCTTTGGGGACAATGGGGATGGTGACTAGGTGGAGGAACAAATGAGCCTTCTAAGTTCTTATCTGGATGGTAAGTGTGTTCACTTTATGAACATTCAGGATGTACGTTCTTTTTAATGAAAGTTAACAGCAAGAGAGACAGAATTAGCTGTAGTGGCGGCAGTATTGAGGGTAGAATTAATTGGTATGTTAGAAAATAGAACTTGGATATCTTTCTACTTCCTTTATTGTTACCCTTCTAGTTTGGGCCACCACCATCTTTTCTTTTGTGTCTGGGTTTCTGCAGAGCCTCCTACCTGGTCTCCTGGCTACCATCTTTGTTCTGTGAAGTCTATTTCCAACTTTTAAGATTAAAGGTAATTGTGACACTGCTCCACTTAACACCCTCCAGTGGCTTTCCTTTTGTCTTGGGATAAAAGCCAAAGTCCTTACATGGTTAACACTGCCTTGCAGGATTGGCCCTCTTCACTTCCTGGTTGTGTTAGTCAGCTTTGTGTCACTGTGACAAGATACATGAGAAAATCAACTTTGCAAGGAGGAAAGGTATATTTTTGCTCATGGTTTTGGAGATTCCAGTCTGTGGTTGATTGTCTCCATTACTTTGAGGCATGTGGCTAAGCAGTCTATGATGGCAGGATCACACAGTAGAGGAGGCTGTTCACCCTGTAGAATCTGGGAAATGAAAGAGAGAGGAAAGGGCTGGAGTCCCAATATCCCCTCCAAGGGCACAACTCTAGTGACCCAACTCTCTCCAACGAGGTGAACCTCTTAAAGTTTCACCCCCTCCCAACAGCACCACAGGCTGGTGATCAAGCCTTTACTACATGGGCTTTTGGAGGATCCTTAAACCAGGATCAGATCCTGTCTCTTACTTCTGTCCCTATCAGTCACCCCATTGCAGCCACACTGGTCTCCTGCCACTTGTGAACATGCTAGGGACACTTCTGCATTAGGCTTTTGCTCTGGTCCCAATATCCCTTTCAACCTTGAACTCTCTGGCCCCAATATCTCCTTCCACCTTGAACTCTCTCCCCATATAATTCACTTTTGTGCATCCTTCATGGCTTTATCTGGAATCTCCAATTACTCTTCCTGGCACTCTGGGTTCCCCTTACCTTGCTCAGCTTCCCCCAACTCCTGTAGTACGTAGCAATTTCTAACATAATATACAATGTACTTGATATATTTATTGCTTATCTTCTGTCTCCTGTGCAAAATTGCAAACTCCATGAGAGAAGAGCTCTTGTTAACTAATGTTTCCTGATGTATAGAGCTTAACCCCATAATAGATGCTCAGTAAATACTTCATACATTTTCATGATGCAGAATTAATCTGAGGATAAGCAGGTAACTAGGAAGGAGAACCTGAACCAGACTTTTGTTCTCTAGGTCACTAGTGTTTAAAAACAGTAATTAAATGTACATGTAGATATCAATAAATCTATGCATTCCCAGTGGATCTGTCTCCAAGTTCCATGTTAAACAATCCTATTCAATTTAGCATAATTACAAGAGCTTTGATATTAGACAGAGCTAGCTTGCCTCTTCTCTCTGCCATTATGTGTTCACATGACCCTGAACAAGCTACTGAACCCCTTTGAGCCTTTGTTTCCCTGTCTGTAAATTTGGGGCAATAATACCTATTTTGTAGGATTAAATGAGATAATTGTACACACCCTTATTTATTCAGCAATTATTTTTTGAGTACTATAGTGTTGTAGGTGCTCTCATGGGCCCCAGGGAACAATTCATTTATTCTTTATTAAATATTTATTGAGTGATAGAGTGCTGGTGATGGAGAGAACTTCAAAAAACAATCAAAATCCCTGTAATGCATACTACTATTATAAATACAACAACTTTGAATAAAAAGAAAAAAAAATTGATTGACACACAGAAAGAAAGAAAGAAAGCCAGCCAGCCAGCCTGGCAAGGTGTGCACAGTGTGTAATCCCAGCGGCTCTGAAGTCTGAGGCAGAAGGATCACAAATTCAAAGCTAGACTCAGCAACTTAAGTGAGGTTCTAAGCAACTTAGTGAGATCCTGTCTCTAAATAAAATATTTAAAACACTGGGTATGTGGCTCTGTGGTTTAGCACCCTTGGGCTCAATCCCCAGTACCAAAAAACAAACAAACAAACAAACAAACAAAAAAAGAGAGTGCCGCCAGGTCCAGGCTCCATCCAGTTCCGCTGACCTCCGCCCGATAGCAGGAGACAGCAAGGACAGACCTGCCAACTCTGCCTGAGCCCAGGTGGGCCCAGGGCAGTCCCGCTGACCTTCACCCCAGTGCGGTTAGCCCCAGACCACCGCAGGAGCTCAGACTCAACCAGTTCGGCCCACACCAGCCAGCGTGAACCCAGCCCCAGGTAGCATACTTTGAGGGTCAGCAGCAGGTTCTGATTGTCCAGTGCTAAGGGGAGGCACAGACAGCCTGCAAGGGTATTATAAGAATATAAGGAAGAAACTGTAATAACTCAGATCTACACTGCAAAAAAGTAAAGCAAATAGACATCATGAAAAAACAGGGGAGGAAAATACCCCAAACAAACCAGGAATCTACAATAACAGAACCCATGCTCAGCGAAGTTGAAGAAATGTCAGAGAAGGAGTTCAGAAGGTTCATAATTAAAATGATCTGTGAATCAAAGAATGACCTAAATGAGCAAATACAGGCAAAAATTGACCACTACAACAAAGATATAAGAGAGCAAATACAGGTAGCAAAAGATTACTTCAACAAAGAGATAGAAACTCTGAAAAAAAACCAGTCAGAAATCCTTGAAATGAAGGAAACAATTAACCAAATAAGAAACACAATTGAAGGCATCACCAACAGACTAGATCAACTGGAAAAAAGAACCTCAGACAATGAAGACAAAGTATATAATCTTGAAAATAAAGTTGACCACACAATGAAGATAGTAAGAAACCATGAACAGAACATCCAAAAAGTATGGGACAGCAGCAAAAGACCAAATCTAAGAGTAATTGGGATAGAGGAAGGCACAGAGTTTCAAACCAAAGGAATGCACAACCTCTTTAATGAGATAATATCAGAAAATTTCCCAAGCATGAAGAATAAATTGGAAAACCAATTACAAGAGGCCTATAGGACACCAAATGTACAAAGTTACAACAGATCTACACCAAGACACATTATAATGAAAATGCCTAGCATACAGAACAAGGATAGAATTTTAAAGGCCGCAAAAGAGAAGAATCAGATCACATATAGGCGGAGACCAATTTGTATCATGGCAGATTTTTCAACTCAGACACTCAAAGCCAGGAGATCATGGAACAACATATTGCAAGCTCTGAGGAAAAGGGATGCCAACCAAGAATCTTATACCCAGCAAAATTAAGCTTTAGACTTGAGGATGAAATAAAAACCTTCCATGATAAACAAAAGTTAAGAGAATTTACAAGTAGAAAGCCAACACTACAGAACATGCTCAGCAAAATATTCCATGAAGAGGAAAAGAAAAACAATGATGAAGATCAACAGAGGGAGGTATTACACTAAAGGAAAAAAAACAATCAGAGGAGAAACCATGTTAAGGTAATTATCAGAAATAAAAATGGCTGGGAATACAAAACACATCTCAATAATAACTCTGAATGTTAATGGCCTAAACTCACCAATCAAAAGACATAGACTAGCAGATTGGATCAAAAAAACAGACCCAACAATATGCTGCCTCCAAGAGACTCATCTCATAGGAAAAGACATCCATAGGCTGAGGGTAAAAGGTTGGGAGAAATCCTACCACTTATATGGACAGAGGAAACAAACAGGGGTTTCCATCCTCATATCAAATAAAGTAGACTTCAATCTAAAGTCAATCAAAAGGGATAAAGAAGGACACTATATACTGCTCAAGGGAACCATACACCAACAAGACTTAACAATTATAAATATATATGCCCCAAACAATGGAGTGTCCATGTTCATCAAACAAACTCTCCTGAAATTTAAAAGTCAAATTGACCACAACACAATAATTCTGGGTGACTTTAACACACCCCTTTTACCACTGGATAGATCTTCCAAACAAAAGCTGAGCAAAGAAACCGTAGAACTCAAAAATACAATAAACAACTTAGACTTAACTGACTTACATAGAATATTTCATCCTTCAACAAGTGAATACACTTTCTTCTTAGCAGCACATGGAACTTCTCTAAAATAGACCATATACTAGGCCACAAAACAACTCTGAGCAAATACAAAAAGGTTGAGATACTACCCTGCATTCTATCCGATCATAATAGAATGAAATTAGAAATCAATGATAAAATAAGAAATAAAAGTTACTCCAACACCTGGAGACTAAATAATATGCTACTGAATGAACAATGGGTTGCAGATGACATCAAAGAGGAGATTAAAAAATTCTTAGAGGTGAATGACAACACAGACACAGCATATCAAAATCTCTGGGACACTATGAAGGCAGTTCTAAGAGGAAAGTTCATTGCATTGAGTTCATTCCTCAAAAGAAGAAAAAGTCAACAATTAATAAATGACTTAAAATTACATCTCAAAGCTCTAGAAGAAGAACAATCCAACACCAAAAGTGGTAGAAGACAGGAAATAATTAAAATCAGAGCTGAAATTAATGAAACTGAAACAAAAGAAACAATCAAAAAAATTGACAAAACAAAAAGTTGGTTCTTTGAAAAAATAAATAAAATTGACAGACCCTTAGCCAGGCTAACAAAGAGAAGGAGAGAGATAACTCAAATTAATAACATATGTGATGAAAAAGGAAATATCACAACAAACACTATGGAAATATAGGACTAATTCAAAATTATTTTGAAAACTTGTACTCCAACAAAATACAAAACACCGAAGGCATCGACAAATTTCTAGAGTTGTATGATGTGCCCAAACTTAAGCAGGAGGATATACATAATTTGAACAGACCAATTTCAAGTGACGAAATAGAAGATGCCATCAAAAGCCTACCAACCAAGAAAAGCCCAGGACCAGATAGATACACAGCTGAGTTCTACAAGACATTCAAAGAAGAACTGATACCAATACTCTTCAATTTATTTCAGGAAATAGAAAAAGAGGGAGCACTTCCAAACTCATTTTATGAGGCCAACATCACCCTGATCCCCAAACCAGGCAAAGACACATCCAAAAAAGAAAACTTCAGACCCATATCTTTAATGAACATAGATGCAAAAATTCTCAATAAAATTCTAGCAAAACGGATACAAAAACATATCAAAAATATAATACACCACGATCAAGTGGGGTTCATTCCAGGGATGCAAGGATGGTTCAACATATGGAAAACAATAAATGTAATTCATCACGTTAATAGACTCAAAGATAAGAACCATATGATTATCTCAATAGACGCAGAAAAAAGCATTTGACAAAATACAGCACCCCTTCATGCTCAAAACACTAGAAAAACTAGGGATAACAGGAACATATCTCAACATCGTAAAAGCTATATATGCTAATCCCCAGGCTGACATTATTCTAAATGGAGAAAAATTGAAAGCATTCCCTCTAAAAACTGGAACAAGACAGGGATGCACTTTTTCACCACTTCTATTCAACATAGTAATTGAAATGCTGGCCAGAGCAATAAGACAGACGAAAGAAATTAAAGGGATACAGATAGGTAAAGTAGAACTCAAATTATCATTATTTGCTGATGATATGATTTTTATACCTAGAAGACCCAAAAAAATTCCACCAGAAAACTTCTAGAACTCATAAATGAATTCAGCAAAGTAGCAGGATACAAAATCAACACCCATAAATCTAAGGCATTTCTATATATCAGTGACAAATCCTCTGAAAAGAAAATGAGGAAAACTACCCTGTTTACAATAGCATAAAAAAAAAATACTTGGGAATCAACCAAAGACGTGAAAGACCTCTATAATGAAAACTACAGAACATTAAAGAAAGAAATTATGGAAGACCCTAGAAGATGGAAAGATCTACCCTGTTCTTGGATAGGCAGAAGTAATATTGTCAAAATGACCATACTACCAAAAGCACTATACAGATTTAATGCAATGCCAATCAAAATCCCAATGACATTCCTCATAGAAATAGAAAAGGCAGTCATGAAATTCATCTGGAAAAATAAGAGACCCAGAATAGCTAAAGCAATTCTTAGTAAGAGGAGTGAAGCTGGTGGCATCACTATACCAGACCTTAAATTGGATAGATTCAAATTACAAAGCTTCTTCTCAGCAAAAGAAACAATCAGTGAGGTGAACAGAGAGCCTACTAATTGGGAACAAATTTTTACCACATGCACGTCAGATAGAGCACTAATCTCTAGAATATATAAAGAACTCAAAAATCTTAACACCAAAAACATGAATAACCCAATCAATAAATGGGCCAAGGAACTGAACAGACACTTCTCAGAAGAAGATATACAATCAATCAACAAATACATGAAAAAATGCTCAGCCGGGCTGGGGTTGTGGCTCAGCGGCAGAGCGCTCGCCTTGCACGTGCGCGGCTCGGGTTCGATCCTCAGCACCACGTAAACATAAATGCATTGCATTGTGTACAACTAAAGTAAATAAATAAATATTTTTTAAAAATGCTCAACCTCTCTGGCAATTAGAGAAATGCAAATCAAAACCACCGTAAGATTTCATCTCACACCTGTCAGAATAGCAGCTATTAAGAACACAAACAACAATAAATGTTGGAGAGGATGTGGAGAAAAAGGCACACTCATACATTGTTGGTGGAACTGCAAAATGGTGCAGCCAATATGGAAAGCAGTATGGAGATACCTTGGAAAACTTGGAATGGAACCACCTTATGACCCAGCTATCCTACTCCTTGGTTTTTACCCAAAAGACTTGAAAACAGCATACTACAGGGACACAGCCACATCAATGTTTATAGCAGCACAATTCACAATAGCTAAACTGTGGAACCAACCTAAATGCCCTTCAGTAGATGAATGGATAAAGAAAATGTGGTATATACACATAATGGAGCATTACTTAGCAATAAGAAAGAATAAAATCATGGCATTTGCAGGTAAATGGATGGAGTTAGAGAATACAATGCTAAGTGAAGTTAGCCAATCCCCAAAAGCCAAATGCCAAATGTTTTCTCTGATATAAGGAGGCCAATTCACAGTCGGGTTGGGATGGGGAGCATAGGAGGATTAGAGGAACACTAGAATGGCCAATGGGGAGGGAAGGGTAGGGAGGGGGAAGAAGGGTGAAGGAAAAAAAAAGATGGTAGAATGAGATGGATATCATTACCCCAAGTGCATGTATGAAGTCATGAGTGGTGTGAATATACTTTGCATACAACCAGAGATATGTAAAAATGAGCTCTATATGTGTAATATGAAATGTAATGCATTCTGCTGTCATTTAGAACAACTTAGAATAAAAAATAAATTAAAAAAAAAGAAAAGAAGAAAAAATGGTTCACACAGTGTTGTACGCCTGTAATCACAACTACTCAGGAGGCTGAGACACCCAGATCATAAGTTTGAGGCCAGCCTGGGCAACTTAGTGAGATCCTGTCTCACTAATGTATACAAATGTTTATAGCAACTGTTTGTGACAACCCCAAATTAGAATCAGTCTAGATTTCTTTCAATAGGTAAATGGTTAAACAAACTGTGATACAGCTACACCATGGAATGCTACTTGGAATAAAAAGGAACAAATTACTGGTGCAGGCAGCAACTGGGATGTTCATGTAGACTTTCACATGTATTGTCATGAATTTGTTTGTATTATCTTTTTAGTTTTCCTAGTTCTATTTTGTTTTTGAGACAGGGTCTTGCTTTGTGGCCCAGGCTGGCCTCAAACCTTATCCTCCTGCCTCAGCCTCCCAAGTAGTTGTGACTACACGCTATCCTCTTAGTATTTATTTATTTATTTATTTGGTGCCAGGGATTGAAACCGGGTGTGCCTAACCACTGAGCAATATCCCCAGTTCTTTTTATTCTTTATTTTGAGACAGGGTCTCCATAAGTTGTCCAGGCTGGCCTCAAACTTGTGATTATTCTCTCTCCTCCTTCTAAGTCACTGGGACCCTTTTCAAAGAATCAATTTTTAATATTTATTTTTAATTGACTAATAAAAATTTTTATGTATTTGTAGTGTTCAACATAATATTTTGAAGTATATATGTATTGTGGAATAACCAAGTTAATTAGCAAATATATTATCTCACATAACATATTTTTGTGAGAACACTTTAAAAAAAAAAATCCCTGCCCCTACAGAACCTGCATGTTAGAGGAGGGAGACAGACATTAAGCAAAATAAAAAAGTAAATATTAAGAAAATGAAACCCTGTGGTGAGATTTTATGTGTCAACTGGACTGGGCAAAGGAATTCTCAGTGATAAAACATCATTTCTGTTGTGTCTGTGGGGATATTTCAGGAAGAGACTAGCATAACCACTCAACTGGTTGACTTGAGTTAAGAAGATCTGTCTTTGCCAGTGTGGATGGACATCACCCAATCCACTGAAGACCTGAGTAGAAAAAAACAGTTGGAGAATGGTGAATTCTCCCTGTTATTGAATTGGGATACCCATCTTCTCCTATCCTTGGACAGTGGAGCTTCTATTCTTGGGCTTTCAAACTCTGGGACCTCTACCAGAGTCCCTCCCCACCACTGGGCCTTTGGCTTCAGACTTTAGTCTAACCCCACTGACTTCCCTGGTGCTCAGGCCTCAGGGTTAAGTTTTCTGCCTCCCTAGCACACAGGTGGAACTTCTTGGCCTCTGTGATTGCGAGAGCCAATTCCCACAATCCCTTAGTTCTCTTCCTTCTGTATGTCTCTCTATGTTGTATTGGTTCTAGTTCCCTGGAGAACCAGATCAATACAGATGGTGAGACATGCTTTAGAAAAATTCCAGGAGAGGGAAGCGGCTGGAAAAGGTGCATGTGTGTGGTGGAAGAGAGAGGACTTCACCTTATCACCATATGCACCTCGACATTGGTGACCAAGTCCCTTTGTACCCTCAGGGAGCGTGCATTCAGTCTGCTCCTCTGCTATGCAGAAGGCACTGCTGGGCACTCCATGGATTGTGAATAGTGTTGTTGATGAGGGAGAAGCATCTGGACTCAGTACTCCTCTGAGCCAGGTCACTGGTCACCCAGTTCATCTGACCGACCGACTTCCAAACCCGAGGATCCATGCCCGTGCAGAGGTGCCAGGTGTTCATTCTTCATAGCAGATTTTTTTTTCTACTGGCAGACAAAGACAAAGGCTGCACATTTACAGAATGGCAGGAAATTGTCCTCGTGCTTATTTCTAAATCTGCACAATTTGAGAACTTGGGTAGGCCCAGGTCCAGAGTGCATAAAATGTTCATTTTACGTCTGTCGCAGGAGTACAGACTTTCTAGAAAAAGAAAGAAATCCATTATCTCCCCTAATGGATGTGATAGGAAGTTTCTACTAAATATTGCATAAAATAAACTTAAAACAATTCTCCGGGTTGAGTTTATGATACAGTCTATGGCTCCCATCAGAGAATAAATGATAATGGAGAGAGAAATGTTTACCAAACCAAAAAGTAGGAGTCATTTATTTAGTCATTAACTGTGAGAGTGGCAGTTTTAAAGTTATTGTTCCAAAGAAATTCATTCTTTAAACACATAAATATCATCATACACATAATTTAAAGGTTTCATTTTTAAATGTGCTTTTTAAAAGTAGAAGGAATAGTTAATCCTAACTCTAACAGAGTTGCATTTGGGGTAGACAGAATTTTCAAGGACAAAGAGAACAGGGTGCATAACATCTATGTACCAGAACTATTGAAGCCTAACACAAAAAGGAAGTTTGAATGTTCCTAAGAGGATTTCTTCAGAGAACAAGTGGTCATTATGTAGAACCTGGAATGGCCTAATTTCCCTGTGGGTATTGTCACCTGGCCTTTCTCTTTCTTTAGGGTTATGGTCATCTGTCACAGTGTCCAGATGGTTGTCTCTGAATTATTCCAACATACTCTTCCATTTTTCTCCACCCACCTGTTAGACTGATTGTATACACCCTCATTTTCTCATAGGTGTGTCTTGCCTCTTGGAATGAGGTAAAAGACAGGTTCTCAACGCAAGATAGAGCTGTGCTTCCAGTTAGTGTCCCCAACCATCCTGGATTCCAGGCTACGTCTTGCATTTATGCTTAATAATTTATGTGAATCAAAAACTCTAGTATGACCCCACACGACTTTCCCACTGAGACTATCACATGCAACTCACCTTGAGTTCGTAAGGCACAGACCTGCTTCTACCTGGAATGGCCTCTGGGAAATAAAACAAGGATTTCTAAATGCTTACTGTCTTCCCTCTGGAGAGGCAAGGTGTTAAGTCGCTATAATTAACATCAGGAAAACAGAGAAAATCACGAAAAAGGAACACCTAGAAGAAGGTTCCATATTGACAGACCCAGGGTCAGGAAGATGGGAAGGAGAATCAAGCTTAAATGTTTTTTAAAACAATTTTCTTAGTTAAAAAGCAATGCAGCATAATGAATCCTTCTACAATGTGTAATTATAATATACTAATTTTGAAAAAACAACAACAACAACAACAAAAAAAAAAACACTGCAGCTGGGAACAGTGGCACATTCCTGTAGTCCTAGCAATGTGGGAGGTTCATTTGAGCCCAGCAGTTCCAGGTCAACCTGGGCAGCATAGTGAGATCCCACCTCTCCCCACAAAGGCAATGCCTATACATGCTGGGAAAATAGAAATTAAATACAGTTAAGCATTGTCTCATGACAGGGCCATGTTCTGAGAAATGCATTGTTAGGCAATTCCATTGTTGTGCAAACATTGCAGAATATACTTCCACAAAGAGAGCTACTAGGTAATATAATATAACCAAGGTAATAATCTTCTGGGATCGCTGTCATATATGTGGTCTGCTGTCAACCAAAACGTCATTCTGTGGGGCATGACTATGGAGGCAAAAGAAGAAAATAAAAACCACTAGTAGGCTTATTTCAGAAGTGACCACTCTTCACAGTCCAGTTGCTATATTTCAGGACATTTTTGTGTCTGTATATTAACATAATGTATTTTCCTTTCCAAAATCAGAATCGTTTGAGAACACTGTTTTACAGTGTGTGTGTGTGTGTGTGTGTGTGTGTGTGTGTGTGTGTTTCCTCCCACTTAGCAACATATTCTGGATGTTTTCTCAGGAATCGCCTTGGCTCTGCATGTCACTCATGTGGGCTGATTCCTTCTTGACTTCCCTTCTCATCACACCTTGTACCCAATATGGTGGCAAGTCCTGTTGGGCCGCCTTCCCAGTACAGCCAGAAGTTCATCACTGCTTCAACGGTGGTCCAAGGCAACAGTACCCCATGCTTGGGCTGTTGTGGGAACTTCCTTTTTTCTGACTTTGTTTCCCTTAAGCCTGTCTTCAGTGTGGTAGCCAGTGAGTTTTGGATACCTGAGGCAGATCATGTCAATCCTTAGCCTCTCATTACTGCACCAGTTTCTTCTTGCTCAAAGTAAACTCTGAGTCTCCATGGTGGCCCCCAAGGCCCTTGAGGTCTGGTTGCTTCTTCCCTCCATACCTTTCTTCCTTGCTCACTCCACTTCAGCTGCGGTGGTTTCCTTGTTGTTCCTTGAGTATGCTCCACCTCGTGCTGTTCCCTCTCTCTAGCACTCTGTTCCAGATATCTGCACTTCCTGCAGGCTTTTTTTTTTTTTTTTTTGGAGGGGTGGGGTACTGAGGATTGAAACTTGGGGTACTTGACCACTGAGCCACATCCCCAGCCCTATTTTGTATTTTATTTGGAGATTAGGTCTCACTGAGTTGCTTAGCACCTTGCTTTTGCTGAGGCTCACTTTGAACTCGCCATCCTCCTGCCTCAGCCTCCCGAGCCACTGGGATTGCAGGTGTGTGCCACTGCGCCCCGCTTCCTTCAGGCTTATATTTAAATTTCACCTTCTATTGAACTGAGACCAGCTACATTTGACAAAGTTTACTTGAGCAAGACAAAGGTTCTAGACTGGGCAGAACTCCAGACTGAAGGTGGTTTACAGTGGCCCACCACATTTGGGTGATATTGCAAGGGAGAGAAAAAGGAGGTGACATACAGAAACAAGTGGATTGGCTGCAGTCAGCATTTGCCTTATATAGATATGGTCTGATCAACAGGCAGTCTGTGATTGGCAGAAGCTAGACTACTGAGATTGGTTGAGACTCTGTTGGGGGTTAGGTTAGGTTACAATTTGTTTATCCATCAAGGAAGAGTACAGGTCACTGTATGTGGAGCTGCTTTGGGACAAACTGTCACCCAGGTTCAAAGACAGGTTTAGGACAAACTTGTTTCAGTTTAACACGTCTCTATGAGATCTTCCCTTACTATCTTATTTACTATTTTTCTGCTCCTCTTCTAGCCCCACCCCCCACATTCTCCATCCTTCTTTCCTGCTTTATTTTTCTCCACAGCCCAATATCATCCTCCAATATTGTACTTTTATGAAAAAAAATGTGTTGTGTTTGGTGCTGTCACCCTCCCCAGTGACGTGGTTCCATAAAAGCGGGATTTCTGTGTAGTCCATGCGTTGCTCTTATCTTTTTTTTTTTTTTTAATATTTATTTATTTGCCTTAGCCATACACAATGGGTTTGTTTGTACGTGGTGCTGAGGATCGAACCCAGGCCTCACACGTGCCAGGCGAGCGCTCTACCGCTGAGCCACAACCCCAGCCCTGCTCTTATCTTTCAAACAGGTAAGGCGCAGAGCCGGCCCTGGATACACACTGGCTGAATGAATAGCATGCTTCATCTGCATAGATTATGGTATATTTAACTAGCTGCTATTAGAAGACATCTAGTTGTATCTAATTTTTCTTTAGTTTTATATATCATACTGTAGTGAACTCCCATCTGTCTACTACCTTTGCTCATTCAAGGTAATTCTTTAGAATAAAATTTTAAAATAGTACATACTGGTTTTATTACTTGCTCTTTTTAGACATACATGATAGTAGAGTAGATTCTGACATATTATACATACACGGAGTATAATTTATTCTAATTAGCATCCCATTTTGTGGTTGTACATGATGTGGAGTTTCCCTGGTGATGTATTCATATTAGTGCATACAGTTCTTAAGGCTTTGAATCCACATTTCCCGTTTTCTTTCCAAAATGCCCATTTCTAGATATTCTCACAGCAGCAGTATGAGGCCTCAAAGATTTACCCACACCTGTGACAACTTTGAGTAATACCAAGAATTTTGCAATGTGTGGATCCCCTGTCCAAACAGCTGTTCATCAGGAAATACAGTAAGAGGTTTAAGTACTCTTGATATTGAAAGGACTCATTGAGCCAAAATCTTCCAAGGAGACTGAAACAGCAGAGAGCAAATGAAGAGCATCAGAAGAAGAGAACACGAGAGAGGGATGGTCTTGGGCAGACCACATGAAGGATAAGGCATGACCATCCCTCCTCCCAACCCTCCTTGGGAACTGAGCCAAAGAGAGTCATTCAAATGCGGGTCTTTTTTTATTCAATCAACACTCAGGTCACCTCTTTAGTGCAAGGTTGTATGCTCAGTGGCTATTTGGATCCTAGATGCATGCTGTTCCCTGCCCTGAAGACACCAGAAACCCAATCAAGGTGAAAAGTCATGCTTCATTAACTTCAGAGTCATCTCTGGGGCGGGGGGGAGAAGTAAAGATGAATGAGGGATCCAATAAGAGAAGAGACTGATGTGTTCAGGGAAGCCTTCAGAATAGAAAGCGCCAGCCTGTGCAGGGGGTTTCCTGGGTACCAGGTAGTGTTCTGTGTGCTTTCTAAGCCACTTGGTGCTCACAGTGACCCCAATGAGGTAGACGTTAATAGCTATAATTTACAAATCAGAAAAATGAGGCACAAGGAGATGAAGTAGCTTGCACAAGGTCACAGAAATTGTAAGTGGGGTGGGGTTGGGTCATGGGTTCTGGAACATCCTGTTAATGACTCCTCTGTGCAACCTTCATGTGTAAGATACTTTCACTGTGTAATAAGTGACCACCTATAGTGACACAAAGCAATCATTTTATCATGCATCCACATATCAGAGAGAACATTTGGCCTTTGGTTTTTGGAGATTGGCTTATTTCACTTAGCATGATAGCCTCCAGTTCCATTCATTTACCAGCAGATGCCATCATTTCATTCCTCTTTATGGATGAGTAATATTTCATTGTGTGTATATATACACATTTTCTTTATCCATTCATCTATTGAAGGGCAGCTAGGTTGATAATTAACTATTGTGAATTGAGCTGCTATGAACATTGATGTAACTGTGTCACTGTAGTATTCTGATTTTAAGTCCTTCTTTTATGTCGAGGAGTGGGATAACTGGGTCAAATGGTGGCTCCAGTCCAAGTTTTCTGAGAAATCTTTCTATTTTTTCTGTAGGCACTCAATGATAAAAAAGTTTCCTCTTATAACTGCCTTTATACTGTTTTAGAGTTTTTATTAGGTTGTATCTCTGTTCTCATTTGTTTCTAAGAATTTCTTAATTTCTTCCCATTTATTTTCTGATCCATTTATCATTAAAAGAGTATTGTTTAATCTCCATGTGTTTAGTGTGGTTTCTATTATTTTTCTTGCTGTTGATTTCTAGTTTCATTCCATTTTAATCTGATAGTATGCTTGAGATTATGTAATTTTTTTGCTTGCTAAGATTTACATTGTGACCTAGAATATGATCTATTTTAGAAAAGTTTCTATGAGTTTCTGAGAAGAAAATGAAATCAACTGTTTTGAGATGAAATATTCTGTAGATGTCTGTTAGGTTCATTTGATTTAGAGTATTATTTAGGTCAGAAATATATTGCTTTTATATTTGGATGACCTATATATTGGTGATTACAGTATGCTAAAATCACCCAGTATTATTTTATTGGAGTCTATTTGGGATTTAATGTCAAGAAGTATTTTTATATAACTAGGTACACTGACATTTGGTGCATATATGTTTATATCTTTGCATCTTCTTGTTGTATTGTTCCATTTACCCATATGTAGTAGCTTTCTTTGTCTCTTCTGATTAACTTTTGCTTAAAATTTGCTTTGTGAGATATGAGAATAGCTACTCCTGCTTGTTTCTGGACTCCATTTACATGGAATACTCCCCCCCCCCATCCTTTAATTTCAGCTTATTGGTGTCTTTGCCTATGAGATGAGTCTTCTACAAGCAGCATAAAATTGGATCTTCTTTTTAAATCCATTCTGCCAATCTATGTCTTTTAAGTGGGGGTATTGAGACTATTTCTATCCAGTGTTATTATGGATATGTGTTTATAGTTTCTTGCCATTTTTGTTTATTTGCTATATTCAGTTTGGTCTTGATTTTCATTTAGTTGGTTGCTCCTCTAGTGATCATCTATTCGGGAGCTTTGGGTTTGTTTTGGGGTTCCTCTATGTGCAGTGTATTTTTTATACTGCTGGCTTAATAGTCATGAATTCCTTTAGTTTATTCTTGTCATGGAAAGTTTTTATTTTCCAACTGACTCTGTAAGATAGCTTCGCTGGATATAGCCATCTTGGCTGACAATTTTCTTTTAGAGATTGGAATATCTCATTCTTTGGTTTTAGGGTCTGATTTGAGAAGTAAGAAGTGAGCCTTATTGGTTTACCTTGAAAGGTGACATGGTATTTTTCTCTTACAACTTTAATATTCTTTCCTTATTTTCCATGTTAGGCATTTTGATTATTATGTGTTTTTAATTAATTAATTAGCTAATTAATTAATTAAATCTAATCAATTATACATTGATTATGATATGTTTTGAAGAGGTTCTTTTTTTATCTTGTCTATGTGGAGTTCTAAGCCTCCTATAATTGGAGATCTATGTCCTTTCTAAGGTGAGGAAACTTTTTTGCTATTATCTCACTGAAGATATCCTTAATGCCTGTAGCCTGTACCTCCATGTTCTCTTCTGTCCTAATGACTCTCAGGTTTGGTCTCCCAATGTTGTCTCAGACTTCTTGTATTTTCTGATAATGATTTTTAATTTTTAATGCATACTGAGTATTCAAATTCATATATCCTGTCTTCAAGACCTGAAGTTCTGTCTTCAAGGCCTTAAGTTCTATTTTATTCTCAACACAAATTCTTTGTGATGCTTTCAAGTGAATTTTTAATTTGGTTCACTGTATCTTTCATTTTCAGGAGTTCTGCTTGGTTTCTTTTCAATACCTCTCTTTTTTGAAATGGTCTTTCATCTCCTGTATTTGTTCTCTTGATTCATTTCTTAGATGTTCTTTTAGTTCATTGGACATTTTAATAAACAGTTTTTAATAGTCTTTCTCTGAAATTCCATCTACTTCCATATCTGAGGGTTCCTTTGTTGGGGGACTATGAATTTGAGGGGGCATTTGTTAGCTTATTTCCTCATGTTTTCAGAGGTCTTGGACTTGTGCATCAGTTGTGATGTAGTCCCAGTTCTCTTTTATACACATTCCTTTTGTTTGTAGTTGCCTTTTTTTGTTCTGGGACTCTTTTTTGATGAATGTCCAGGAGTGGGACCTGGAGTCCACTTCTAGCTGTTCCTACTTGGGGCCTCTTTTTAAGTTTGGGGTTTTTGTCTCCCCTATTCTATGTTTTGAAGTATTTCTGGGGTTTGAGTGGGGCTAGTTTGTATTTGCAGAGAGGTTTGCTGTTCTCAGCTGAATTGTGAATATTTCTCAGCTGTAGGATCTCCCTTCTGTGAGCTTGAAGTATCCCAATCACTTTCCAGCTCCTCTTAGAGGAAGCAGGGAGGCAACTATAGTGATAGTATTAGCAATATAGGTACAGTCTTAAAATAAATTCCTGGTGTCTATTTTGACAAGTATAACACTAGTTACCACCTGTATATAAATGGTGGGGTCAGCCTTTACCATCAACACCAATGATAAAACACCATAAACTAGATCAGACATTAGACAGCAGGTGTCTACTATGTTCTCTACTGTATTAACAATTATAATAATATGAATGGGGTAGGAATTACATAAACTATATAATTCTATCAGATAGTGTGCTTACAGTTTCTTTAGTGAATAGAAAATAGGTTGGGAAGGCGAGAGAAAGTTTGAAATATTTAAAAGGTGTACAGAGGAGAAGGAGATAGGTAGTAGATGATGGCCATCATGAAGTAGAAGTGGAAAAATAACTAAAAGTAAGAAAACATCAAAATAGAGGAACTGGAAATTTTGGCTAGTACTGAGGGAAGAGAGAGAGAAGAAAGGGTAATGAGGAACAAAAACCAAGGTATGAACAAACAAACAAAACAACTAAAACTCACATATAATTTTACCCCACCTATGTTGAACCAAGGGCAAATAATAAACATGTGAAAAAGAAAACAATTAAAATGAAATTCTATACAAGTGCTCTATATGTGTATTATTAATTGTAATGAATCCTACTGTCACACAACTTCGAATAAAAAAATATGTGTATATATGCATATGTACATATGTGTTATATATACATATATTGTACATACATATATATATTTCTAAACCTATCTATGCAGTGAGAACCCCCCAATCAAAATAATAAAAAATAAAATAATTAAAAATTATGATTAAAATGCAAAAAATGAGGGGAGAATAAAAATGGGCTTTTTCCTTTGATGTGGTCAAAACTGTTGGTAAAAATGCATGTTCACTGCTCATACTGTCATGCCACTCTTTATTTTTGGAGAGCTCTGTAATCCTGGGTCAATGCTGGGGGTTGCTAGGTCCAATGTCTTTGTGTTCCTCACCTAGCCCAGACACTGTGCCAGGAGCCTAAGCTGGTGGTAGTAGCTCTCAGCTTCCTACCTCCCAGTATAGGCTGCAGTGGCCTGAGGAGTGCTTACACGTGGTGTGTCCCCATAGCAAGGCTGGTGCAGAATTCTAAATTAGAATTTCCAATAATTGGGATTTGGTCTTGACTGACCTTTGGAACTCTGTCAATGAGTATCTGGGATTTGATCCACTCTCCCTGTTGCTGGAGGTGCAGATCTTTGGTGGATGTGTGGGTCCCTGGGGCCTCTGTAAATGCTACTTTTGGGGCGAGGAGTCTAAATCTCCATAGGGCTCGCATTCAGTGCTGTGGGTATGACTTATCCAGGATCAGACCAGGAGTACAGATGATCCTGTCTGGCAGGTTACTGGTGTCTTCCCAGTAGCTCATATGGGATGCCAGCAATAAAGGGGCTCCCTCTCCTCAGTATCTGAGCCTGGATGGCCCTGGGCACGATTCTCTGTGCCTGTTTCAGCCACACTGGTCCAGGTACCCTCTGGGCTCCATGATGGGAGACTGATGGGCCAGGTTGGCAACTTCTTTTATGAGTTCCCAGTCTCCTGCCTCTGCTCACTGCTACCTGCCCATTTATAAATGGTTCTTATCTCTGGTGACCCTGGTTCCTGCTGGACTCTCTGCAGAGATTTGGTTGCTTTTCAATCAACAGCTTCCCCCACCACCTCTGGGCCATTAAGATCAGCCTCTCTTTCTATTCCACAGGTTCTCCCAAGCCATTTTTTTCCTGCTGCACTTTCCTCTCTTTCTGCCTGTGTTTCCCCTCCCCTGGGCAGCCACAGCTACTGTGACCATTGCTGCCACCAGTGGGGCCACCAGCTGAGCTGGTGTGTCTCTAACATATTATTTCTTATGGTCTAAGTTTCTTTCTGTGACTCTATGTTTTTCTTTTTCTTTTCTTTTTTTCTTTTTTTTTTTTTTTTACTGTCCAATGTTGAATTTCCATGAGTTCCCTTAGTTGCCCACCTTGCTGAGGAGCAGTCTTCCTGCTTTGTAAATCTCGAGCTAAGAAACTGCTGTGATGAACTCTCCTCTTCTCATCCATCCTCTCTCTCCTTCTCAGTAAGAGCCAGTGGGATTTCTTAACATGGTGGCTTTGGTCTTTAGAGGCAAGTATCAAGTTTCCCACCAAAGAAGGCAGCTGCAAGGTCTCTTTCCTGACCTAGCCCTGGAAGTTGTGCCGTCTGGAGCTCACCCAGATTTAACAGGAGGGGAGAGACACAGCCTCACATCTTAATGGGAAGAATGTCAAAGAATTCACAGACATTTTTTATAACAGACTTTATTTTTTAGAGCAGTTTTAGGTTCTTAGCAAAATCGAATAGAAGGAATAGAAATTTCCCACATATCCCCTGACCCTACACCTGCACAGCCTCCCTCATTATCAACTCCTACACCAGAGTGGTCCATTGCTACCTGACATGCAGCCACAGACACATTTTTATCACCCAAGTTCCATGGTTTGCACTTGGGTTCACTCATGGTGTTGTGCATTCTGTGAGTTTGTACATGTGTAATGACACATATTCACCATTACAATATCATACAGAGTAGTTTCTGGAAACCACAGTCTCCATAAATTTTGTCCTTTCCATGATGTCATATTGTTGGAGTCACACAGTATGTGGCCTTTTTATATTGGCTTCTTTTACTTAATAATCTGCATATAAGTTTCCTTCCTATCTCTTTCACAATTTAAAAGCCCATTTCTCTTTAGTACCATATAACAATCCATTATTCAGAAGTAACAGTTTTTTAATCACTTACTTACTGAAAGACATCTTGGTTATTTCAAAGTTTTGGTAATTGTGAATAAAGCTGACGTCATCATCCATGTGTAGACTTTTTTGTGTAGACATGAGTCTTCGACTCCTTTGGGTAAATAATAAGGATCATGATTGCTGGATTGTATGATAACAGAATGTTAAATTAAAGGGGGGAAATAAAGCTGCCAAACTGTCTTCCCAAGTGTCCATACTGTTTTGCATTCCCACCAGCACCGAAGGAAGACTCTCCTTGCTTGCATTTTTTAAAACTGCCATACTTCACAAAGAATGCGAAGCCCAAAGGGGTCTTAGACAATAGATAAGTGAGTTCCTAAGTAGAAAGAAAAGGGGAGAAAGGATTATAGGTCTGGAATCCTGTTCTGAGAAACTGTGCCATCCAGAAAGGACCGAACGTGAGGACTGGTGAGCAGACAATCCACCCACTGGCCTTCGGGGACCTCATCACACTGCTCTGATTCTCCTGACCTCAGTGTGCGTCCCAAGAACAACTTCTGGGGTTTCTTCCTTCTTCTTTGGGACCTATGTAGTTAGGAATTTGGACTCATCCAAAGAGAGCTGTGATCTTTGTCTTGCACCTGGAGGTAATTTCTATACCCGCGGGATTTTCTGAGTGATAGTTGTGTCCTCTTTACTTAAGGGGATTGCCTTAGAGCACACGTGGCAGTTTATGCTGAGTGGGTGGGCTCCTGGTGGGCTCCAGGAAAGGGTCAGTGCTGGAGGTGAAGTTCCTCCCCTTGGCTGATCCATGTCCATGTAATGAGGCCCCAGGAAAAACTCTGGACCCTGAAGTTTTATTTAACTTGCATGGTTGGCAATATTCTGTGTGTACTGCCAAACATGGATGCCAGGAGGGTGATGTATCCTAAAGACAACAGAAGCTTCATGTAGGGAGTCCTCCTAGACCCTGCCTGATGGCTGAGTTTATTCCCTTCCACGTACTAATAAGTGGTGGCTGTGAGCATAGCAGCTTCCCGTGAGTTCTATGAGTCTTTCCAGTGAACGGCCACAACTGGAGGTGGCTTTGGCAACCTCTCAACTTGAAGCAAGGGCAGCCGTGGGTCTATTTCCTCAACCTTGAGATTGACTAGCTCCAGCTGGAGCTCCCTCGGCCCCTGTGCCTCCCCTGGACAGCAGAGTTAAACTGTTCCTATTGCTCTTGTTCCACTGTCATCCCAGGAAATAGCTACATGTTGTCATGGTTTGCTGCAGATATCAAAGATGTTTCTCGGAGGACATAAGATTTCTTATCTTCACATAGTTCACACAACATCATGACGTCGATGACAGACACATGCCGTCTCCGGACCTGTGTGTGTGAGTGGGAAAACTGCATTCTGGGTCACTTCCGCACCAATGGCCAGTCCTTCTGCTTGTTGCCACATGGGGTATTTATAAACTAAAGCCAAAGTTTTGTATTTGTGCTTACTCTGGCCTTTCAGATTAAACAAATCCTTAACATTGGCAAAGGGCCTGACAAGCTTTTAGTATTAATTAATTCTTACACATCTCTGGGGAGAAGGTAAGTATTCTTGGGCACTGACAAAATGGATTGTCTCATTAATCAGGTAACCCTTCCCCTAAGCGGTACCACTTCAGCCCTAGGAGTTCTTTTTGCACTGGGCTGGCCCAGGACCCTCCCGCCACGCTGAGGCTTGATGAGGGCTCAGAAGACCATGCATGTTGTCTTTTCTTTACTGTTCCTGCTGGCTTCACTCAGGCTTCTCAAATTCCAAATTTTGCCCCACTCATCAAATGACTTTGTGTAGACGTCTCCTGTCAAAGTTACATTGGGACATTCAAAATGAGGATCACTGACAGGCATTTGTTGCTGAAGTGGTGTAGGATTTGCTTGAGATGAATGTGTGGCCTGGATAACCTTGACCTTTTCCAGGCAATTATTTTATTTTATTTTTTTAAAATTTGCTTAATTACTTCTGCCTGCCGGAAGACTGTGTTAGCTTTCTCCTCTCTGCTTCTTCCCACCCTTCCCACAAGAGGCTAATCTAACTAGAAAAAGCCTGGAGAAACAGATGGGGTGTAGAGAATCCTTTGCCACAGCACAAGGCATCTGAATTTGCACTGCCCGTTGACTGTGGGAAGAACTGAAATTCTTGACCGCCATTATGGTTTGGATCTGACGTCTCCCACAGCCACGTGGTGGGGGCTATGTTCCCAGCCTGTGGGGCTACTGGGGCCCAGTTGGAGGAAGTAGGTCACTGGGGGCCTGCCTTTGAAGGGTGTATTTTTTCCTGGATTCTCTCTCTCTCTTTTTCTCTCTCTGCTTCCTAGCCATTGGGACGTGAGTGGCTTTACTCCACAGTGGTCTCTCTGCCATGATGGTCAGTCTTGCCATGAGCCCAAAGCAATAACCATAAATAAAGACTTCTGAGACAGTGATCCCAAGTAAGTCTTTTCACCTTTAAGTTGATTTTCTTAGAGGTATTTTGTCATGTGACAGAAAACTAACACATCCGCTATCACTGTCATGTGAGGTGTTCCTGTCTTTGTTATCATGCTTGGTTTAGGGCCAAAGAGAATGTCGCCCCTAAACCCTTATCCCAGTTGCTTTGCACGAGCTTTTTCTGAGGGCATCTGTCTCATGCAGTAGATTGGGCAAGGGCCTCCTTTTAGCCACTCTCTTGGCTTTGACTAATGCTTCATGTGGGGAGATTGCTCTAACTCACCAGTACCTAGTTGTCTCCTTATTTCAGATTGTAATTCTTCATAGCCTTGAATTTAGGTGTGGCTCACTGATGAGGTTCAGACATGACATGAGAGTAGAAGTGATGTGTGTCCCTTCTGAGCAAAGGGCTTGACTAATTTGTCCTCTTCTGTCCCACCATAGTGACACCAGAGCCTCATGTAGCAATGGTTCTGTCATGGGATGAGGTCGAGTAACTTTGTGGAGCAAAGACACCCTCTCCACCTCTGGTTCATGTTGGGCATGTAGCCCAAGGGTGAAATGACCTTCCTGTGTGTTGAGCCTCTGAGGTTTGTTGACATTTTCTACTATTACTTCATCTGATTTATGGGGTGGCAAACTATGGCCCATGAGTCAGATATGGCCCTCCTACTTGTTTTTGTAAATAAAGTTTTTCTGGAACACAGCCATGTCCAGTCACTTATATATTGTCTACAGCTGCTTTCACACTTCAGGGACAGTGATGAATGGTGTGACAGACACCACACACACAGCCTGGAAAGCAGAACATTGTAATTTGGCCCTGTAGGGGGAAGTTCTGCCGACGTCTGCCTATCCTGACTGATATACTCAGTATAAGTGTTTTGAATTCTTTGTTGGTGGTGGTTTTTTTTTTTTTTTTTTTTTTTTGATACCAGGGATTGAACTTAGGGACACTCGACCACTGGGCCACATCCCCAGCCCTTTTTTTGGTATTTTATTAGACACAGGGTCTCACTGAGTTGCTAAGTACCTCGCCATTGCTGAAGCTGGCTTTGAACTCGAGATCCTCCTGCCTCAGCCTCCCAAGTGCTGGGATTACAGGTGTGCGCCACCACACCTGGCTAGTGTTTTGAATTCTTAACTTGACAATATAGAGGGTGAAAACCCGAAGCTGATTCTAAAACAATGTGAAGTTATTTTGCATGGTAATCAGTGCAGTTTAATCGGTAAGCCTTGACTGAGGGCCAGTTATATGTCAGACTTGGGAATGCTTTTGCCTTGGGACCTTTGGAATTCAGGGACGAAGAAGCTGCTCCTGTTCTTTGTAAGTCAAGATTCAAGGTGGGAAGGAGGCTGTGAACAAGAGCTCTGCATGAGCTAAGGGGTTTCTTGCCACCGTCTTCACAAAAATTCATTTGTGTTGTGAGTTGTGGCCATTTATTGTTTCCATAGCCAAGTAGCCCAGAAAAATTATCAGGCAACTATCATTTTAATTATTAGGATTGGAGTGATGCAAGATACCAGGGAAAGTTCTTTCCTATGTCTACCCTACCCTTGATGGAGTCAAAGTGCTAACTAGTGCAATTCTCTGACATTGAAGCCAGGTACAAGCTAAGAATTCCTGATTGACCTGCTGGAGTACTTGGGAATTTTCATCCCTAGGGAGAAGGTGCTGGAACATTCTCTTCACATTCCATATTTGCACAGCAGGCCCATATCTTTGCTTTGGGCAGAGCCTTACTGCTTAGTCTTGTAACACACAAAAGAGCTTTGCCCAGGCACATCTTCCTCTGGCTCTTTTCATCTGGTCCTCCTGTGACAAGCAGCCTGGCAAGCAGCATCCTATTGATCATGACAGCACAATTGAAACCCGTGAATTTCTTTTGGGCTCTGGGGTTAAGAAGAAGGGGCTCGCGGTGCTGGGTGGGAGGTAAATGAGCAGTAGACGCACACGAGCTGAAATGATAGTAAAGGTGGATGCTGCAGCCAGTGGTTTTATGTGAAGTTTGCCTTTCCTACATTTGTACTTCCGACAAATAGATTTGGTACCCAGTTCCAGCTGTCATCGGATTTCAAGTTCGGTTACCTAGGAAACAGAGGGCACACTGCTGGGACAGTCAGCCTGTGTTTGGTGCGGACCGAAGCTATTAAAGCCCATCAACTTGGCCTCCGAGAAGCACTGAATGTGGACAGTTTCAACTTCCAGCCAGGTACTTATTTATTTATTTCACTGCCTCAGCAGCAAAATGAGTTATTGAACCATTCAGTCCATCGATTGGGGCAGCTTTTCCCCTGCATCTCTCGGACGCTTGAAGCCCCTGTGGAGCTGGTGGCAGCTCGAGGTCCTTTGTTGATCGTGAGTCCTCACGGGGGCAGCCAGGCAGCATTAATTCTCCAGCCAGCGGGGCCTGGGGCCAGGGCTGTGGTCAGACACGGCTCCCCATGCTGGCGATTCTCAGTCTTTGGACAAGTACAGGAAGCCACACGTGGGCCCTCCCACAGAAGAACGCGCACACATGCAGAATGTCGTATGCGATTTAATTGGTGACCTAGACTTCCAGTCTAAATACCTTTGATCTAAGTTAATTCTGCTTGGAACAAGTTTCTTCATTTTGAAAAAAAAAAAAAAATGTAATTAAACTTCAGATGTGTCTAATATTCAACAATCCTCTGTCCCAGGGTCTGTCGGAGCCAAAGGACCAAGAGAGAATGATAGTTTCACTTGTGTCTCCTGGAGCTCCTCACGGTCTTTGTGAGCATTTGAGTCCAGCTCTAAACACGGTGAACTTGACAAAGACCATACCATCGTGTCTGTGCACTGCTGCCTGATTTTGCATAGCCTGTGAACTAAGAATGACTTTTACATTTTTAAGTGTAAAATGTAAAAAATATGATTAGCTTTTTGGGGGCAATGGTTGCTCAAGGAGTTGAGGACATTGTTTCTTGGCTGAAAAAGTCTAAAATAAATATATTTACTCTCTGGACTTGTTCAGAAGATGTTTGGCATCCTTGTTGTGCTCATGTGGCTGGGGGTGGGGCAATGACTCCAGGGGTTCCCTCTGGGCTTTCTCACTGTGATAACCCATATCTCACAGGGCAAGGACCCGTTGGGGTGCTGTACCAGCTGCCCAGAATGTCTACCCCAAATCTGAACTCAAGGACCAGGAAAGCGAACAGGGGGTCAGTGCATTTGCTGTGAGCTGGGCCTAGGCTGAAACTCCATGCAGTATCCGGCCCCTGCGTGTTCCTAATGTGAGGCGGGGGCAGGGCATTGCTTTGTGGCTCCAAATACCAAATTGGACCCTGTGTCCAATAATCCTCAAAACGCTAGGCTATTTGTTTCCCCCCAGTGTATAGTCATCCAAGGATGTCCCTTCGAGAAGACAGGGGAATCATACCTTGTGCCTGGGTGTCGTAGGACCTGCCCTCTTTCCTCACTTCTCCCTCCCTCTTGGAGGGAGAGTCTGGAAACTCGGACTGTCCTTCAGTCTGTGAGTTCCGAATCCAAACTGCGGACTAGCTCTGGAGACCAAGCCAAGCTCTGTTGATTGGGACTCCAGGTCCTTCATACTTGATTTCTGACACAGATGGGATGATATCCTTAATGGCTGACCATCCATTTTTCCCCTGCAGGCATCATGTTTTATGAATTCTTTCCTGAACTCCTTGTGGGTAAGGCTCCCTGGCTGCCCCACTGACCTAGATATTCAATGTGATAATTGCCTTCACCAAGTTTCTGAGGATGTCTGGAAGTAGCCTCTGTTACTATGGGGTCCTCTTGTCCTTCTGGTGAGCTAAACACCTTGGTAGCATCTCCTGCAGAGGCGCCACCGAAGTCCCAAGTGGTGTTGGAGCCCCTCTCACCAAAATGCTCTTTAGCACTTGAACCTTCCTGGGGACCACATTCCTCTGCTGGGGTTTCCAGCCGTCTAGAGTATACCTACTTGAGCATGCACGTCTCTCCAAAATTTCTATCCCTTATCCTACCAGATGCCACCAAAATTCTGGCATCTCTACCCCACTTAGTGCAGCTACCACTTTCCCCATGTTATTTGGCACCATCTTTGCAGCCTGTGTCCATCTCCTGGAGCCCTTACCTGGGTGTTCCATCCTGGGCCTAGGGACAGTGCACCCACATTGATAATATTTCCTTTATCAAATCTCACAGTCTTTCCTCCAATATAGCAATGGGGTCCAGTCCCCTGCAGACTCTTTCCATCTATGGCCCCAGTTGGTTGGATTCCATAATCCCCTTTAGGATTCAGTTCTTTTCCTCCTTTTCAGGCTTAGCATATTCCTGGATGGTTTATGTTGTGACTTAACCCTAGTTATATGACTTATGATCAGAAGGAGAGGGGGGCACATTACATGTGTCCTATACTTTCCCAGGCAGGGTCTTGGTTTTGGTGCATCAGGTCTGATGGGCTAAAAGTGCAGCCATTTCTGAAAGTTATCTGAAGCTAAAGTAAATTTCCATGCCTGTTCTTTAGCCTTTTCTGCCTTTCCATTGCAGGATTATGAGCTTTTCATAGACTTCCAAGAAGGCTTCCTGACTTTTGGACCTAGCTTTTAATTGCTAGTTAATCACATTTAGCTCTTCATTATCTTTTTCTTCAGAAGTCAATCAACTTCAACAGTAGTCACTCAGTTCTGTTGTCCTCGTAGTAATGATTTTCCTTGTTGTTCTCAAAGCCTGATGCATCGCACCAGCTAATGCATCCTCTACCAACGATATGTCATCTTATACCACTGAGATTGAAAGTCCTAACAATTGTACTTCTGCCTTGTTGCAGGGACTTCATTTCCCACTAGCAGTGGGGTTCTTATCATCACTGTGGTGGCAGGTGACCTGGATCCAGTGTCACATCTTAATGCTTGCTTTCCTATGCCATGCTTGGGTCACATCTTGGGTCCCCTGGGAAGCAGACGCTGGGATGGATATTACTGTGCAGGGTGTTTATGAGGGAAAGCCCTGGGAAACCACACCTAGGCAAAGGAGAGGAAGGAAACAGGGCTGGGGAGAGGGAGGGATCAAGCTGTGAGGTAGCTTTAACCAAGGTCTTAGGTGATCTCCTAGAGAGCAGTAAGGCTGGGAAGGACCTTTAGAGCAGTCCCAACTGGAGTCCTTTGTGATCCACCATCATTACATGTGAGCCACTGGGAACTGGTGTTTGGCCTTGGGCAGGGGGACTCTTTTCAACCTAAGCACTTTGGAAGGCTGTTTTCTGGCAGACCTTTTAGCATCTTGGGGAATGAGTCTTTCATTCCTGAATGGGTTCTGGGCCACACACTACAGTATCCACTATACCCAGATCAGGTTACCTGGCTTCCAATTCCAGTCTATCTACAAACTGTGACCTTGGACAAATCTCTTAATCTTCCTGGTCCTCAATTTTTCTTAAATCAAGGGGAAAGAAGAGGTTTATGACCATTTTAGAAAGTCATGGAACATACAGTAAACCAGAAATCAGAAAGTCATCTGAAGGCTCACCACCCAGAGACAGGCATCTGTGCTCTGAAATTTTCCTGTATTTTTGTTGCACATTTTAATATAGTTGTAACCATGTACCACATCCATTTGTTGTGTTCTCAATTTTTACTTAACATTGTGAAATAAGCATTATGAGAAACACTTTGTAAACATTAATTTTAAAGGTAGATTGTTTCCGATTATAAAATTATTAGAGAGACATAAGAGATTATGTCAGATAACTCGCCCATCACCTCTTTGTTTAGAAATAACCACAACTAAAATTTTGTTGCTTAACCCCTCAGTTTCTATGTTTGTATGAATGTGTGTGTTTATAAATTGAATTTAGGGATGTTTTCCAAATGTCATGATTTTAGTTTGATCTTCTCGTGTCTCATCGTGACTATCCCTTTGAGATATTGTATATTTTCTATATTATGTGCTATGATTTTAATACCTACATAATATTCTATTGCATACATATCATAGCTCAATTTCCTTTTTGAATATCTTTTCAACATAAATAATTCTCTGATGAAGTGCCTTTTATGTATATTTTTTTGTGTTCATCTGTGGTCGTTTCTTTGGAATAAATTCTTAGAAATAGAGTTATTGGGCAAAGTCTATGAAGATTCGAGTTATTTGATACATGTTGCTAAATCAACCTCCTAATAAGTTGTACTAATTTAGAAGTCTATACAGGCAGACACACTATGGGCAATTGTCACACTGTCCTAGGACTCCACAGTTGACTGCTTATCCATGGGTTCCATGTCTGCAAGTTCCACTGATCCTGAATTGAAGACATTTCAAAGAATTGCGTCTGTAATGAACATGTAGGAACCTTTTCCTTGTTATTTCCTAAACAATAGAGTATAACAACAATTGACATACCATTTACATTGTACTAAGCATTATAAGTCATATAGAGATGACTTAGAGGGCACGGGAGAATGTGTGTAGGTGGTATGCAAATACTGCACCATTTTATGTATGGACTGAGCCTCCAAAGATTTTGGTATCTGAGGTGGGGATCCTGGAACCAAGACTCCACAGATATGAGGGATGACTGTACCAAGTTGGCACTAGAGATGTCAATGTTGGTGCCTGTCCATGCCTGTGTTCCCTTGTAAGGGAAACTGCTCACTGTAGTTCACCTTGAAGAGGCAACACTTGTAGCTATGTTTATCTGACACAATATCCCATCCTTCCCTGGGGATTCTCATGCAAGGGCAGTAATGCACAGGCTCAGCACACCTTATGATACGGAGGCCTGGCACCTGGAGGGTCAGCCCTAACCGTGGTGACTACTATTTGCTGGCCTGGTCAACTTCCCTTTCTTGGATATTAAATGATAACATAAACTCTGTCATTTACCCATGAGAGTCAAAGTTTAAATGATGGGTCATAGCAAATTAAAGTCCTAAGGAGCCCAAAACTATGCATAGCACAAATAAGTTAAAACTGTGACAAAAAGCTGAAGTGTTCGGTAGAGAGAGGAGATTCTAGGTGGGAGATGAGGTTATCGGTCTTGCTAAGCAAGTTGGCAATGGAGTGGAAGCAGGGCAGAATTACAGAAACTTATTAATGGCAAAGGAGTATGGTGAAGGTCCTTGACCTCATATCCCCTAAATCCCAGAACTGCGTTGGACCCAGTACCTGTTCTTATGGGGACTGGTCAATACTCAGGTCCTGTTCTTCTACTGTCATTTCACTTATGTTATCCCAAAGACATTTTAACAGCTTTTCTATCCCCACCAATTTGAGCTTATCTCAGATTTTACGGAATGTAAAAGAACATGAATGATTCACAAACATCATCTATTGAAGATGCTTAGATTTTTATTTATTTTCTTTACTGTTATCATTGTTGGCCATTATAAATGAGGCCAAGAGGAACATCTTTGTGCTTTAAACCATGTGCGTGTATAGCATCCTTCTTTTAATCAAGATTACCTCTGCACAAAATTCTGCAATCAAGGTCAAAAACACTGAATTTCTTCTATCATTAATATAAGAGCTAATAGGAGATTGGGAGAATGCTGACCATGTCAGTCTCTAAGGCCTCCTGAATTCCCAAAGATCTGTTCTCTTCAGTTCTCCCCAGTATAATTCACAGATCTCACACATGCCAATTCCATCTGCTACTGGCCAAGAAAGAAGGTGTTTTCCTTGCATCATGGTATTTTGGAAGCATGTAACTTGTTCTGATGATTTTTTACAGAGGCTCTTGGTTAAGAGTTTGCCTTGAGTCTCAGAGCAGATTTTGGACTTGGACTTTTGGGAAATGCTGAAACTGTTACGGTTTGCAGGACCATTGGAGATGGACTGAATGTATTTTGCATTGTGAGATGGACATGAGCTTTTGGGAGCAGGTTGAATACTAAAGTTGGGGTCTTAATTTTTTCCCAAAAGTTCATGTGCTGAAGGCTGGTGGTGGAACTGGGAGGTGGTGGAACTTTTAGGAGGCGGGGCCTGGTGGAAGGAAGTTAGAGGGTGAGTCCTTGAAGGGCATACTGGGATTCTAGCCACTTCCTGTTTCTCTCTTTGTCTTCCTGTAGTCATGAAGTGAATTGTTTCCTCTGCCACAAGCTTCTGCCACCACAAGCCCAGAAGCAATAAGGCCAACAGACCCAAAAGAGAAATGCCTTTTCTTCATTTTTTCTGATTTTCTCAGGTATTTTGTCACAGTGATGGAAACCCGACTAACACAGAAGGAATCCCATCTTAGACACAAGCATTGTTCTGGACTGGGCTTGCAATATGATTTTCCTATCCAAGTTCTGAAGCTACATTTTTGTCCTCAACAACTTATAAAATTTTACCAATTAAAAAATGTTCCCTGCCTACAATGGAACAGAGGCGAGTAGAGGACTTTACTATATGTGCATGTTTGTGTGTGTGTGTGTGTGTGTGTGTGTGTGTGTGTGTGTGTCTATGTATATGTTTGCTATGGTTTGAATGTAGTTTGTCCCCAAAATGTCCATGTGCTGGAAGTTTCGTTTCCAGCGTGGCAATGCTGAATGGTTGTGGATCTTTAAGAGATGGGGGAAGTAATTTGGCCATGGGGCCACCACATCTCATGAATGGATTAAAGTTGCCTTGAGGGAGGTTTAGCTCTCATGGAACTAGATTAGTACTGTAAGAATGGTTTTCTATAAAGCAAGTCTGTCCCACATACTTTGTCTTTTCTGCATGATCAGTCCCACTCTGCTTCTTTGCATGGTGTGATTCTGCCAGGTACCCTCACCAGGATGCCAGAACCATGCTTCCTGGACTCTCCAGCCACCAAAATCATGGGCCACATAAATATCTTTCTTTATAAAGTACCCAGCCTTGGGTATTTTGTTACAGCGACAGAAAGTAGACTAAGACAATGTCCATGTATACCCGGACGTTATATCTGCAAGTATGTATGTTATTAAAGAAGTGGAAATTTCATATTTTTAAAAGGCAATGCGAGAAAGAGGGGGTGGGAGAACTGGGGTCTATTGGGAATCCTTGTAACTTATAATTATTAATCTCAGTGAAGTTTCACATCTCTGGAAAGGATCTGCATGTTTGTGTGTGTGTGTGTGTGTGTGTGTGTGTGTGTGTGTGTGTGTCTATGTATATGTTTGCTATGGTTTGAATGTAGTTTGTCCCCAAAATGTCCATGTGCTGGAAGTTTCGTTTCCAGCGTGGCAATGCTGAATGGTTGTGGATCTTTAAGAGATGGGGGAAGTAATTTGGCCATGGGGCCACCACATCTCATGAATGGATTAAAGTTGCCTTGAGGGAGGTTTAGCTCTCATGGAACTAGATTAGTACTGTAAGAATGGTTTTCTATAAAGCAAGTCTGTCCCACATACTTTGTCTTTTCTGCATGATCAGTCCCACTCTGCTTCTTTGCATGGTGTGATTCTGCCAGGTACCCTCACCAGGATGCCAGAACCATGCTTCCTGGACTCTCCAGCCACCAAAATCATGGGCCACATAAATATCTTTCTTTATAAAGTACCCAGCCTTGGGTATTTTGTTACAGCGACAGAAAGTAGACTAAGACAATGTCCATGTATACCCGGACGTTATATCTGCAAGTATGTATGTTATTAAAGAAGTGGAAATTTCATATTTTTAAAAGGCAATGCGAGAAAGAGGGGGTGGGAGAACTGGGGTCTATTGGGAATCCTTGTAACTTATAATTATTAATCTCAGTGAAGTTTCACATCTCTGGAAAGGATCAGGGCAGTGTGATTTGTGCCATGGTAATGAAGAAGCTGTCCCAGGGGAGTCGTCTGCGTGTCGGTCTGTGGTATTTGTATATAGCACAATCCCGTTGTTCTCTGAAAGTCTAACAATGCTATACTTTGCAAATTATGTTCCTTTCCCAGAGATCAAAAGATTATAAATTCTCCAGTCACACTTGCTTTTTACAGACAGTCTTTTAATATTTTCTAGGACTATTCTTTGACTTCAAATTGAGTAGAGAATTGAATTAATCAGACTAAGTCCAATGAGTATCTGATTGAAGATTAGGATTTACTACTATGTTGTGTCATGCAACAATTTTGCCTTTGATTTAAATATATTAAGGTTATGAAGCTCACTATTATAATTTTTCTGTGCTCACCAGGTTTAGAATAGAATAGGGTCCAAATTCAATAAAATTGCTCATGCAAAAAGTCACCACTACCTGAACCTGGTAAGACTACAGAAATGGAAATAGCAGACAGACCACAGTATAGAATGTCCATGAATTTTTTTGTTAACTAATGCATGAAAATTCAAGACTCTGAGTTCAGTGATCTAGTCAGTGTGTGGATGTGTGTGTGTGTGTGTGTGTGTGTGTGTGTGTGTGTGTGTGTGTGTGTACTACATGAATTAGAGCATACACTTAGGGACAGACAGCAGTGGCTATCTGATAACTGGATGCCTATGTTTAGATAGTTTTGGGTAAGGTAGTAAAAACATCCAAGAGGCACAGAAAATTAGTAGAATAATTCTATCACTAGAAGTTTACTTTAGCTTTCTAAAATATATGTGGTTCCTATTATGGTTTGGATATAAGTGTCCCATAAAAGCTCCTGTGCTAACACAGGACTATTCAGAGGTGAAATGATTGGATTATGAGAGCTGTGACCTCATTAGTCCATCCTAGTTTGAATGGGCTATGTAGGTGGTAACTGTAGGCAGGTGGGGTGTGGCTGGAGGAGGTGGGTCACTAGGGGCGTGGCCTGGGAGGGTCTAACATCCCTGCTGCGCCTCTCTCTCTCTCTCTCTCTCTCTCTCTCTCTACTTTCTGGCTACCAGGAGCAGAGCAGCTCTCCCCCTCTGTACCTTTCCGCCATGATGTTCTGCCTGATTTTAGGCCAGAGCAATGGAATCAGCTCACCACAGACTGGATCCTCTGAAATGGTGAGCCCAAATCACCTTTCTCTCCTCTAAGTTGTTCTTGTCAGGTATTTTGGTCACAGCAAGGCAAAGCTGACCAACAGTTCTTCTTCTTCTTCTTTTTTTTTTTTTGGTACTGGGATTGAACTCAGGGGCACTTGATCACTGGGCCACATCCCCAAGCCTTTTGTGTATTTTATTAGAGACAGGGTCTCACTGAGTTGCTAATTGCCTCGCCACTGCTGAGGCTGGCTTTGAACTCAAGATCTTCCTGCCTCAGCCTCCCAAGTGCTGGGATTACAGGCATGTGCCACCGCGCCCAGCTGACCAACAGTTCTTTGTATAAAAAATAAATAAATAAATTCCTCTCATCACACCACATATTAAAAAAAAAAAAAAAAAAAAAAAAGCAAGTCCTAACTACAAAATTACGTGCACATGACACTTGTTTAACTCTTACAAAAACCAGTTAATAACATCATATGTTGTCCGGGAGTCTCACTTGTTAACAGCTTCTACTTGAGGACATTTTCATAGGCTCTTCCTCATCTGTTTAAACCTCTTCCCAACATCTCAGAAGAAATCTATTACAGTGGCTCTCCTCTGTGCATTCCTCTTTCACATTTTTGACCAACCATGAGTAGAAAACATTGGGGAAAATTTTTGCCTCTGTACTGAATGTGTACAGACTTTTTCCTGGTCATTTTCCTGAAACAATATAGTATAACAAGTATCGACAGAGCATTTACATTGTATTATATGTTATCAGTCACCTATAGGTGATTAGAAGTATGTGAGAGGATGTCTTTCGATTCTGTGCCAATACTATGCCATTTTATGGAAGGGACTTGAGCAACTGCAGATTTGGTATCTATGGCAGTCCTGGAACCCGTCTCCTGGGTACAGAGAGATGATGATTGCAATTATCTCTGCATTCTCCTGGTATCCTCAGAATTCTTTGCTTCCTAGGTACAGAACCCTTCTTTTGCCTTTCAGGCAAAAGTCCTGGTTCTTCTGCACCATTTCTCTGTTCCTTGTCTCTGTGGCTTGTGGAAAACAATAACACAAATGTCTCTTTTGCTACACAGTAGCTCCTGCCTCACTTCTTGGTACAGGACTCTTCAAAGACAATACAGTAACTTTTGGAAAGCATCAAATTTTCTCCTTCACACAGTTGGTAAGAACCACCAAAGCAAACAACGTGCACTTTGAATGTGGCAATCTGGATCTTCTCAAACTTCCATCTCACACCCGGTAGAAGGCCGCCAGTGTTGGCAGAGGCTAGTTCACACAGCCCATTGGCTCCCGAACAACAAGCAAGGTGGGTCGGCTCAGACACTGGTTGCACTTGTCCACACAGGACTTCTCTCCTGGTGTCATCCACAGGTTATTTATGTCGCGGTGGTATTTGTACTTCTTTGTGAGCCCCTAGAGGAATGCGTTCTGCTCTGTGCAGAGTCCTGAACCACTCTTAGTAAAAGTTCCATGTGACATAGAAAGAATTTTGTTCTCTATCAAAGGAGAAAGAATCACTATTGGTGGATGATGACGATCATAATAAAAAGTTTTGATTTGTGATGGTGAATTAAGGTGAGCAAGATTCTGGAAAGATGGTGTTCTCTGGGATGTGTTGGTTATCAGATCCCGTGCCCCTTAAAAACACTGTGGCCTCAGCCTCCCGGTGTAAACTGTGTGGCACATTCTGTGGATTCTGTGGGGGGGCTGCTCAACACCAGCTGCTCCTCCTCACGTCCTCTGCAGGGCAGAGCCTGGAGGACTCTGGAAGCTGTGCCCCATCCTCCCTGCTGCTGGGGGCTGCAGGAGGAATGAAGCCCTCCCAGTTAGACGCTGGATTCCTTATCTGTTGCTGAGTAACAAAGGCCTCCACACTGAGCAGCTCAGCAGAGCTATCATTTATTCTCCCTCCCAGTTCTGAGGGTCCCCTTGGCTGGGTGGGTCTGGCTCAGGGGTCTCTCCAGAGGCTGCCGTCAGCTCTGGTTGGAGGAACTCAGCAGTCAGCCTCCCTCCTGTGTTGTTGGCAGGAGGCCTGTCAACAGGAAGCCCACCATGGGGGCTTCTCCACGGGGCCACCTGAATGTCCCCAAGGCAAGGTCTTCTTTGCCTTAGATTCCCCCTCATGGGAGAGAGAGAGAGGAAAGTGCATGACTAAGGTAGAAGTGATAGCATCTTCTAGAACCCAGTCTTCCAAGCGACTCAGCATTTCTGTTGTATTCTGTTGCTCACACAGGCCACACGGTACCACGTGGGAGAAGACTGTGCAAGGGTGTGTGTAGCAGGAGGCAATGGGGCATCTCAGAGGACACACACACACACACACACACACACACACACACACGGAGCTGTTTTCTTGCTCACAGGGCAGCTTTGGCTAATAAGCTGGGATGGGAGGGACTTGCTGCACGCAGCACGTCTGGCCTATCTCCATGGACATCGAGAGGACATTGAAGGCCCTGTTCAGCACTGTCCAGGCCCCAGCTTCCTGCTGGTGACAGTGCTGGCTTCCTGATCTTTACATCTCAGCTCAGCCTGTGTGCTCTTGAACTCAGCAATTCCAGATGCCGGTTCCTGGAGAGGCACTAAGGACCGTGCCTTTGGCTCTCCTTCCATTGGTTCTGGGTATGTGGATTCAACCAAGCCAAGATGAAAAATGAATTTTTAAACGTTTTCATTTGTACTGAACATGTACAGAATCTTTTCTCATCGTGATTCCCTAAGCAGTGTAACGATTTGCATATTATTTGCATTACATTAAATGGTATAAGTAATCCAGAGAGATTTAAAGCACACGGGAGGATGTGTGTAGGTCATATAGCAAATACTGTGTGATTTACATGGGGGACTTTCACATCCCTGGGCCTTGGCATCACAAGGGGTTCTAGAACCAATTCCCTATGGATGCCGAGGAGTACTACATTACCTTCCCTTGAAAATATCAACAGTAATTTCCTAAAACTGATCTTGGAACTGGACCAGGACTAATGTAGACAGGTATCAGCCCTCCTGGCAAAAATGGCAAACATTACTGAGTAGCATGTAGGCACGTCATGTTTATTGATCTACTTCTCCAGAAGAGGAACTGAGATGCTGAGAAATTCAGTGAATGACTACACCTGTGAATTCAGTTACTGTGAATTCACACAGGGGATGGAAAGTAGAACTAGATTTCAGGGCCCATACTCTTTTTTTTTTTTTTTTTTTTTTTTTTTTTTTTACTTACAAACAACAGAAATTTATTTCTCAGAATTCTAGAGACGAAAAGTTCAGCATCAAGGACTGGCAAGTTTGGTGTCCAATGAAAGCCTGGATCACAGGTGGCTCATAGCTGTGTCCTCACATGGAAATAGGGGCAAAAGAGATTCCTTGGACCTCATTTAGATCATTTTATTGATTGATCAATTGATTGATTGGGGGTACTGGGGATTGAACTCAGGGGCACTCAACCACTGAGCTGTATACCTAGCCCTATTTTGTATTTTATTTAGAGACAGGGTCTCACTTAAGTGCTTAGCACCTCACTTCTGCTGAGGCTGGCTTTAAACTTGAGATCCTCCTGCCTCTGCCTCCTGGGCCGCTGGGAATACAGGTGTGTGCCACTGTGCCCGGCCCTAGATTATTTTATTAATCTTTTATTTTTATTAATACATAGTAATTGTACATATTTATGATGTGTGGTGTGGCATATCCATTGTCTCAGAAATTTATCATTTTCTTGTGCTGGGAACATCCCAAAACTCTCTCTACCGGCTATTTTGCAATATTGAATTAATTGTTTTCCAACACAGTTTTTCTATTGTGCTACAGAATGTTAGAAAGTATTCCTTCTATCCAAGTACACCCTGTACCCACTAACCATCCTCTCTCCCCCACACTCTGGGGCCACCCAGAAGGTCACATCTTGTGTGATTCTCCCTTATAAAGACAGCTTTGCCCAAAAGGACTTTGATGCCTGCTCAAAAGGCTGATGAGGTCTTGGGTTTCTTCATAGCATCATTTTCAATTTTTATGAGACACTTGGCAGCTAATCATTCACTGTCAGAGTCTTAAGCTCCAGGCACAGCACAGAAGCAGTGTAACAGCCAGACCAACAAAACCATCCTCTCATTTCTCCTGTTGATGCCTGAATAAGTGACCTACATTCAGGAAATATGTTTTTAATACTTATTGAAAAATTGTACCCAAGACCCAATTTTGATCCAGCTTTGCATTGACAAAACTGACTCCTATGTTATACCGAAATTACTGTCCTAGCTATGGAGTGATGACAATAAAGTCCCCGTGAAGCCCTCTGTTGGAATCCTGGCTGGCACACAGAATCATGCTATTCCAGAAGTTTAGAGTTCTACCTATGAATTCATTTAACAAGGTTTCCTTGTTAGATGCGCTGCACACTCAGTGTAACAAACAGTGGCACGGGGGGTCTCCGGTGCTGCCACCAGCGGGCCATGGCCTGAGGTGCTGGGCAGGCACTCAGTAACGGAACACAGGGTGTATTCTGGGGAGAATCCTGGGTGGGTTGTGAGAAACCCCAATGGAAAAAAAAAAAAGTTCTAACAAAGACTCTACACCAGAAATGAAATTGGATTGTAAGGATAATTCTCAGAGAAAAGCAGTACCTTGGTTATAGTAGACAGTGGGTGAAAAGTAGTTGATTTTTGTTTTGTAGTGTTTAAAAAGAATCAAGGGACGCCATCAGGATGTGATATGATGTGGTTCCCAATGCCCACTGGGCTGATGGGGTAAATTAGAGAAGAAAAATAAGACTGCTTTGTCAGACTTCAGTCAGGAGACAGAAACCAATTATTCCAACAGAGAGGGTTTAAAACACTTAAGAACAAGTTAAGAAGTTTTTCTTGTTTACCCTCATTTTGGTCATTCTTTCCTTGGTGTAGCTCCCAGTGTTTATCTGGCATCATTTTTTCTTCACCTTGAAAAGCCTCCTTTTCTTGGAGTGAAACGTCCTTGAATAGTTTCTGTCCACTGTTCAGACTGTAGCAGAGGTCTGCTGGGGACAGTCTCTCAGGGCTTTTTGTTTTTCTGGAAAAATCTTTATTGTTTTATTTTTAAAAAATGATTTCATTAGATACAGAGCTCTAGTTGGGTAGATTTTTCTTTCAGAATTCAAACTGCCATCCCCTTGTCTTCCAGTGTGTGTGGTCTCTAACAAAAAGCCTGTTTTAATCCTTATCTTTGTTCTCTTGCACCTTTTCTCTTTGGCTGCTTTTAAACGTGTCTCTTTTTCACCATATTCCAGCAATTTGATCCTAATGTTTTTGGTGTAGTGGTTTTTCGTTTGTTTGTTTGTTTGTTTAATGGTTTCGGACTGGAGTTAGGCTTCTTGAATCTGTACATTTACAACTTGTATCAAATTTAAGAGAAAAGTTTAGCCATTGTGTCTCCAGATACTGGTTCTGGCTCTTCCTCTGGACTTCTTCTCCTGGGGGTCCAATTATACATGTGTTAGACCACTGATGTTGTTTCATAGGTCTCTGACGCTCCCTCCTCCCACCCATCTCCCCTCCTTGTCCTTTCCTCCCTCCTTTCCTTCCCTCCTCTTCCCTCCCCTTCTCTCTGTTCCTATCCTCTCCTGTCCAGATTGGGCTTACACTGTGGTCTGACCACTCTCATGGACTTATTTAGCTCTTTCCCCATTCCCTTGCTTTCAAGTATTTATTCTAATAAAACACTCGCACACTTAATATTGCACACTTAATCTTATTTTGGTGTCAGGTAGAGTGCCTGCCTCGCATGCACAAGGCCCTGGGTTCAATCCCCAGCACCACACACACACACACACACACACACACACACACAAAAAAAAAAAATCCGGGTTTTCAAGGTACAGCAGGTGAATCTGATGAACAATAATACATTATGCATCTTAAAATAATTAGAAGATAGGGATATGAATGTACTCACCATAAAGAAGTGAATGAAGTTTAAGGTGATGGATGTGTTAATCACCCTGTATTGATTGTCATCCAATGTACACACACGAATGAATGAATTGAATGTCACATTGTACCTCATGAATGTGTACACATATTGTGTCCATCAAAAATTTCAAAAATTAAAAATTAGAACCCAAGTTGAGATATGCTTCAAATCTAAAATACACAGATTTTGAAGGTAGCATGAAAGAAAAAAGAATGGAAAATAATTTCACTGATTTTTTTTATATATTTATCACATGTTGAAATAATAAAATTTTGGATATTTTGTACTGTATAAAATAAAGTCAGCCTTCTGCTTAAAAGTAGATAAGGAAACAAAATTGAGAATGTAGACATGAAACCCTGCATTCACGGTTAATTGATTTTCAACAAAGATGCCAAGATGATTCAGTTGGGGAGAGACCCATGCTTTTCAACAAATGGTGTGGGGACAACGGGATATCCACCACATAAAATGTTAATTTGAAATGGATTCCAGACTTAAATATAAGAGTTAATATGGATGGTAAAGCTGTGTGAGAGGCCCTGGAGTTAATCCCCTGGCACCAATTAATTAATTAATTGTAAAACTCTTGGGAAAGGTTTGGCATAAGTCTTCATGATTTAGGATTAGGCAATGATTTATTAAGTATAACACTGAAAGCATTAACAATATAAGAAAAAAAAATAAACTGGTTTTATCAAAATTAAACATCGTTTAATTTGGTGCCTACGTCAGGCAAGCCCTCGTGTTCTACTCCGGATGTGTAATTACACCAACAGTGTAGTGTGACGGTCAAGTCACTGGTTTCTACCTTCTCACGGGTCAACTTCAAATTTGGGGCCAGCCTCCACTAGCCTCCATGCCTCAGTTTTCTTTTTGGAAAAATGCAAAAACAAAAATGTTATTTTTCCTCACAGGGCTGTGGGGTTGTGAGGATTTGACAGTGCTATAGTTGGGATCCGGAATGTTCTCCAAGGGCCCATGTGCTAAGGGCTTGGTCCTCTGGGTGGCACTGTTGGGAGGTGATGGGACTGTTAGTAGGTGGCACCCACGAGAAGAATGTTAGGTCATGGATGGGGGCGGGTATGTCCTCGAAGGGGCTAATGGGACCCTGGCCTCTCCTCTCCCTCTCTCTTTGCTTCCTGAGCACCATGAGGTGAAACTACCTTTGCTCCTGCCACCAGAGGCCAGTGACTATGGACTGAAACCTCTGAAACCATGAGCCAGAATAAACCTTTCTTCCTTTTGCTTTGATTTTCTTAGGTATTTTGTCATAGTAATAGAAAGCTGACCAATCCTGATAGAATAATAAGATAACAGTTATCTTTGGCATATCATAAATGCTCAGTAAATAACAGTCACCATTATAATAGAATAAGTGGCCTATTCCATGCCTGCTGAACTGGAATAGGAGATTTTTCCTACACCTTCCAAGGCAGCTTTTTTTTACAGTCATTTTTCCAGGTAACTGAATCTCAAAGAGGCTAAGTGAAACTCATCCAAGGTCACACAACAATAACTGCTCTTCAGGGTGATAATAAATCAAGTATAGGAGAGCCTTGTCATCTTACCAGCTCCTACATTCTCCACCACTAGTCCCCCTTACTTCTCAGGAGCTCACCACTTTATGCTCAGACTGACTTACTGGTTTCAATCATTTTGAAGTCACATATCAAAAAATAGCACAATGCTTCCTGGGTAACATTTGGTGTAGACTCTAGAGCTGAACTGAAGACTCTTTGGATTTAATGAAGTAAATGAATGTTTCAGCCGAGACTTTCTTCAAGATCTGATTTGTTTTTTAAGAAATCCCATTTTCAGACTGACACCTTGATCTGATTTTGGAATATCATTATAGTGTGAGGCGGAAGGAGTTCTTTCTTAGAACTAAGGTTACATGTCTCCTCGTGAGTAGAATATCTTGCTTTGTATTGCTCCTTTCTTCTAATACAGTGCAGGTTTTCACCTTCCATGGCTGCTCAAATTGGTACCAGAAGACTAGTAAGTCAGGCTCATTTTCAATATTTTATTACTTTTTTTTGGCGTGGGGGGGGGGGGGGGGCGGGTGATGTTTACTAATACAACAATTCAATTAGGACAATTATTACTATGAATCTTTAAAGCATTTTATAGCCTCTGTTTTCCTCTATCTTCTTAACATTATAAATAAAATTATGTCCTATTTTTTCTTGGCATTCTACAAATTTTAAATAAAGAATAAAACACATATTTATTTATTTACCACATAAGGCACAAACCCATATTTTTCTTGAGAATCAGAAGAAAACTAATAACTCCATGAAATAAAATATCCTATGTTGATTTAGCTTTAATGAATGAATAAAACATTTTTGTTTAATGAATAAATGAAACATTTTTGTTTAATGTTCATAGCTTTGTTTAATGAATGAAGTTTGTAATTGTTTAAAATCATCATCATTATTATTATTATTATTTTTTTTTTTGTGGTACCGGGGATTGAACTCAGGGGCACTCGACCACTGGGTCACATCCCCAGCCCTTTTTTTGTATTTTATTAGAGACAGGGTCTCACTGAGTTGCTAAGTGCCTCGACATTGCTGAGGCTGGCTTTGAACTCGCGATCCTCCTGCCTCAACCTCCCAAAGTGCTGGGATTACAGGCGTGCGCCACTGCACCCGGCTTAAAAATCATTATATTTTGTAAATTTAAAAAATACAAAAATACAGAAAGTGATGTAAGGACACTTTACATAGTGATAGAAATAATCAGACTTCTGAAGCCTAATAGAAATTACATGATTAAACAAAATTTTCTTTGGCTTTGATTTTGTAGTACTGGATTTTCCTTTCTACTAAAGAGTTCAGATACTATGCTAAATACAGATTGAAATTAAAGTGTCTGATAGCTATTCAATGAATCTAAAAATAAGACTCATATTACCAATACCTATGAGTGATATGAATATTGGAAAAACATACTGTTATAAAAATGGAGCAGAATCTCATAGCAATTTTGACATACCAGTGTTAGCTATAATCATCACCATCACCACCACCCACCATTATCACCATCACCATTATCATCACCACAATGCCATCATTGCTACCATTACCACCACCACCATCATCACCATCATCATTGTTTCCATCACTGTTACTACTACCGCCACTACCACCAGCATCACCACCACCACCAGCATCACCCCCACCACCATCCCCACCACCATCATCACCATTACCACCACCATTACCACCACCAGCATCTCCACCACCACCATCTTCACCACCATCATCACCATCACCACCATCACAATCACTACAGCCGCCACCACCATCACCATGTTTCCAAAATCTTGGTGTCATAAGTGTTACAAGTTACCATGTTGAAGTTATAAATGTGTTCAGTCTCTATTAATTGAGAAAAGAAAATGTCTGTCATTAAGAACTAAAGTGTGCTTACAGTGAAATAAAATGACTTAAAGACTTAAATTTCTCTGTTTTGATTGATAAGAATGGCAATTCTATGTAAATGAGAATCTGAATTTCACAAATCTCTTGGAAATATTGCTGACATTATCCTGATGGACAGGAAGGAAAATAGATGTCAGCTGTTATAGCTACTGAGCTTGTCTCCAATGATATGCTTTGGGTTTTTTCCTGTTCAAATTTTTTCTCAGGCTTTGAATGAGGGAAGCTTTACTTAACATGTTTGCAAACCATATAGATAAAATGAAGTAAAAAGCATAGTCACTATGTTGAATGAGAGAAATTAGATATTAAAGATCAGTTAGAGAGATTAAAAAGATATAAGAACTAGTGACTAAGGAACAAAGAAACTCTCTGAGAAAGTAGCTCAACCACTTTTATGAGAATAAACGTAGACATTAATTAAAATAGGCTTTATAAGATTTATTTATTCATTTATTTATTTATTTTAAATTTTTTTTAGTTGTTGATAGATCTTCATTTTATTTATTTATATGTGGTGCTGAGAATCGAACCCAGTGCCTCACATATGCCAGGCAAGTGCACTACTGCTGAGCCACGGCCCCAGCCCAATGTAAATTTATTTTATTATTGTTTTTTATTTTTTATTATTCTAATTTGTTATACATGTTTGCAGAGTACATTTCATTTCATATTACATATAAAGACCACAATTTTTCAAGTTGCTGGTTTTATACAAGTATTTTAAAATTGTGTCTTCATACCCATGATTATCCAAGATTTATTTTTAAAATAATGTTAGAAATAATAATCTAGAATAATGGAAAATATTTTCAGATTCTTAAATCTTTACCTGTATGGGATTTTTTAGATGTCTTATGAATAAATTTATAGATTTTAGGTTAACATAAGCTTTAAGACTTAAGGGGACTTTCAGATAGGAATCTTGGATTAGAAATAAAGTACAGGTGTACTTTGAACTTAAAGGTTAATGATGGGCTAGGAGACTTAGTCTGGTTACATAGTTTGGCATCTATTAATAAAGAAATATTACATCTTGGGAAAATCTGAAAAATGTAAATTAGTGACACATTTTATTAATGATTTTGTACCCATGATGATTATTAAGGAAATGTCACATCCTGAAAATTGTAAATCAATGATGTATTCTATCGATGATTCTGAATCCATAATGAGAAAAAAGCATAATAAATATGGACCTAGAGAAAGCAGAATTAGCTCTCTCTCTGGAGATTGCTCAAATGGAATGACTCCTCGTCTCATTCCTCATGCCGACGCCACTCATCCTTGGGGACTCCCTGGACCGCAGAGGCAGGACCTCTGCACTGACTTCAGTGAAATATGTAAAGAAATAAGCCGATCGTTCCCTTCATGCCTTGAAACAATTTTCCCTATTTTGGTCTGTCAACGAGTCCCGTGAGATCAGCCCCTACATTGAAATGCCAGGGCCAATAACTCTCACTAAAAGTTCGGGGTTCCTGTGGGTTCAGTCCTGCATCTTCAGATCAATTTTTATATTTCCTTCTATTCTGTTTCTGTTAAAAAAATAAAAGCTTGTAAATGCAACCTACATACCATTTTTTAAATATAAAAGTGAATTAGTACAGTCTAGGGGAGGGTATTGTTTTTTTCTGAGTTCTCTTGCCATTTTTACTTGAGAAAGAGAATACTTTCCTGCTAACTTTAACAGGTAGTTGAACTTGGCCATTATTGTTCCTGACAGTCTGGTTGCTTCAGAGTGTTTAGACACTCAGCTGAAGATTCAGATTGGAGACACTAAAGTCTCCCATGCAGCATAGGACACAGCTCTTAATTGCAACATAGTTTATTCAGCAGGTGTTTATGATTCCCCTGTTTGCCAGTGTCTGTACTAACTCCCACCTGGTTGGTCTTTCTTGTCAATGGCACAGATTTAGGTAGTATTGGCCTCTACTTCCATGGAGGCCCCAGTCTTCCCTCTACTGGCTTTGAAAATGCCAGCAAGTCAAGTAGAATATGGCAGAGGTAAAGGGGTTTTGTAGATGTAATTTAGTCTCCAGATTCATTGATTTTGAGTCAATCAAAAGGGTGAGACTGAATTAATCAGGCAACTCTCCTTGAAAGACATCCAGTCCTGTTGGAATGAGAGGCTCTCCTTGCTGGCTTATGAATTAAATGGCTGTGTTGAGAAGCCCAAGTGACAAGGAACTTTGGCTGCCCTTGAGGGGCCGTGGGTGGCCCATTGAATCTGGGCATGGCCTCCAGGTGACAGCCAGCAAAAATCCTGGCTTTTGGTTATGCAGAGATAAGGGGTTGAATTCTACCACCAACCAGAATGGTTTGGAAGTGGATTCTTCACCAGTTAGCTCCTGATTCAAATGCTGTCCACTGACATTTAATTGCAGCCCCAAAGGACACTGAGCAGAGAAACCAGATCGGCTGGGCCCAGACTGCTAACCCAGACTCCATGAGATAATAAATGTGTGTCTTGTAAAGCTACTAAAATTGTGGCAATTTGTCACTCAGCAACAGATAGCTCTCACAAGGACTATCACTGTCATTCCCCAACTCCTGTGGTATAGGTGACTGGGTCCCTCTTTGGAATCTGTCTTCAATCAAATATAGCCACCTCTATTAGGCTCAGGGTCTCTGGACTAATTCCTAGGTCCTTAATTCACTGAACAGAGAGACTACATTTGGGAAGCAAATTTTTGCCATACACAGGTCAGATAGAGCAACAATCTCCAGGATATATAAAGAACTCAAAAAAACTTAACACCAAACAAAACAAAACAAAACAAAACAAAACAAAAAAAACAAAAACAAACCCACAACCCTATCAATACAATGGGCTAAGGAGCTGAACAGACACTTCTCAGAAGAAGATATACATTCAGTCAACAAATATATGAAAAAATGTTCAACATTTCTAGTAGTTAAAGAAATGCAAATCAAAACCACTCTAAGATTTCATCTCATACCGGTCAGAATGGCAGTTATTAAGAATACAGACAACAATAAGTGTTGGCGAGGATGTGGGGGAAGAGGCATGCTCTTATATTGCTGGTGGGACTGCAAATTGGTGAAGCCAATATGGAAAGCAGTATAGAGAATCCTTGGAAAACTGGGAATGGAACCACCATTTGACTCAGCTATCCCACACCTCGGTCTATACCCAAAGGACTTTACATCAGCATACCAGAGTAACGCAGCCACATCAACATTCATAGCAGCTTAATTCACAATAGCTAAACTGTGGAAGCAATCTAGATGTCCTTCAATAGGTGAATGGATAAAGAAACTGTGGTATATATACACAATTGAATATTACTCAACATTAAAAGAGAATAAAAGTATGGCATTTGCAGGTAAATGGATGGAGTTGGAGAATATAATTCTAAGTGAAGTTAGTCAATCCCAAAAAACCAAAGGCTGAATGTTATCTCTGATAAGTGGATGCTGATCCATTATGGGGTAGGGGTAGGGGCATGGGAAAAAATGGAGGAACTTTGGGCAAAGGGGAGGGAGTGGTAGGGAGGGGCCATGGGGGCAGGAAAAATGGTGGAATGAGATGGACATCTTTACCCTAGGTACATGTATGACTGCACATATGGTGTGATGCTACATTGTGTACAACCAGTGAAAAAGTTGTGCTAAAATTGTGTACAATGAATCAAAATGCATTCTTCTGTCATGTATACCTAATTAAAATAAATTAATAAAAAATGAACCCTTTGAAGAAGAATTGGAACAACAACAACAAAAACAAATATAGCCACCTCCCCTAAGGCCATGCTGCCTCATTATCAGGGGCAGTCAGAGCCCATGACTGGTCAATAACTGGTCAATAATGGTCAGTGGGAGGGGTGGGATGGGCAGGCATGGCCTGCTTGCAGGAGCACTGAAGGACCACACCAGACCTCTCTGTGGGATGGCTGTGATTTCCTGTGACTGGCAGGCAGCCCAGAGGCTGCTCCTCTCTTCACCCTGCTTTCTTCTTCCTTCACATGTCCATCCTGACACCAATCCACACCATACCTCCTGCAGGCCAGTCTCCACCTCGGGTCTGTTCCCAGGGAAACTGACCTAAGGTAGTCAAAACTGTTTTCTTTACTACGTCACTTATTGTCACGTGGTGTCCCCTGAATCTGAAAGTCTAAATGCAAAGGCCACTGAGAAAGGGAGGCCATGACCTTGTTGTAATTTGCTTCATAAGTCCATAGTTTAAATTTGTTTTGTAAACACAGATTCCTCTGTTGTTTTTCAATAAACCTCCAGAGGTGCCTTTAAAAAAAATTAACAAGAAGGCACTGAGATAGCTCTAGAGATAATCAAGGTTCATTGCTTTTATTTTACACAATGGGAAATGGAGTGGTGTCTGTCTGTGTGTGTGTGTGTGTATGTGTGTGTGTGTGTGTGTGTTATTTGCCCACTAATTTACTCATTCAGTCAACAGGTATTTATTAGGATTGGATCCATCCTCTTTTATAAAGTGTGCGGACAGATGCATGGAGGATCTCCCACAGATGTGACATCACTGGTGGCTTCAGTGGGATGCTGAGTAAGGTTGTCTAGATGGGGCCACTCACTGCATCTCACCTGGTGCTGCCCTACACCCATAAGGGACTCAACACACTTAGCTCCGCTCAGTGGGGAAACTGCATAAACCCACCTTGGACCCACCAAGTCCTTCCTTAGGCTCTGGTGCATCATTGCAGAGTTCGAAAGATGGAACTGTTTCCAGAGTTCCAAGGAAGATGGCTTACTTGGAGTTTCCATGATAGTGGTGTCACCTACACACCGCTTTCTGTGGCTCTGGCACCAGCCTGAACACTTTACAAACACTAATTCAGTTAACCCTTACTGAATCCTTAAAGCATCCTATTTGGTAGCCAGGGTCACAGTTATCCACAGACAAATAAATGCTCACTCACAAGTGTGCTTGAGCTGCATATAGCCCATCACCCAAAGGGCCTGGGCTTGTGAACTCATGCTTGGGAAAGACAAGTGGCTCTTTTTTGAGTTATCTGTGACACTTTGCATTTGCTAATCATTCTTTCTCCCTTTGGAAAATGATCTCTTTTAGATGTGGGTATTGTATTAACTGTGTGCCTGCTCTTGACCATTCCAGGACCAATTATCAGTGGTTTAAAATAGCCCAGGCTCATTGTCTCTCTGCCCCTCTCCTGCTCACCCTCTGGTGTTCCTCTGTTCACAGACAGGTCCCCTTGCAAACAGAGGAGGAGATGAGCAGAAACTCAAATCTGTCAGACATGGTTACCCATTACCAGCTCTGCTGCAGACCAGGTGGGCGAAGAGCTGGTAACTAATGGGACGTCTTGCCAAGGACATTTTCTGTACCCACCTTGTCCCTCCTGCCAAGGAGGCCTGGATGCTGCCTTTGAGATAGAGAGACCCCCTCCCCTCCCCAAATCACTGGGAAACAAGAGAGATTGTTTATGTGATGGTTTTATTTCCAATTGTGAGCTTTCCCTTCAATTTATCACCAAGAAGTTCCTGGAAAAGCACCAATTTAGTGTAGTTTACTGAGTAATAGAGCATATTTGTTGCCATCCACTATGTATTTTTAACCTATCATTATTTACTGGCCACTTGCTATTGTGTGGTATTGTTCTGTGTTAAATACTGAAAAAGCCTAAGTCCCAATCTTTGCCAGGGAGGACTGGTTGGATAGAAAAAAAAAAAAAAAAAAAAAAAAAAAAAGACAACTGGACAAAATACCAATAAATGCTTTTATTCTGTGTTTTTGGGCTGAGCTGTAAAATGCATCTGCACCCTTTGTTCTCTATTTAGATTCTTAGTGCATAGGTATCCTAGAGCTGCTGTAACAAATTACCATAAACTTAGTGCCTTAACCCATCAAGTCCCAAGTTTTTAATTCTGCAAACATAATAAATCCTCAAATAGTATTTCAAAGTTACCATAAATGGTGTATTTATTGCTCAACTTAAGATTGTATAGTTGTCCCACAACTGGGATAATGGAACAGAATGGATTAAAAGAGCATGGATTTATAATCTTGAAGTTTCAGAGGTCAAAAGTCCAAAATGAGTCTCAGTGGGTGCAAAATCCAGGCATCAGCATGGCTGCATTTCTTCTGGAAATTCTAAGGAATAATCTATTTTCTTGCCTTTTCCAGCCTCCACAGGCTGCACATGTTTTTGACTTGTGGTCCTTCTACGCTCAAAGCCAGCAGGGCATGGAGTGTCTCATATAACATTATGTGATGCCTCCTTCTCTTTCAGACTTAAGGACACTTGTGATGACATCAGGGCCACCCAGATCATCCAGATCATCTCCTTACTTGAGGTCAGCTGGTAAGCAGCATTAATTCCATCTGCAACCTTAATTCCCCTTCACCATGTACAGAACATATTCACAGGCTCTGGGCATTAGGACACAGACACCTTGGGTGAGCTGGGGAGGACATTATTCTACCTATCACACTTCACATAGTTACTTTTCACAGAATACCATGTGGAACAAATGTCCTACAGACCAGTGAATATTGCTATTTTCAAAAATAATGCAAGAGAAAGAAAATGAGAACCTTATCACATCTCAATGCTCATTAACGCAGAAGCCGATTATCTACTTTCTGTGTTTAAAGGGTGACTGTCCTGTGCACTGTCATTTGTAATTATGATCCCCCCAAATAAGTCAGCTGAGTCAGAAATGTTATCATAGTGACACATAAATAAATGGAGCAGATTCTTTATACTGTCAAAATGAGCATCAAATGTAATTAATTGCTAAATTATATGTTACATATTATAGATGATGTGTGTTTTGAGAAGAAAACAAATGAATTTCTCTTCCATTCTACTCTTTCTGAGATGGGCCAAGGACCCAAAATGCATCCATTCTTTCAGTAATTAATCATATATATATATATATATATATATATAGAGAGAGAGAGAGAGAGAGAGAGAGAGAGAGAGAGAGAGAGAGAGAAATAGACATATAATTTTGGTTTGGTACCAGAAATTGAACCCAGGGGTGCTTTACCACTGAGCCACATCCCCAGCCCTTTGTTTATTTTTTTATTTTGAGACAAAGTCTCATTAAGTTTAGGGCCTTGCTAAATCACTGAGGCTGGCCTCCAACTTGCAATCCTTTTCCTCAGCCTCCCTAGTTGCTGGGATTACTGTATGCTCCATCACACCCAGCCCAGCAATTATTTTTAAGTGTCTGAAAAATGTCAGACACTATGCTAGAGGCTGGGGAAAACATGGAGAACAAACCAAGTGTGTTCCTTGTGCTCTTGGAAATTTTAACCTATGGAGGGGGGGGGTGTCTATGTGATAAATCTTATAAGTCTTATGAGAAAATTAGTGACCCCAGCCTTGAAGGATGAGGAGGATTTAGAAAGTTGAGAAGAAGAAAGAGGATATTTCAGGAACAGGAGGAAAAGTTGAATAACATCCATGAAGGCAGAAATGAGTTGGAGACTAGTTTCTATATTTTCACCTCTTGTGACTTCTGGTTCTATTGTTGGTTCCTTCGACGATTTTCAAGCTCACGAACTCAAAGCCAAGGTGAAAGTGAAGAGCAAACATATTTTCTGGGCCTAGGGAAAAAGAATCAGAAATCTGGTTTTATGAAGACCAAGCTGTGGTGCCAAGTTTGGGAAACGCTGAATGTCAAGGGCAGCTCGTGACATTTCATCAGGAAAAAATGGGGACGTGTGAGGACACACATTCCAAAGAGTTGACACAGAATGTTGGGCAGTGAAAACAGGAAGACACCAGAGAACAAGGAACACTTGTTCTTGTTTCGTGGTCCTAAAGAGTTAGATGGTGCTTTTTCTTTGTTCTTGTTCTTTTTTTAAATTATAATTATAGGTGGGTTTTGAAACCAATCTCTGTGATTCTACTGGGTTGTGCATCAGGTCTGGAACATCTGATTTTTTTATTTTGAATGATTAATTACCATTAATGATTAATCACTATTGGCTTGAGCTTTTTTTATTCATTGACCATTGTTAATGGTTTAGATCTGAAATGTCCCCCAAATGCTCATGTATTGAAAGCCCAATCCCCAAAGCAACAGTGTTTAGAGTTAGGGTCTGTAAGAGGTGATTGGATTATGAGGACTCAGACTTCTTCTACGGATTTATCCATTGATGGCTTCATAGGATAATGGGTGTTGGGGGAGGGGCGCTCTCTCTCTCTCTCCCCCCCCCCCAGCTTCCTGGCCACCATGAAGTGAGCAGCTCTGCTCTGTCCCTTACTCCCCATCACAATATTCTTCCTCACCACAGGCCTCAAAGCAGTGGAGTCAGCCAGTCATGGACTGGAACCTCTAAACCCATGAGCCAAAATATTCTTCTTTTAAGTTGATTTTCTCAGGTAATTTTGTCACAGTAACAGAAAGCCAACACGATTATTAATAAGTATTTTGACAAGTGCTTTGTTCCTGATGAATTCATTAAAAATAAAAAGTGAAAGAAGAGGAACGACAACAACAACAATAACAACAAACCAACCCTGATTTTTTATAAAATGATGAAAGACTTCAGGGGATGAGAAAGAAAGAGACTTACTGCAAAGACCATGATGTTGGCTGTGGTGACCTGTATTGGTTAGGGAAATTAATACTGACTGAAGAAACAGAATTGGTGTGATATAAGTGTGTTGCTTGCTTTTGTCTCAGTGTGATGTGGTCAGTGGTCTCAGTTCCATGTAGTCATTCAGGGATCCAACCTTCCTCCATGAGGAGGCATGGCCATTCTCAAAGCATGGCCTTGTAGAAACCTTGACCTCGACTAGACAGCAGACAGGTCAGTGTTGAGAGAGATTGAGACGGCACAGCCACTCCTAACTGTCTTAGACTGGCAGAAACACACATCTGCTTGCTTCCCACTGGTGACAATACATCAAATCATTCCATCTAACTCTCAGCAGGGTGGGACATGTAATAGAATCGTGCACTCAGGAAGAGACGCCAGCTTAGTAACCATCTACTCAGTCAGTAACTGAGCACCCTCCCTGGACTGCCAAAGTGGCGAAAAGGGAGCACAATCATGATCTTTGGACTGCAGCTCTGACTGCGGGGACAGCAGTGTCTCCTCTTCATTGTGCTTCCTGCAGCCCAGGATCACAGCCATTCTCTACTCACTCTTGTCACACTGTCTGCTGAGCCAGAGAGACTAGCCTCCGCACCTTAGGCTGCTTTCATTCATTTCTAGACTATTTAGAAAAGAAGGGTAGAAGCCCCCTTGGAATCCCTCAGGCTGGTAGCGGATGCTTTCCAGGTGATACCTCACTTGGGTTTGTTCTACACCCTCACTTCCACTTTTGGGAGAGTTTCACCCAAAGGGGCCTACAGTGAACATGAACAAAAAAAATCTCTGAATATGTCACAGTTTGTCACACTACCCCATTATAGTTTGGATTTGAAACGATCCCAAAAGCTCATGTGTTAGGAGGCTCGACGCCAGCCGGTGGCACTCTTGGGAGGTGGTGGAAAATTTAAGGAGATGAGGCCTAACCAGAGTCACTGGGGGCATACCGTTGAAGGGTCTATTTTGTCCTAGACCCCTTCTGTTGCCTGGCTGCCCTGAGGTAGCAGCTCTGCTCTCCATGTCCTCTCTACCTTGACAGAGACCTAAAACCAACGGAGCCAGCCAACTACGAACTGAGACCATGAGTGAAAATAAACCTTTCCTCCTTTAAGTTGCTTTTCTCAGGTATTTTGTCACAGTGTGACAGAAAGATGATTAACACACCCCCTTTCATTATGTGGTGCCAACGTGCCACAATCCAAAACCACGTTCTAGACGTTGACAGCATGCTTGCCCACTGTGTTCCTACAGAAGGGAACTTCCACAGCACCAGTGTTATCTTTGAGAGTCAAGGCGACACTCTCAATAATGACTATCTTAATGTAAAAGCAACCTGGGAAAGGACCCACCACCTGCCATTCCCCTCTGCCCTGCACAAGTGGCCACAGCTATTGCTTGCCCATGTTGGAAGCAGCCTCCTGGGTCACAGCCATTCTCTCTCCTCACTCTTTGCCACACTGCCCCGTGAGCCCGAGAGAGTGGAATCAGCACCCTTAGGCTACTTTTAGGAACAGTTGTTATCCATTAAATTTCTAGACTATTTAGTGCAGAGATGGAGGGACCCCTCCCCATCAGCATCCGATACTACCCAGAAGAACCCTATGAGAACTATGAGGACCTTGGTTATTCTGAGGGGAAGCAGGGCCACACTAGACAGCAGTTTCCTACTGAGCTGACAGGAGCTAGCAAGTGAGGCAGAGAAATAAATAGGCCTGTCCTCTTTAACTCCGCTGAATGGGGGCCATTAAAAAGGACCGATCGGAGAAGACTTTCTCACTTGTAATTTCCACCAGATATGTCACAGATATTTCCACTGAAGTCCAACCCAACAGTATAAATAATGAAGAAAAAAGGAACAAATTCATTCAAGAGGGTCATGTGTCAAGGTCATGTTTAGACTTCCGTTGTCAACCATTACTGCTTGTTGTTACCCGGGATTTTCCTCTAGTAGAGCCACTTTGCCTCACTGATAATGTGCTTGCATTTCACAGGCACATGTAAGCTTTCTATAAGAGACGGTCCTAGGAAAGCATTCTCCAAGGAGCTAGATATGAGTTGGAGGCATTACTGTATACACGGCATACTATCTATGTGGCTTTGCCCAAATTATTTAATGTCTATGATCCTGTTGCCCTTCTGTAAAATGGGGACAGTAATCCCACTGGCACCATATTTCATGGTATAGACAAGCATGAGAAATGTTTCAGAGCCAGTGCTCCAGAAATACTGGCTTTTCTCTTTTGTTCTTCGCTTACCTTCTCTCCTTACTTGCTCCTTTCTTTCTTCTCGGGAGAACTCAATAGTTTTGTAAACAGGTCCCTAACCAATGAGCTTGCTGCCTTTGGGTTAAAGCTGCTCAAGTGGAGAGGTTATGGGTAGGTGTATGGTTTATGCAAAAGAAAACTAAATTTATCTTGTTAGAAGCAAAATACCTTAAAGAGAAGGAAAAAGGTACCCTGGAAATATGAAAGGAGCCACACTCTGGAGGGGTTTCTCTGGGGTGCCTGAGTTCTACAGAGTCACTTAAGGAGACATCTCAGCTAGCTCACCCCCTTAGGCTCCATGACATACTCTCCTGGTTTTTCTTCTTACTGCCTCTGCTTTCTTCTTTCAGCTCCTTTGTCAGCTACTGACCTCCATCCAGCTTCAAATGTTGCAGTTGTTCAAGATGCGGACTTGAGGCCTTTGCATGTCTCACTCTGGATTCTCTCCCCGAGCAACAGCATCTAGGCACATCACGTTAGTTACCAGTGGTGCTTTGATGACTTTAAATTTGCTTCTGCTCTGAGCACCCTTCCCTCCTTCCACATGACATCTCTATTTGGATGTCTCAGGAGTACCCTACATGTAACTTGGCTGAAACGAACCTCCCAACCTGGTTTCTGCAATATTTGCTGACTCAGTGCATGGTGCTTGCATGCAAGACGTTGCCTTGGAATTGTCCTTGACTCCCCTCTCACCATCCTCCATCAATCAATCATGAATCCAGTCACAAGTTCCAATTGCAGAGACACCATGCTCACTCACGGGACTGCCATGGCCTATACTTGACCTTCCACCATTCACTTGAGCCCCATCCAGTCCGTTCTCCACACTCTCTCATCAAACGCGTTTATCTTTCACCTCTAGTCACTTCCTGCTGAAAGCTTTCAAAGGCCTCCCATTGCTTACAGAATGAAATCCACATCCATGACAGGACTTACAAGGACTTGCAGGAGCTGAGCCCTCCCTACCAGCTAACTTCATTCCCTGTTGCTTCTCCTCTGTTCTTGGTGACAGACACACTGACATTTGTTGTTTTTGTTGCTGTTGTTGTTAATTGATGCATAATACTTGTGTGTGATGTTTAAATACACGCATACATCACATAACAACCAAATCAAGGTATTTATCACAGACGTCGACCCAAACATTCTTCATTTCTTTTTGTTGAAAACATTCAAAATCCTCTCTTCTAGCACCAATATTTTTCATCTCTCCTCCTCTGAGTCTTTGGGAAGACTTCCTTCTCTTTAAAACACTCTTTTTTTTTTTTTTTTTTTTAAAGTTAGGTCTTGCTTATACATAAGGTCTCATCTCAGAAACATCAACATTCTATTGTTTTCAAATACACCTTCTTCATTTTAACATCTCTGAGAATGGAGTACCTCAAATCAAATGAACCTGTTGTCACAGGCCCTTGGGTGGCAGCTGATCGTCTGTGTCTATGCTCACACTGACAATGCCAGTGTCAGAACTTGCAAGATGGGGTTCGTGGTTTGGCAGCGAGTCCTGGAATGTTGCTACACAGTCTTTTAGTCCCTAGGGAGCACATAGTTGCGGTGTGGGAGTGGGGGATATGGGGGGGGGCGCAGATCCTTGAGGAACATTCCCCAGGCAGGAGTCAGAAAGAGATTAGCTCTGCATAATTGCACATTTGGCTTAAGAGCGCAATACCAAGAGCTTTCAATTCCTTTATGGAGTCCGTTAAGAAATATCACATCATATCACCCATACTCTTAATGGCACAGGGAGTGCTATTGTGAGGAGAGGCGTAACTATCAGCCCTGCGTATAAAGCGATTAGCAGACGACTCAATATAAAGCCAGTCTAGGGATTCCTTAAGAACCTCTCTATTGTGCTTATACTTTCTCTCTTAGTTATGCACAAAATGATATTTAACCAAAAGTCTACATCCAATTAAAAATGAACTGAAAACTCCAAGTCTTAAGAACGTCTTGTGTCACACTTAATTGGAAGCACTTTTTTTGTCCATTGTGGTACACATGGTAGCAGTGTGTGCTGCAGTTGGTGACATCTTGGACTTAATGAAATACAGTCGTTCCTAGGAGCAGCCTTTGCTGACACTCCAAATGAGGACAGGCCATCGTTTTATAGGCTCTCTGATATCTCAGTAACTGCTTATATCACTAGTAATAGCTCTAATAAATAGTGAATTGTCTAATTAGCCATTTAATGTCTGCAAGATTTTAAGTTCAATATGAAAAGGTACTATATCTCTCGTGTTCTCTATCTTATCCCAGAGGCTAGAATGTAAAGAGATATTTGGGCTGGAGATGTAGCTCCATGGTCTAGCACTTGCCCAACAGGTACAAGGCCCTGGGTTTGATTCCCAGCACTGGGGTGGAGGGGGGATCTATTTATTTAGAAGAATGAATGAATGAATCTGATCGGGACTGTCCTCATACCCCTTTGGAAGACCCAGAAACATTCTGTCCCAAAATGTCCCATGCTTCATGACAAGCCCAGGCCACAAGAGCTAGGACACTGATTGGGAGCTGGAGAGAATCTATTCCCAACACACAAACAACTGAGAATTCAGTGTTGGGCACTCTTTTTTGTTGATGTTGAAATAGTCAGTTCTGCAAATTCATTTTCTTCCAGTTTAAAAAAAATGTATATGAAAAATGCTACACTCTCTTTAATCCCTATGCCCACGCCAGGCTCTGAGCCTCCCTTCATGTAGCCAGTGGGTCTAACTCCTTAGTACTTGCTCTTCCCCCTCCCTCACCAGTCTCTGCAAGGGATTGCAGTACCCTCCAATGGCATTATATCAGTATCCCTCCCTCCTGGTTCTCCTTAGAAGGCCAATTCAGCCAGAATGAATCTGGGTTTTAAGGAAAAAAATTTCCTCCTGATTCTATACAGATGTGCAAATCTATTCTCTAGAGTTAGGAAGGACCTTAGAGTTTTTCTATACCGTCGCCCAATTTTCCTGATTAAAACAATGAGGCTCAGCTGTGTTGAGGTATCTTGTCCAAGGCCACAAGATAGTAAATAGGTAAGGTAGGATGAGGTGCAGGTCAGCACATTTCCATGCTGTAAAGCAGGGGTCTCCAACCAAGTGCTTACCTGGAGCAAGCAGGTGGTGCCGATGACCTTAGGGCCGAGTGTGAACACATTCACCTGCACCCTATGCACCGTGAGGCTGCTGGAGCCAGAGACCCTGCATAATGTGTGGGTGTGGGATGCCTGCTTAGTGTTACAACTGCTACTTTTTTTTCCAAGGAAAACTAGTAGAAATTTGGATTTTTAAAAATTACTCAATCTCTTTATTAAGTGAAATTTAAAACAAACACCATGCAGGCCAACTAAGACACATCTTTAGGCCAAGTTCAGTCCTGCAATGGCTAGTTTGGAATTTTAAAAAAATATATTATTATTATTATTATTACTATTATTACTTTATTTCCAAATAACAATTGTACAACTTTACAGGGGACAGTCTGATATTTCGGTACATCTGTACATTGTGCATTAACCAACTCAGTATACTTAGGTTATTCATCATCTCAAACATTCATCCTTTCTTTGAGAACATTCAAAATTCTCTCTTCTAAGCTGCTATGGTTTGGATGTGAGGTGTCCCCCAAAAGCTCACGTGTGAGACAATGCAACAAGGTTCAAAGGAGAAATGATTGGGTTGTGAGAGTCTTAACCCAATCTGTGGAATTAACTGAGTGGTAACTGGAGACAGGTGGGGTGTGGCTGGAAGAAGTGGTTAATTGGGGGCGTGGCTATGGGGTATATATTTTGTATCTGGCGCTGGAGTCTCTGTCTCTGCTTCCTGGCCACCATGATGTGAGTTGCTTCCCTCTGCCACACTCTTCCGCCATGATGTTCTGCATCACTTGGAGCCCCGAGGAATGGAGCTGGCCTTCTATGGACTAAGACTGCTGGAACTGTGAGCCCTCAAATAAACTTTTCCTCCTTTAAAAGTGTTCTGGTCAGATCCTTTAGTCACAGCAGAGAAAAAGCTGACTAAGACACAAGCTATTTTGATTTACATAATATTGTTAACTATCATCATCCTTCAGTGTCCACCCATCTAGCTTTCTTTGCACTGCTTAACCAAACTTCCCTGACTCCCTCTTTCCCTTGCCCTCCCAGCCTCTGATTCTATTCTCTACTTCTATTAGATTGGCTTTTTTTTGAATTCCACACGAGTGAGAACTTGTGGTACTGTCCCTGGCCTGTATCATTTAGCATTATGATCTCCATGTTCCTGCAAACGACAGGGCTTCATACTTTGAATGACTAACTAGCATTCCATTGTGCATAGGTACTGTATTTTCTTTGTCCATGCATTTTCAGGTTCTGCTATAAAGAGATCTTGTTGAGGGTGCTGTGGTGGTGCACGCCTCTAATCCTAGCCACTCAGGACGCTGAGGCAGGAGGATTGCAAGTTCTAGGTCAGCTTGGGCAACTTAGTAAGATCCTGTTTTTTAAAAAAAAGTATTGGGTGTAGCTCAGTGGTAGAGAGCCACTGGATTCAATCCCTAGTACCCAGGAGGAGGAGGAGGAGAGGCAGAAGGAAAAGGAGGGGAAGAAGGATTAAGAAAAGGAGAAGGAAGAAGATGAAGGGAAAGAGGAGGAAGTGGAGGAGAAGAAAGAAAGATATCCATCAGTCAGTCAGTCTTGTTGTAAAATGCCTCCCACAAGGGCCCCTCTCCTGATTAGATCTGTACCTTTCTCTCATTATTTCTTGTACCCCTCTTATCTCTGCATCCTCCTTTCTGCAGCTCCCTAGATTCTAGCTCACCAAACCCTCCAGACCCTGCAAGCTGCTGAGATCCTGCTTCAGGTCCCTGTGGTCCTGCCCACTTCATTTCCCCTCCAACTTACCTGCACACTGCTGGTAAGATTGAGAACAGAGTCATCCAATCATAGTCCTAAGTTCACTGGGACCAGACCAGAGCCCACCAGTCAGCCCACTGCCTAGAAACAGGTGTTGTGTCAAGCAGGATCCTGTGGAAATGATTTTTGCCTTATGAAGAATTTACCTAGGTGGTAATTGGATGTAAACAAAACATATAGCTGAAGAACAGCTTTCTTGGATGAAGAGTCCATCTATCATGCTCTGCTTAAACACCAGGAGAGCAGTTCCTGAAATAGTCAGCTCCTTGCAGGATTCCTCATGACTGTGGAAACCACAGGTGGATTTCACAGAGGTAACCGCTTCTGCAGTGAAGACAGTGCCCCCATCAAGCCCTTGTCTGCACCAGGAGTCACACACTCAGGTGCTTCCAGGGCCCAGACAGGTGAGTTACCTGAGTACTGTGGGCCCAAGATGGGCTATGGTGAACCCAGGGTCAGGCCCTGTCAATGAAGGGCAGCCAGCACTTAGATAGAACTGGTCATGAATTATAAATCCAATGTTGCCATGCCTTCTGACTTTTCATTAGAAATCTAAATTTTTATAAGAGTTCTCTGGCATATTAAAGTTTGCCACTAATTTAAATAAAAGCAAAACACCCTTCCAACCAGACAAGAGCTTTCTGAGGGCACGATTCAGCTGGCAACCTCTGATTGAAGGACAGAGCCAGGAAATTCTCAAAAGAAGCCCAGATAAATTATGACCTTGCTTCCAATGACTTTCTAGGAGGTTTCTCACCCAGAATTTTAGAGTCACAAACAGTCACATAAGAACCCGTTGTGGGGGCTGGGGTTGTGGCTCAGCGGTAGAGCGCTCGCCTAGCACGTCTGCGGCCTGGGTTCAATCCTCAGCACCACGTAAAAATAAAACGCATTGTGTACAACTAAAGCAAATAAATAAATATTAAAAAAACCCATTGTGTTACGATGTCCCCCAAAAGCTCTTAATGCAGAAATATCCAGAGATCATGAGATCTGTACCCTAATCAGTCCATCCTAGTTTGAAAGGACTGACTGGGTGGTAACTGTAGGCAAGTGGGGCGTGGCTGGAGGAGGTGGGTCACTGGGGGGTTGCCCTGGACGGGTTGTCCTTTCTTGGGCTGCTTCCCCCCTCTCTCCCTCTCTCTGTGCGCTACCTGGCTGCCATGAGCAGGGTAGTGCTCTGCCCTCTGCCATGCTCTTACTCCACGATGTGCTGCCTCACCCGGGCCCCAGAGCAATGGAGTTGGCCAAGTGAGATCGTGAACCCAAACAAAATTCTCCTCTCCTAGATTGTTCTTTTTGGGCATTTTGATGAAAAGTCGAGTAGAATACACTGTTTAGGCCTCATTCTCCTAACAATCTAAATAAGGATGCCATTTGCCACCTGCATCTGTCAGGAGTATGCACCAAAACCTGATCGGACATATACCCATGGAGAAGAAAAGTGGCAAGTCTTTGTGTCCCCAGGCACCATCACACTTGGCACCAATCGCTGGAGAAGGCCAGCGGCACTTCTCCCTCACCCTTCATGTGCTGAAACAACATTCTTTTTGAGGTTTGGCTCAGTTCCTCATGATAGTTAGCCGTGTCCTGCGGAATCACCTGTAACTTACCCAGGAGCACTAGGGGTATCCAACAAAGGTGTTTTGTATTTTGCAATTTGCTTTGTGTTTTGTATCCTGATGTGGTTGTCATGCCAGGGTTTATAAGGTAAGTCTTGTCTTGTCTTCTAAGTGGGGGGCAGTAGTTATTTCTACTGTCAGTCACATGAAAACAAGAGACAAGCCCAGGGTAGCAGGAAAGGAGCTCTGCTTCTATCTAAGCAAAATTGGGTTTAATCCAACAACTCTAACTCTCTATAAATCTGTTATACATTAACCACCACGTGCTTGAATTTAGACTTGTTGGCCAGGTTGCTCTTAAGTGAAAGAGGAAATGAAGTCCTTCCTAAAGAAGGAAGGAAAACTGATAAGGTCCCAAATGGAAGATAAGGAAGTAATAATTTGCAGGGGAGATTATCCTTTTCTTGTGACTACTTTCATTTTGTTAAGGCAAAGTCTTCATAGAATTCCAGCTGTATCTCAGCCATACTATTTGAGAAGCATGGGAAGGTCCTGTTTCTTATTTGGGTCAGAGATGTAAGTCAAGGGTGAGCAGAATCTTCCCCCAGGACATCATGATGGTGGCGTCATTATTATGGAGAACACCAAGAGCAAAGGGATTTTAGGTGATGAAGTCCAAGCCTTTGGAATCCAGGTTTCCCTTTGTGGATGGATTTTACTCTAGTTAATGGTCTTGGAAGATGCAAGGTTTATTTTTTTATTAAGTAAGTAGGAAATTTCCTATGCAGAGATGAATTGCACTTGTAGAAAATATCAAAGAATCATTCTTCTTTTTAGTTTCTGTATTTTTGTGCCCCAAAGTGAATTTCTCATTTATATCCCCAAGCCTGCTACTTGTCGTATGTTCCTATCTCTGTTTTGACATTGCCATCCACTTAATTACTCAGGATAAAAATCTCAGAAGGTGGTCAACACCTTCTTTTCTTTTCCCTACCCCTTCTTACCTCCCTAATGCTATATTCAGGGTTGTGCAGTTGTGCTTTCTATTTCTCTGATGCTCCCCAAAACATTGAAGAAGTTATTGGGGCCATTATAAGAACATTATTCTTTGGTAAATAAGTTTGGGGCACTAGATAGAGTTATCCCCGTTGTAAAGATTTTCAGAGTAAAGTAGCACGTTAAAGATTCTGGGAACTTCTCCAAAGGTAGAGTTTTCCACATTTTTCTAACCATATGACATTTCTCAGCATTCTGTGTATTCTTCATATTAGTAGTTCATTACTAACTAATTTGGAAAATTCTGTTAGGAGTGTACCTCTGCTAAGTACCCACTGCCCATTTACTCTATGATTTTAGCTTTACCTGGACCATTAAAACCAGTATCTTAATTATTGTTCCAGCTTGCAGTATCTACCAATTTTAGCTCATTTATTTCTCTGCATTCAGAATTATATCTTCTCTCAAAGTACCATTATGACTGTTTTTCCCCTATTCAAAAATCTTACGTGACTTCTATATTGCCAGCAAAATAAAGTACATCTGCTTTTCTTTTGAAGGCTCAAAGAACACTGTCCTCATTTGCCAAGTCCTGAGGGAGGGTGAGGCATCAAGTTAGCTAGCTGAGCTGGAGCCAAAGATAGTCCAATATAATAAAGGATGGTCTCCATTTTTCCTTTCTTTAAGTCCAACATTAAAGGTATTGCAAATCATGACCAAGAATTTCCCAGCATAGAGGAGAAACAACAAATTGCAGCTTCCTGCAGATTGAACCTATTGAAAACAAAATAAGGAGGGGAAGTCTTGGGGGCAGGGAGGAAAAAAAAAGATGCATTTCCTACAGATAATAAATATTAGATTAGTGATATAGTTGACTTCCAGATGGAGCTCATGAAAACCAGAGGCAATGGTATAACCCCAAAATTCTATACCCAGTGAAAATATCTTTCAAAAATCCAGGAGGAAAAAAAAAGTTTTCTCAAACCCAAACTGAGAGAAATTATTGCCAGAAGACCTACTCTATAAGAAATGTGAAAGGAAGCTCTTAAGGAATGGAGAATATGATACCAGACAGAAACTTGAGCCAACATGAAGAAATAGTGCTGTAGATGGAATAAATCAATTTTTTCATTATTTTTAATTGCTTTGAAATAGAGCTGTCTAACAGTGTTGCTGAGGTGTAGGGAAAGATCGTATTCTTGGATGAGGCAGGTGATGAGGTAACAGGGAGATTAAGAATGGATCAGGAAGATAAGTGTAAACTTGGGACAGTTCCAAGGTCAGGACTTAAGCCTCAGATAATGCAGGGAGCCGAGTGCTCCTAGGCCAAGGGCGTTCATGTGAGGACAGGCAGGCTGGTTGATGGCCAAAAAGCCCTGTTCTCCCCCAGAGTCTTCTCTTCTGAGCTCCAGCCTTTCTTCCTAGTCTGTTTCTCACTTCTGTTCCTTTATCAGCCCGAGATTTTAGAAATAAGAACAGTGTTTTAATCAGCTTTTTCACTGCTGTGACCAAAAGACCTGACAAGAACAAATTTAGAGAAGGGAAAGTTTATTTGGGGACTCATGGCTTCAGAAGTCTCAGTACGTACGACAGGTGGCTCCATTCCTTGGGGTGTCAGGTGAGGCAGAACATCGTGGCAGAAGGGTATGTGGAAGGAAAGTAGCTGGGAATATGGCACTCGGGGTGGGGGGGGGAGAGAGACTGACTGGCTGTACTTGCTAAGGACAAAATATATACCCCCAAAGGCATGCCCCCAATGACCAATCTCCTCCAGCCACACCCAACCTACCTTCCATTATCCACAGTAGGGGATTAATTCACTGATAGGGTTAAGGCTGGTGTAACCCAATTGTTTCACCTCTAAGCCCTCTTGCATTCTCATACATATGCTTTTGGAGGACACTTAATATCTAAACCATAATAGGCATCTTGTTAATGCCTACAAGTCCTCCTCTTTCTTGGCCCTACATTATACTCCCCTGATTCCTTTCACTTTCTTCTTTACTTCTTATATTCCCGTCATTTTTCAACATCCAATTAAAATAGCACCTCCAAGTAGTCTTCCCAATTAGGGTAGATTTCTCACACTCCTATAACCCATGGCAATATTATAATAATCCAGCTTTTGTTGCACTTTGCTATTTATGTGGTTATATCAAGCCCATTGTGAGCTCTGGGGCAACCATGATTTAGTCATGTTTGAATCCTCCCTCTTCCTGTCCTTGCCCCACCCACCACCATGGATTGGTTGATGCAATGACTGATAGATTCTGATATGTACAGGTTCAACAAAAGTTTGTTGAATGCAATTAAGACAAGAATCTTTAGCTTCTTTGGGACTTATGTTTTTTGAGGTAAACTTGAATGCAGACACAGGAACTTTTTTCCTCTGGGAACTGATTTAAGCAGAGTCTATCCTCCTTTTTGAAGCAGTCAGAATATCATTGCTTTTCCATCAGAGTCAGAGCACTAGTTGAGAACTAAGACCTGTGTAAAGGGACTTGAACCTTTCCATATGGTGAAAGATGGAAGAAGGCAGTGGGAAGCCACTCTCCAGTTGCCCATCTTCTGCACTTGTAGCCATAGTGGACCTGGGACCTCCATGTGCTTCTTTCTGGGACTGTGTGAACTCAGTCATTTGGCAAGACTAAGCTCACTAGGGATGACATGTATTCAACAAATTTCACTCTGTGACAGAAAAACAAGTCAAGATGAAGCAACAGCTAACAAAAGTGGAATATTAATTTGAATTCTGTTGCTAAAACAAAAACCTGAGGCTGGATACTTTATAAAGAGAAGAGGTTTATTCTGGCTCATAGTTTTGGAGGTAAGAAAGTTCCACAGCCAAAGCTCTTGGCTTCTGGTAAGGGCCTCATGCTGCAATCATACCACGGCAGCGAAGTGCGAGAAATGGGTGCGTGAGGAAGGCGCATCTGTGTGAGAGAGGTGGGGGGATGCCAGACTGGCTCTATCATGACTTCCTGTCTTGGTAACGAATCTGGTCCCATGAGACTCCCTAACTTCTGTTAGGTCCCACCACCTCTCAGTGCTGTTCTATTGGGGACCAAGGCTCTAACACATGAATCTTCGAGGGACAGATCATTTCTAAACTATGGAAGGTAAACTCAGTGAAAACAAGAGTGGGGGGCAGCAAAGACTTGGGGATAGAGAACTGAGCTCAGTCCTCAGGGATGATGTGGACTCGATGTTGGTAGAAGACACAAGTGTCCCAGGAACATGAGCCAAGTTTATAGGTCAACAAGCCTGGACTACCAAGAAGCCAGAATGATAGGAGAAGCTGCTCTGTAGTGGAGCCGTCAGAAAGAACTGTTGCCCTTTGGCACGGAAGGGTTAGTACTTGGTGCTAATTGGATCAGGGTTGCCATGGGGTGCTAAGAGGATCTCAGACCTTGAAGGAGCATCACCCTGTGGACTGAACACTGTCTGAAAGCTGGAGAAGATGATGGGCACACCATCAGTGTGGTCCCACCACGTCACGGAGCAGGCCATAACCGGTGCAGTCATCCGGTGCATCTTGATGCCGAAGCGGAAAGTAACCTACATCTTCCTTGGAAAAAAGAAGGAACACTTATTTTCTGTCCTGGATTGTTCTAAAGGACATTTTAATCTAAGCAGAATTGAAATGTTTGCAGCAATCTCACTCCTGTTTTTGCCCCAAAAGTGGTTTAAATAACCCTTATTTTAAAGAGGACTCTTATTTGAAGTATTGGAGTGTTTTAGTCAGTTTTGTTTGTTTGTTGCTGTGACCAAAAGACCTGACAGGAACAATTAGAGGAGGAAAATTTATTTTGGACTCATGGTTTCAGATATTTGAGTCCACAGATGGCTGCTGACTCCATTCTTTGGGGCCAGAGGTGAGGCAGGACATCATGGCTGAAAGATGTGCCAGAGAAAAGCAGTTCAGGACTTGGCAATGGGAAGTGGGGGGGGGGGAGAGAGAGAGAGAGAGAGAGTGAGAGAGAGAGAGAGAGAGAGAGAGAGAGAGAGCGCTCAAGGAGGACAAACTATAAACCCCAAAGGCACACCAGTGACCCACGGCCTGCAGCCACACCCTACCTGCCTACAGTCACCACCCAGTTAACTCTATGGGATTAATGCACTGGTGAGGTTAAGGCTCTCATAACCCAATCATTTTACCTCTGAACCTTCTTGCATTGTCTCACCGTGAGCCTTTGGGGGACACTTCCTATCTAAACCATAATAGGGTGTATTTGCCCAACTAATCTTTTTCCTTGCTTCCTTGGCAGAAAGCTCAGTTATCATTGTTCGAGTTCGGTTCAGCCGTGGCATCTTCTAACTGTAGCTGGGACCTTGGAGAGGCAGAACCGGAATCGGGGCTGTTTCCTGCATATTCTGCAAAGATTTCAAAGATCCAGTAAGTCAATGTTTACAGAACACTTGGGGACCTGAAGGGTCTATTTGGGCTATAAGTGTGCCAAGAGGAAAAAAAAAAAATCCTTGGGTATTCATTACCAGTGTGGTGACCCACGCTACGCCCTATTTTCTACCTTGATACCTTATTAAAAAGTTGGAAAATCTCTATCAGGATGAGAAAGACAACTTTAACTTGTTCAGTGGGTAGTTTTTAAAAGCCTTGGAGATTCATTCCTAACATAGGTCGATTCAAACGTGTCAAAGGCATTTACCATTCACCCACACGACACAGGGAAGGCAGGAGACAGAATATAGAAGAAATAAGAGCCTCCAGGGTGGAGGAGGAATTTTTCTCTTTTGGCAGTAAGGAGCTGCTGGGTGATGTGATGGGAAAGCCATTGCAAACTCTCTCTACACCCACTCAGTGGGGAGGACTGAATGCAGCCCAGGATTTTCAGACATTCAAGTTTGCACCAAAAATCTCCCTTAATTCAAAGTACTCAGCATGCATTGAATGTGGCCGCTACTAATTGTTTCAATCCCGTTTTCTGGATAATTCAGAAATTGCCATCTAAAACCAAAGAAAGAAGAGGCAGTTGAATAACTAGGCAATGACTGAGAGGTCACTTGTCCCCAAACATCCACTCTGAGAGTTTGGACTCTTGGGACAGACAGAACAAGATGCTCAGGTCCTGCCAATGACGTTGACTCCAGCTAACATGGTAGGATAAAGGAAACTGGCCTTTGAAACCATTGCGTCAGCGTTTTCACGCTCTCCACATTGCTGGGGATCTTTTTAAGAAGCTCCTCTCACTTTGTACCCACTGACAAGCTGAGGCAGTAGCCCAAAGACACCCCAACTTACCCTCCCACTTGTCAGTACCTCACCTGTCTGGGTTTCATTCTCTAAAAATTCAACTTGGACAGATTTCTCTGTCCTCCTGGAGATGGTGCTTGAACCCAGATTTTCTGGCTACGTACCTTCACTCTGCTAATCCTTCATCCCTGGGGGGGTGGGGGGAGTCCCTTGCTCTTTGTGAAAATACAGCATTCCCTGCTCTTACCCTGGCCCTATAGAAAACCACCTTAGGACTCCAGCTCTCTCGAGCAGAGGACAGGGACTGTGTGTATGCCGCAACAGCAAAGAGAGACACTTCTCTCTCCTTCAGCTCACTACTTGATGAATAAGGAGACTGACAATGAGACTACAAATACTGAGACCACCCAAACAGGGGGTCCCCTCTCGACTTTTTGTGACTTTGTCGATGAATGCCTCTGAGAGTTTGACGTCAGCCATCATTCCTTGCCTTCGCGTTGGCATTGCTGCCCGCCAAGAGAAAAAAACACAAACTTTCCATATTAATTTACCTTTGTGCAGAGGAGAGATTTCATCCCCAAAGGGTAATTTATTCAAAAAACTGCAAGTGTCTAGCTAGGAAGAGGGACTTATAATGAAGGTGCCTTTTTAACCATAACTATATCACGTCCTGACATTCATAATGAAGCCGAGAGCCAGAAATAGATTCTTCAGGAGCACGGGATGTGTCTAAACAGCTAGATTAAGTCTACTCTCCTAAAAGTGGGCCCCTGCCTCGGAGGAGTTTGGGGGCTCCTATGTCAGTGTGATTCAGTGGGTTTGTGGAGTCACCTGTGGTTTGCTCGCGGCGCTCTCTTGCGTGATGTGGGGATAGACAAATGGAGGCCACGGACTCAGACATTCTTTCACAGAATAAAAATAATTGCCTCCACTCCCATTCAAGACAGAGTACTAACCTTTCTGCTATCTGTTTTATTCTTTCTTAAAATCATATTGATTTGGTCTTTTACTTTTCGATGAAGAGAGAATTTAGTTAGCGGCAGGGTTGCGCTGTTCCTATATTTATCATTGTTCTTGAATCCACCTTGAAATCCTTGGGAAGAGAGTTGGAACATTTGGGGAAATTAATTAAACGGAAGACTTAAATAAAAACCACAATGGGATACCACTCCACACCACACCCTCTAGGTTGGCTGTAATCAAAACGACAACCAGTCAAGGGTTGGTGAGGATCAGAGAGATGGGAACAGTGCTGGTGCAGGGAGGGGGCGGGGGGGGGGGACTGTTAAAAGGTGCCGTCACTTTGGAAGTTAGTTTGACAATTCCTCAGAAGGTTAACCAGTAGTGTACCCCCGAGGTATGTCTCCCAGATTGAAGAAACCACAAAGGGTCGCAAAAGAGGGGGATCGGAGTTCCTTCGCTATTCAGCAGGGAACTCCTGAGATTTCTTCAGCGGGTGGGGGGAAAACAACTTGTGAAGTGGGTGTGAAAAAACCCATTGTGTAATTTTTGCTTAAAAATTGTGGATTTCCGAATGTCTCCTACAGAAAACGTGCCACTTGAAGAAATTGTTTAATATAAATTGGGGACACGAGGATAGAGAATAGTCTTCAGAGACTTGAGTGTCTAACTTGAAACAAACTGAGATGTAGAGGCCACAGAGAAGGGTAGGTGGCAAGATGGTGGGATAATGGCCAGGGAGGTGTTTTTTTTTCCCCCTGGCTGATAAGCAGCCAGCGCAGAGTTTTATGCTGACACAGACAGCAGTGTTCCCACCTATGAGGATAGATGGCATGAGTCGCAGGAGAGATGGACGGGAGAGACAGATCAATTCCACTTCTCTTTGCAGAGAGGAAGCTGTGTGCAAAGAAAAATGGCATGGGTTACAGAAAGGCCATCACTCATGCAAACATGGTACGAGATGGAATGCTTCTGAGAGGCTTCCCAGGCCAAGCCAGCTGTGTGAATGAAGGCCTCAGGGCTGCACTGGTAAGTCTGTGCCCTGCCTGCAGGGGGCAGCACTACTGGGCTCCACCCAGGGGTCACAATCTACAAATGCAGATCTCGAGTAGCAACATCTGATATTTCAAGAAAAGCAGAAAACCAGATTTTGATTTGAAATCTCACCTCCTTTGAAAGGTTGACAACACACCTGAGATCTTTTAAGAATGACCTGAGGGTGACTCTCAGATTGGCACGCTGCAGTCACACAGAAGTTTTTGCGGAGGTGATGGAAGAAGGGAATGGTGTCATTAGCACAGAAGACAGACGCACACTGCAAATGCAAGTCACTGGCAAGGGCACTTGTAAGAAGATTTATCAAAAGTCTTAGTGTTGGGGCCAAACACTGAGACTCATGAATACTTCTTGGAAGGTTTCCAACCTCCAGTCTGGAAGTTAAAGCCGGAGTTATATTAAACAGTGATTAATAGCAGTTGAAGCTGAATACAGAATCATTTCTACATAGCAAGAAGTTAAATATTTATGCTGTTATCTGAATCAGAAGTTATACTCTGGTAGAAAATTCATGAATGACTGAATTATATGTTTTATGTCTGATCTTTCTGTGATTTGCATGCTTAGCCATTGGTACACGTTATCATAAATCAGGTACCATAGCTCACCTGGCAACAGCTATGGAAACTTTGGATGTAACATCTAGACGGAAGTAATGAGCCCTTTGATGGCAAGCCTTGCAACCTTATATAACTTATACAGTGATGGGAATTTTTAGTGGGATTGGCGTTTCTTTCCACAATCTATTGCGTTTGAATATTGCGTCATTTCACAGCAATCATGCTTTGGATAGTACGTTAATTCCCTCTCTAGCTCCACAAGCTATAGTAACATACCTGAGGGAAGAAAACACTTGGTCATCATGGATAAGAGAATTGTCCATGGATATTACCTTATGCCCCTTCAGACAGAATTCGCTCCCCTGCCCCTTGACTTCAGGCTTGGCTGTGGGATTTGCTTTAGACAGTATAATGGTAATGATGTGATGTGATCAAAGGCTTAAAGAGCACTTGTATGGCTGGTCTTGCTTCCTGGTTCTATCATCTCCACGAGGTGGACTTTCTCTAAGTAACTGGTACTTCATCAGCCCGGTATGAACACACCTGGGGCAGAGCCACAAGTCAAGCAATATGCCTGGTGGATTCCAACAACTCATGACCTTCCCCAGCAACTAAATGAATGTCCTTTTAAGAAACTGAGTTTGGGGAGTCCTATGATTTGTGTGTTGAATCCTCCTAAGGTCCATGTGTAAAGGCTTGTCCCCAGAGTGGCAGTAGTAGGACGTGCTGTGGACCTTTAAGATATAAGGCTGAGTGGGAAGTCCTTCGGTCATTGGAAACATGCCCTTGAAGGGGGTTATGAGGCCACAGCTTCTCTCGCTCTCTGCTCTAGTTTGAGATCTGAGCATTTTGTTCCTACATGTGTTCCTGCCATGATGGGCCACCACCCACTGCCTTTACCAGAGGCCAAACCAGTGGGATCACCTGACCTTGGGCTTTGAACCTCCAAAAGTGTGAGCCAAATAAACCTTTTCTGTTTATAAGTTAGCTGCCTCCAGTATTTCATTATAGTAATACCAAGCTGTCTAATACAGAAAGCTTTTTTTTTTTTTAACTCAGCTTTTTCTAGCAATAGCTCATTGATACAACCCTTCTCATTATGAATTAGGGTTTTGGCTCTTGAATGGGACCCTACAACTGGTTTGCTTGGCTGCAGCTTGAACATTCCACTCAGGACTGTAGGTAATAGATATTTTAAAGACTTGAGAGAAACAGACAATATTCAGAGGGTCTAAGTTAAGCAATTGGTTTGCTTTCAAGTAGGCTACTGAATGTTTACCTGCAACATCAATAAAAGATGAGAAAAAGTAGAATCTGGCTATCCTTCTTTCCTTAATTCTCTGTTTTCATATGTGCTTCTACCTACCAACCATTCACTATATATCCTATTCATTCTACTTCTTATTTACGTCAAAAATCTTTCCATTGCTCTTCATTTTCATTGCCAGCATTGCTGGGCCAGTTTGTTATCATCTCTTGCTTAGATTAGTGCAATAGTTTCCATTCTGCCTCCTTCCGATTCCATGTCTCCTCTTGCTTTTCCCACCACCTAGCTTTAAAGCATTTTCGTGATTTCTGTTTTCTCTAGGGTAATATCAGCTTCCTTATCATGGTTTGCAGGGCTTGCTTACCTTGCCCACATCTCTCATCACCTCTCCCCTAACAACCCCCTCTAAGCTTCATCCCTGGGGAGATATTTTCTGACCTGCAAAAGCGCAACAATCTCTCAAGCTCTTCCCAGTGTTTCCTAGGTTGGCTGCCACTCTCGTGACACCCAATTCTCATTCTGTTGTCACGGTTCTCACACTTGTGATGGGTTTATGAAGCAGTCTAAATCAGGAAAAGTGAAAACATGTATGGATTATCTTTCATTTTGCTTTCCTACTCCATATTGACAAAATGGGTAGGTTCCACAACTACGTTAACAAAATTTTATTATCAGAAACTTCATCCAGGTTAGATTCCAATCTGAAATCTGATTCTTAGTTCCTTTCTCTCAGCCACAGCAGTGCTTTGGCATCAAGATCTTGGAGTATGGAAAAGCCATTGGTCTCACCTCAGCAGGAGTGGGAGAGGGTGGTATCTGCCTCTGGGAAGATCCTTTCTTCATGGTCTTTTCATTTTCCAGAGTGTTGGGCTGGAGGTGATGGACATAAGAAAGGGACAAATGTCTCTTACTTAAATGGCTTTCTAGCCAATACTCCCCATATAGCAGATCCAGTGCTGATGTGTGTGTGTGTGTGGGGGGGGTACACAGTGTGGATTTATGGGGGCTCCTGTGGGGGAAGCATCTACCATGCATTTCCTTGGTAGAGTCCACCACTGGCTCTCTCTTCTAAATCCCTTGATTTCCCTGGCTTCCCCCCATCAGAGTACCTATGTTAGTCACTTTCTATTACTATGACAAAACAGCCTGAGATAATAAATGTAACAAGAGAAAAAGGTTTACTTTGTTTCCTAGATTTGGAGTTTTCTGTGCTTTGGGGCCTGTTATGAGAGGCATGGTGGTGGGAGGTGTTCACGTCACAGCAGCCAGGAAGCAAAGACAGAGGGAAAAGAATGGCTGTGGCCCCAGTGTCCCCTTCAAGGGGTCCCCAGTTACCTAACTTTCTCCTACTCCACCTCTTAAAGGTTCCCCCACCTCTGAACAGCACTGTGGTCTGGGCACCAAGCTTTTTACAGATGGGCCTTTGGGGGACATTTCAGATTCAAGCCCTATGGGGGTAGATGACCAGGTCTTTCCAGCAGTGGGCTGCCTTCCTGGCTGGGGGAACTTTTGATTTTAGCCAAATATTTCTAAAACTCTGCTAAAGTTGTGGATTAAAATAAAACCAACAATATATTCTTTTTTTTTTTTTTTTAAGAGCTGGTAATTTTTTTTTTTTTTTTGTACCAGGAATTGTACTCAGGGGCACTCAACCACTGGGCCACATCCCCAGCCCTTTTTTTGTATTTTATTAGAGACAGGGTCTCACTGAGTTGCTAAGTGCCTCACCATTGCTGAGGCTGGCGTTGAACTCACGATCCTCCTGCCTCAGTCTCCCAAGTGCTGGGATTACAGGCGTGCACCATTGCACCCGGCTTGCTGGTAAATTTTGTTTCCTGTTTAACTGGACTATTGTAACAACAATTTGGTCATTAGTAAGACACTTGTTCTGGTTAATTCTAGAATAATTCAGTTACTCATTTCTTTCCAGCCCACATTTTGAAGGCTTTCCTGATTTAAATTACTAAGAATGAGAATTGTGGGTTGTTTGTCCATTATCAAGCATTCTTTCAAGGTCTAGAGTAGATTGGTCCTAGTTCTAACTGTCTGTATGGCACCGTGAGCAGTGGACAGGGTGTCTGAGCAGCCCAACAGAGGGTGACCACCTAAGTAACAAGATACCAGGCAGAAAGAATAATGCCTGGCTCTCTGTCTCTCAAGTACTGGCATATGAAATGAGATATAGCAATTTTCTGGTGTTTTGTTCCATGCATAGTTAGAATTCTGTCAGCACATGTTGTCAGACCAGGAGGCTAGGTTCTGCCCTCACCTGCAGGCTGAGGATCAGGTTTGAGCAAACCTGTAAGGAACAGTGGATCCAAATCCAGCTATCTGCCAATCCACTCTTTGGTTCGTCCTTCCAAGGGTACCCACCTTCTCGCTGCTGATAGCCGAGATGGGTCCCTGCCCAAGACAGGGAACATTTTGTCTTTATCTTTTGTTACCTTTGGTTTTCTCAGAGTGGCAGACTCAGAGTCAGAGCTGCCACCCACCATTTGAGCATCCATTTTAAGCCTCAGCTTCCTCATCTGTGGAAAGAATAATTGTGACTACCTCTTATGGTTGTTGTGAGGATTAAACGAATTAATACGTAAGAAGAACTTGAATGAGTGTGCCTGGCTCATAGAATGCATCATGCACGTTAACTGCAGTTATTTGTTATTCTTGGTACCCTGGACTTGGTCACCTTCCATGCTTGGCCCCTACTTGTGTTACCCTGGCTCCTGGCTGCCAGCCTAGGTCTGACACCTGAATGTCACATAAACTCCCACAGACTGAAGTCCACTGAAGCCAAGGGGAATGAGAACTGTGATGGTTTAGATGTGAGTTGCCCCCAAAAAACTCACATGTGAGACAATGCAAGAAGGTTCAGAGGAGAAATGATTGGGTTGTGAGAGCCTTAATTAAATCAGTGAATTAATCCCCTGCTAGGGATTAACTGAGTGAGTGGGAAGGGAAGTGGTAGGGTATGGCTGGAGGAGGTGGGAATTGGGGCATGGCTTTGGGGTATATTTATTTTGTGTCTGGAGAGTGGAGTCTCTCTGTTTCCTGATCATCATGTGAGCTGGTTTCCTCTGCCAATGGGGCCAACATGTAAGTTGTTCCCTATCTTGGCCATTGTGAGTAATGCTACAGTCAATTTGGAGCTCATATTTCTATTCAACATTCTTTTTTTGTTGTTGTTCTTTTTAGCTATACACAACAGTAGAATATATTTTGACATACAATACATGCATAGAGTAGATAACTAATTCTAATTAGGATTCCATTCTTGTGCTTGTACATGATGTGAAGTTTCACTGGTTGTGTATTCATATATGAATATAGGAAAATGATGTCTGCTTCATTCTACTGTCTTTCCTAGTTCCATCCCCCTTCCCTTCCCTTCATCCCCTTTGTCTAATCCAATGAACTTCCATTCCCACCCACAACCTTGTTGTATTAACATCCACATATCAGAGAGAACATTCAGCCTTTGGGTTTTTTTTTTCTTTTTTAAATGTTTTAAAAATGTTTTTATTAGTGCATTATAGTAATCCATAATAGTGGAATACATTTTGACATATTCATACATGCATATAACATAATTTGCTCCATTTCAATCCCCAGTATTCCCTTTCTCCCTCCCCCCACTCCCCTGGTGGCCTTCGGATTTTTTGAGATTGCCTTATTTTACTTAGCATGATAGTCTCCAGTTCCATCCATTTACTGGCAAATGTCATAATTTGATTTCTCTTTATGGCTGAGTAATATTCCACTGTGTGTGTGTGTGTGTGTGTGTGTGTGTGTGTGTGACATTTTCTTTATCCATTCATCTATTGAAGGGCACCTAGGTTGGTTCCATAGCTTAGCTATTGTGAAACAAGCTGCTATGAACATTGATGTGGCTGCATCTCTACATTCCATTGATTTTAAGTCCTTTGCATATATGCCGAGGAGTGGGATAACTGGGTCAAATGGTGATTCTATTCCAAGTTTTCTGAGGGAAACTCCATACTGCTGTCCAGAGTGATTGCACCATTTTTCAGTCCCACCAGCAATGTATGAGCATGCCTTTTCCCCCACATCCTTGCCAACATTTACTGTTACTTGTATTCTTGATAATTGTCATTCTGACTGGAGTGAGATGGAATCTCAGTGTAGTTTTAATTTGCATTTCTCTAATCGCTAGTGATGTTGGACATTTTTTCTCTGTTCCAGTGCTTAAGTCCTTGATACACTTTGAGTTTTGCACAGGGTGAGAGGGTTTAGTTTCATTTTGCTGCATATGGATTTCCAGTACCATTTATTGAAGAGGCTACCTTTTCTCCAATGTGTATTTATGTTGCCTTTGTCTAGCATGAGATAACTGTATTTAAGTGGTTTTATTTCTGTGTCTTCTATTCTGTTCCGTTGGTCTTCTGTCTGTTTTCATGCCAATACCATGCTGTTTTTGTTACTATAGTCCTGTATGATTTAAGGTCTGGCATTTATGCCTCAAAATCTCCACCAGAAAGCTTCTAGAATTCATAAATGAACTCAGCAAAGTAGCAGGATATAAAATTAACACCCATAAATCAATGTGTTCCTATACAACAATGATGAATCAGCTGAAAGAGAAATTAGGAAAACTATCCCATTCACAATAACCTCAAAAAAAAAAAAATACTGGGAATCAATCTAACAAAAGAGGACCTCTACAATGAGAACTACAGAACACTAAAGAAAGACATTGAAGAAGACTTTAGAAGATGGATAGATCTCTCATGCTCTTGAATAGGCAGAATGAATATTGTCACAAAGGCCCTATTATCATAAGCACTATACAGATTTATTGAAATTCCTACTAAGCTTCTGATGGTGTTCTTCATTGAAATAGAAAAAGCAGTCATGAAATTCATTTGGAAAAATAAGAGGCCCAGAATAACCAAAGAAATCCTTAGTGAGAAAAGTGACACAGGAAGCATTTCTTCAACATTCTGATATAATTTCCTCTGGATATATCCACAGAAGTGGGATTGCCAGAGCATAGGGTAGTTTTTCAATTTTTTTTTTAATAAACTGCCATATTGTTCTTTGTAATAGCTGTATAGTATATATTCTAACCACTGGTGTACAGGGACTTTCTTTTTACCACACCTTCATTAATGCCGGTTACCTTTTGTCTTTTAAATAACAACCATCATAACAGGTGTGCGGTGGCATCTCATTGTGGTTTTGACTTTCAGTTCCTTAATGATAAATAATGCTGAACACCTTTTCATACAACTGGTGGACATTCGTATGTCCTCCTTGGGAAAATGACCTATTCAGGTCCTTTGCCCGTTCTTAATCAAGTTGTTTTTGTTCTTGTTTGTTTTTGTGCTTTGCCATTCAGTTGTATGACTTCCTTATATATATTTTTATATTAGCCCCCTGTCAGGCATTATGTTTCGTGAACGTTTTGACTCATTCTCTAAGTTGCCTTTTCATGTTGTTGGTTGTTTTCTTCACTGTTTATATCCCAGAAAACATTGTCCACACCAAAGTCGTGAAATTTTCCTTCTGTTTTCTTCCAGGAGTTTGATGGTTTCAGATCTTAGATCTTAGTCTTTATCTTAAGATATTTTTATATAGTACAAGACAAGTGTCTGATTATACTCCTTTATGTAAGAGTGTCCAGCTTTCCCAATACCATTTATTGAAGAACCTTGAATTTCTCCATTGTTTATTCTTAGTATCCTTGTCAAAGATCAGCTAACCATATACGTTTGGGACTGTTTCTGGGATTTCTATTCTGTTTCATTGGTCTATGAGTCTGTTTTTTATGCAGTACCATGCTATTTTGGTTACTAAGCTTTGTAATATAGTTTGAAATAAAGAGTGGGATGCCTTCAGCTCTGTTCTTTTCCTAAACTTTGTTGGCTATTAGGGTTTCTGTTTTCATAAAAATTTTAGAATTTTTGTTCTAAAATGCCTTTGGAGTTTTGATAGGAGTGTATGAAATCTGTAAATCTTTTTGAGTAGTCTGATCAGTTTAATATTACTGTTTTAATTCATGAACATAGGACGTCTTTCTATTTATGAGTTTTCTATAATTTATTTCATCTGTGTTTTATAACTTTCAATGTATAGAGACCTGTCACCTCCTTGGTTAAGTTTATTCCTAAGTATTTTATTTCTTATTTATTGTAAAAGTTATCATCTTTTTAATTTATTTTGATATATTTTTGGTTAGTGTATAGAAATGCAACTGATATTTGCATGTTGGTTTTGTATCCTGCAACTTTACAAATTCATTTATTAGTTTTAAAACCTTTAGGTTTTAGGTTTTTATGGAATCTTTAGAATTTTCTACATATGAGATAATGTTGGGGGGGGAGGAGGGAAGGGACAAAGGGGATACTGGAGACTGAAATGGAGTAAGTTAAATTCTATGCATGTATGATTATGTCAAAATTAATCCAACTGTTGTGCACAACTATAATGTTTGAATGAAGGAAGAGAGAGAGAAAAAAATGTCTTCTATAAACTGAGAACATTTTGCCTCTTACTTTCTGATTCAAGTGACTTTATTTATTTTTCTTGCCTAATTGCTCTGGCTAGGGCTTCCAGTACTTCTTTCAATACTATGAATAAAAGTTGTGAGGGCTGGGGATATAGCTCAGTTCAGCACCAAAAAAAAGTTATGAAAGTTATGAGGGAGGACACCCTTGTTTTGTTTCTTATCTTAGAGGAAAATTTCACCATTGAGTATGGTATTTGCTGTGGGGTTTTCATAAATGGCTTTTAAAATATTAACATAGTTTTCTTCTAAGGTAGTTTGTTGAGTGTTTTTGTTATGAAAAGATGTTGAATTTTGTCATGCTTTATCTGCATTTATTGAGATGATCATATGATTTTTATTGCCAATATCAGGAATTTATCTAATGTGTATACTTGAAAATGTGATAAATGACCAGAGTTATTCATCATTAAATCATTGCTTGTAACAATAAAAGATTGGAAACAGCCTAAATGTCTATTTAGAGGGAAGAACTTAAATAAATAATAGTACATCCATCCAAACAAATCGAATTTCAGACATTAAGGAGAATGAAGCATCTCTTTTTGTACGAATATGCCTTAATCTTCAAAATGTATCAAATGAAATAAATAAATAAATTTTACATTATATATATATGTTTATATGTTCACAATATATTAATATCTCCCTGGCATAACACCAATCAATTATAACAGTCTTCTGTGGGGAAAGGAACTGGGCAATAGGGTGAGAAGAAAAGTTTTTACCATGTGTAAGTGTGTGTGTGTGTGTGTGTGTGTGTGTAGTGTGTGTGTCATGTGCACTGAACCTGTGCCTTGTGTGTGCTAAGCATGTGGCCTTTGTTTACTTGTGGGGTTTTTTTTTTTGTGTGTGTGTGGTGCTGGGGACTGAACCCAGGGCCTTGTGCATGCAAGGCAAGCACTCTACTGACTGAGCTATATCCCCAGCCCTAATCATGTGGTCTTCTATAGTACGCCTTCACCTTTTCAGTGGTTGAGCATGTGAAATGTGTTCCTCATTCAATAAATAAATAGTTGATAGAGCCATGCAAGAACTTGGGTCCACCTGAAGTGAACAAGTGCGATAGATCAAGATCCAGAGGAGCCTATATGCAAGACTCCAGCACTGAGTTGACAGCTGGGATAAACCACAAGTTTCCCTGAAATTTTTGGTCATTGTGCAATTTCACTTGTTTATGATCTTCATAAAATATTTTTCAGTGATTCATACAACTGGTTATTCAGAAATCATAAGAAGGAGAGTTATGGGGGAGGTACAAAAATCAATGTATGTTATTTACATGTATGGATATTCCACAACGAAAACCATTATTCTCTATAATTAAAATGAAGTAGTAAGTAAATGAGGGGAAAAAAAAAAAGTGAGGAACCCCATATCATGTACAACTATAAGAATGAGATCCTAATTAGAATAAGGTACACTTTATGTATAATACATCAAAATACATTCTACTGTCATGTATATCTAAAAATAACTAGTAAAAATGAAAAAAAAAAAAAAGAAAGTAATGAAGAAACACAACAAACTGATGAGGAACAAAAAAATGATATTCAGTCTGCCGAGCGGCTTCAAGAGAATCTACACAGGTCTAACACTGTACCCATCTGATCAAAATTCTTCACAAAACATTGAGAAGAAACACAGGAAGAAGGAACCACACAGTGATGTTCTTATCCAAGTGTGGATTTTCACTTACTGGGTTCTGGCAGGGCTTCCATGCTGAATAGGAGAGGATTACTAATCATGAAATCAATCAACCCCTCCTGCTGTTTACCAAGAGGGGCCCTGGTCCCCCAGGTGATAAGTAACCCCACTGCAAATTAGCTTTGCCAACTGGGTGCATCTGTTCTATTGATTTTTAATTTGGGGGCTTATCTATAAAATCACTGCTTTTCTATTTTTCCCCATTCAGTCCATCCTAATACATACACCATGTCACTTCTGATTGGTGGCCATGGCTTCTGCTATTAAGGAGAATGTCTGCCTCTGTCACTGCTTCTTAAGTGTCCAAATGGAATTTTGTCTATGCCATGCAGCCAATGTTTTAAGTCGCATTTCCCAAACATACTCTCCATACTTGGTGAAAATCCAGGTGTTTTTGTATGATGTACTAGCTGATAAACCTGTAAACACAATCTTTTTTTATATAGATGTCATGTGCCCTGCAACACATTATTTATATGGAAGAATTTATAAGTAACAATCTGTAACCCTTTCTCTTTCCTTATCATTTGGAAACAAACAATAAAATTATATAAATAAACCCATTGTGCCTATTTTAATACCTTAATGCACAAAGTCCACTGTATGTGAATACACTCTCAGTCCACAAACATACTCCACATCATTTTGTAGTTTATTTAAGAAATAATTGTGCAATTAAAGAGGGAAGCAGAGTCATTTACTTATTAAGAAAGACAATGTTTTAAAGATTATAGCTAAAAATCACATGATGTTTTCTATTTACAAAGATACTTTTAGCTTGAAATCATTTCACATATTTTCTTATGGAAAAAAAAGGACCAAATGATGTTAAAATTCCTTAAGGATATTTTCTTGATATGTTCTTTTCCTCTGGAAAATAATCTGTGAATCAGAAACAAAACCGAGAAAGGGGCCTCCTCAAGGAAGCACAGAGACCAGTCCAGATTGGGGGCATTTAAGGACATCGTGGGAGCCCTTCTCTGTACTGCCTGTGTTTCCCTTGCCCTCCTCAGAGCCAGCAAAACAAAGTGCTCCCCAAAGTAGTTATTTTAAGTTTGGTGCGCTTCTGAATATTTATTCATCCTGGCCACTTATTAATGAAATAATATTTTTAAGCTCTGTGTCCAAATGCTCAATCCTTGAACAAGAGTATAAAAATTGTCACTGCCGTCACCCTTAAAAACCCATCCTCGCCGGGCGTGGTGGTGCACCCCTGTAATCCCAGCACTTGGGAGGCAGAGGCAGGAGGATCACGAGTTCAAAGCCAGCCTCAGCAATGGCGAGGCACTTAGCAACTCAGTGAGACCCTGTCTCTAATAAAACACACAAAAAGGGCTGGGGATGTGGCCCAGTGGTCAAGTGCCCCTGAGTTCAATCCCTGGTACCAAAATAAATAAATAAAACCCATCCAAGAAGACAGTGTCTTTGTTCACGAGGGGGAGCAGAATTTACAGCAAGCACGCATCAGATTAGCAGATCTGCAGAGTTCACAGAAGTGAAATGTGCCTTTTCAAGAAACCCTGCCAACTCCACGTTGGTGGGTGGTCAGGCAGGTGCCCTGACCCTCTGTTACACTGTGGGCTGTGGACCTTCCCTTCTGGCCACCCCTTTCCAGAACCTCTTCCTGAACAGGTGTGCTGCTTTGGATATATAATGGCTTGACAGGTGCTGGTACCTTCCTGAGAGGTTGGGGGGACGGGGCCTCCACTGCATGGATGGATTAATGTCTTTCTCTAGAGACTAGAATAGATCTCTTGGGAGTGAGGTACCATGAAGGTGGGTTGTTATAAGGCAAGACTGCCCTGCTGTTTTGGAGTCTTTCACACATGCCTGTTCTCCTGTCTCACATGTGCTCCTGCCACTTGAGGCCATCTACCATGTATGATGCAGCATGAGGTCCAGGCTGGATGCAGATGCAGCTACCCATCTTGAATTTCCTACTTCCAGAACAGTGAGCTGAATAAATCTCTTTTCTTTATAATGAACACAGCCTCATGTGTTTTGTTATAGCAGCAGAAAATAGACAAAGAGAAGGTGTCAGAAAACTACTTGGCAACACTTTGCTGAAGTATAGATTTTGGCTCTTAACAAGAAATCTAGTTTATCTGCAGTCCCGCAATGTCAGTGTCCATTTTTAGGGGCCCACATTTCTCATATTTGTTAGACGATGGAATGTTCCACATGAGCTCATGGAAAATGAAACCTGATCTCATCTTCCCTGGGATTCATGGAACTCCAAACACTAGGAATTCTGGCCCTGAGGGCAAATCTGTTTGCATCCACTAGTTTAATTACTGCTATTTCTGGGCAAAGAGGCACCAGGAGTAGAAAATATATATTGCAAATTCTTTGGAAATAAACTGTAAATCTTCTTTTAGAAATTTTTGTTTGCTCAATTAATTATTTAAGCCATGTGTACAGACACAAAACAGAGGAGCTGTGATGTGGTCCTTTGGAATTATTAGTCTGAATTCTAAACACTTAGAAACGGCCTTGTTTATTTCCCGTGGTTCTCTCTATGAGAACATGGGCCCCAAACAAAATTCTCCTAATGGTTCAGACCCTGGAACAGAAAACAAAGACTCCTATTTAAGAAAAAGAAGTAAGGGAATGCACTAAAGTTTGAGTTTAGTTCATAGTAAGTTATCAGTTGGCCATGGTAATAAGATATTAACATCAGGAAAAAATGGGCAGGACCAGCCTGGGAGACATAACCAGATCCTGACGCAAAATATATTTTTCTAAATTTAAGGCTAATAATAATAAAGAACATAGCCAGACGCAGTGGTGCATGCCTGTAATCCCAGCAGTCTGGGAGGCAGAGGCAGGAGGATTGAAAGTTCAAAGCCAGTCTCAGCAACTTCATGAGGCGCTAAGCAAATTAGTGAGACCCTGTCTCAAAATGAAATACAAAAAAAAGGGTTGGTGGTTGAGCGCCCCTGGGTTCAATCCCCAGTACCTAATAATAATAATAATGATATTAACAACAACAACAATGAACAATTCTGGAAGTTGCTTCCCCTTTGGAGGGGTCCAGTGAGATGAGTCACACACACACACACTTCACAGAGATGAGGGCAAGGCGTCCTGAGGCACCCATGGGAAAGGAAAGAGACCCACAGGGCCACTCACTGAGTGGAGACGTTGACGGATGTGGACAACCAGCCCGATTCACTCAGGGTTGGCGTTTAGGAGATTTGGCTTTGAGATCCTCTTTCCCCTCAATGACAGGACTTGAGTTGGTGAGATCTTGACGGGAGCAGCACTCCTGAGCCACTCAGCCTGTGGGCGGGCGCACTGTTGTGACATAGTAGACTGCAGGTCGGTGTTGGCTGGAGACGTGGATGGAAGATCACTGGGCTGACGGAGTTCTCCTGCAGTGGAGGGTGCTGCTTATCCCTCCTCTGCGCATACCCCCCTCAACCTTGTTTGCCGTCATCTTCCCCATCCTTTCTTCCTTCTCGCGTCTTTCTTTCCCTTTGAGTTTGGTCGGTGCAGGTTTCTTGTGACTTCACCTGGCTTGCAAAATGGCTGGTCTGTGGGGATTGCCCAAGAGGCACAACGGCGGCACTGGTGACCAGGCTATGAGGTCCTCTCGCGACACTTAGATGCACCGTGAATCAGATGTTCGCTGTGTAACTAAGGGCACATTGTGAAAAAGCCCAGAGACCTAAGCAGAGAGCCAATCCCACACAGGACAAGATGACTTGGCCATATAAATTCAGTGAGAGTGGGGAGAGAAAATGTGAGTCACCTGAGGTGGGAGCTAACCTGTCTGCCTAACCTGGCTGGGCAGATTCAAGCTTGTTCCTCTGAGTCCCTCACATGCCCCAGGTGGGGAGCTTGGGATCCAGGTGGTGGCTCCAAGTTACTCTTATTCTTCACAAGGGGAGGTCTGCCCGCAGGGTCCTTGACAGTGAGCCTGATAAATGGAAAAGCAGTGAACTCTGGGGAGAAGGCTAGGAAGTGTCCTATGAAATCATAATTCTCAGGCCCATATCTCCAGAAAAATGCTTCAGGAAGTGCCCTCTTAGCATGAGATAGCAAGTCTGGAAGGACAATCCTCCCCACCCCAAATGTCTATAGAATGATGTGTGTCACCCTTGCAGAAAGGAGGGCAGTAAAACACCATGTCCAGAATTGTCCCTCTCTAGTCCCAAGAACTAGCCAAGCTGAGGGAACAATGAGAGGAAATCTAGGTAAATATTACCATGGACACAGCAAGTTCCTCGGGGTGCTGGTCACACACTGGGACCCAGGGAGCTAAGTTGTTGCTGCTTCTGTAACCTAACGATAAAACCGGCTCCTTGCTGTCACTGGTATGGAACAGAGCATCACAGAGAGGGAAGCGCTTGTCCCTCCAGCCACCACTGAGTCCTGGAGGGATGGGCGTGCCATTTTATGGCAAAGCGCGGGAGGCACTGTGTAGATCAGAGGCGTAGCTGTCCACCCACTGCCCCTGGACTTCCTGGTAAGGCACCTGTCCAGCCTGTCCTCACTGGAGTTTCCCTGTGGCTTTTCTCAACAAACCACATCTCACACATCCTGTCTCTTTCTTTGGTTTCTTGGAAGCCTGTCCCACTGCTCTGGTACAACTGGGCTCCGTGGTAAACAAAGATGGTGCCACCCACCCCTCCTAAGGGGCACGAGAGCTATTCTTGCTGCTGTGATAGGGAATAAGAGCTTGTGTTGGTGATCAGGTGAGACCTGGGCTAAAGGTGCGACGTTCTCAGTTCAAGTCGTGACTCTGTCATTGGCCACTTCCCAACCTCATGCCCTCACCTAACTTCTTGAGGAATCTCAGATTTCTCAGGCATAAAACAAGACTTCCTAAACGGGTGTATGTTTTATATCTAACATTTTACAAATGAGTGTGTTGGATTGGACTGGAAATTAAGTAATTAAGGTTCACATCTGAGGTTCTCCATCAACTTGGGCAAGATACTTCTTCACTCTCTGACTTTGATTTTTCCTTTCACAAAAATAAGCAGTTGAGGCTGGGGACAGAGCTCAGTTGGTAGAGTGCTTGCCTCACATGCACAAGGCCCTGGGTTCGATCCCCAGCACCACACACACACACACACACACACACACACACACACACACACACGAATAAATAAGCAGTTGAATTTTTAATCAGAATAAGACCATTTCTAGGCTGATTGACCTTTGACCTTTCTCTAAGGAATCAAAAAAGTTAATCTTAAAGGAAGGGACACGCTTTTTTTTTGTCCTTTTCCCCTCTCATACCACAGTGCTTGGATGCCCTTCCTGGACCCCGCCCCAGGCCAGTAGGGGAGGGGTCAGGCACTTCCTCGTCTCCCCTCCCACAGTGGCTTCACAACACTGTGGCCAGTCCTTCCTGGTGGTTCCTAGGACAGGACAGATCTCTCAGCTCGTACAGGGCAGTGCTGTGTGCCCTCGCTTTTATCACAATATCTCCAGTCCTTTGTTTGTTTCTGTGGGTTTTGTGTCACTGAAGTCAACCAACCACAGGTGGAAAATATTGGGAAAAAAAACCTGCATTAGACATTTTTCCTTGACATTATTCCTTTAAAATACCCACAACTCTTGGCATCACATTTACAATGCATGAGGTATTATAAGCAGTCTGGAGGTGGTTGAAAGTACATGGGGGTGTGTGTAGGTTACGTGCACATGCTATGCCTTTGTGTATAAGGGACTTGAGCATCTGTGGACTTTGGCACCTGTGGGTGGGGGTCCCAGAACCAATCCCTTGCAGACAGCAAGGGATGACTGTACCTAGCCTTGCCATGCTGAAGGAAGGAATTAGTTTGAGAAAGTGAAGATAAGGGTGAGAAAGCCAGGAGCCAGCCTTCCCAAGTCAGGGAGTCTAGATGCACCCCAGGACCTGGAGTCCCTTCAGTGCATATTCAAAGGAACTGGGGGTTCTCCAAACAGGGCATTTTGGAGAGTAATAGACTATGCGCGCCTCCTCCAAAGCCCACTGTCAGGAGCTAACAAGCAGGGGCGGGCTCAGGACACACCACAAAAACAAGCGGCATGTCCTGCTCATGCTTCACCATGTGGTGCCTTTCCAGAGGCAGTGTCACTGCGCGACTCATGGGTGACATGGCCCTGCCTGTCACTGCAGCCCCAAATGGCATGTACTCGATGACAGATGTGTATGTCAAAGCACAAAACAGCAGCCTGGGGGAACCCGGGGCAGCTGGAGCAGACCTGAAGTAAGATGTCAGCATCGCCCCTGTGGTTGGGCGCGCGGCCTCCCCATCCCGTTCCTCCAGAGTCAGTTTCCAATGCGTGCCGAGCGACCTGCACCAGTAGCCCACTCCCTCCACTGAGAGCAGTGAGCTGACAGACCTGACCAGGGCGGAAGTACCCAGAGCCCGGGACAGGGCGGTCAGTATGCTGGGCACCACGTACTCCAACACCGCCACCTTTCTGGAGCTTCTAAGCGTTGCTAGAAGGCTGAGATGATGGGCTGTCATTGTGCCTCGCAGACCTAGGACGGGAGGGACTCTACGGCATCACTTATTATTTATATTAGAGTGGCTAACATATGCTAGAACATAGCATGAACCAGGAACTAGGGCTGCTATTGGAGTCTCTGACTTAATTTTCACAGTAACATTATAGAGCAGGTGCTAGTGTTATCTCCATTTTTTATATGAGACCATTAAGCCTAAATTAGTTAAGTAACCTGTGCATGCTAACTCAATGCTTCAGTTTGATTGTGATTTGTCTCTCAATTGGTTCATGGGCTGGAAATTTGGTTGCTAGTGTAGCTGTAGTTAGGAGATAGGGTTAAGAGAATTAGTGATTTTTACCCTGGGGGGGGGGGGTGAGTGCTCAGTCTTAAGGGATGAATTGTTTACCAGGAGAGCAGGTGGTTACAAATTGAATTATTCTGTCTTGACCTGTTCTCTTCTTCCTTTCTCACCATGTGACTCCTTCTTCTAGGATTCCTGCTACATGATGCTTCTGCCATGAGGCCTTTAATAGGAGCCAATGCCAGAACCATGTTTAGGGGCTTCCAGAACTGAGATCTAAATAAAACTGTTTAATTGTTTTTCATTAAGTATTTAGTGTCAGGCATTTTGTTATAGTAACACAAGATGGATTAAGACATTCAATTAATAAATGCTGAGGCAGGAACTCAGATCCAGGTTGTCCTGTGTATTTTGCCACATTGTATTACATCCATGTAAGACCAGAAGAAAAAATGGGGGATAGTGACAAGTTGGGCCAAGTGAGGCCAGGTGACACAACGACACCTGTGGAAGCCATGTTAGAGGGGACTTTTGTTCCTCCCTAGACCCAGACAGTGAGAAATTGGCTGGGAAAACTCAACCCACTCACTCAGCTTGAGGATTTGGAGCACCAAGAGGCACGATCTGAGATCAAGGAAAGAGTATGTAACCATGGCAACCATGGTCTACCCTAATTTCTAAGCCCATGGAAAGAAGAGAGTTTTATCTTAAAAAACTACTTCTGGGATAACTGACCATTGACATTCAAGTTGGCAGCAAAAAGCCAGTGGAGAAATTTGGTTACTGAATTATTACTGCCCCTCACTGGGTGAGGTGGCACATACCTGTAATCCCAGCGTCTTGGGAGGCTGAGACAGGAGGCTTGTGAGTTCAAAGTCAGCCTCAGCAACAGTGAGGGGCTAAGCAACTCAGTGAGACCCTGTCTCTAAATGAAATACAAAATAGGGCTGGGGATGTGGCTCAGGGGTTGAGTGTCCTGAGTTCAATCCCCAGTACCCCCCTTCCCCCCAAAAATAAATAAATATGACTGTCCCTCGACCTTCTAGAGTCTGGGCGTTTGTGGGCAAAGGGAGTTTCAGGGGTCAGAAAGGTCAGCTTTCTTCAAAGACGCCATGGTGCTGGGTCAGTAGGTTTGACACCTGTCAGCACCACCCCATCTGCCAACACTTTCAGGAAGATTGCCTTGGTATGACCAGCTATCCTGTAGGAAGCTAGGATTCCCTTGCTCTTGTACTGTCTTACCATGTTCATAAGCAATTTAAGCAGCGGATTATACTAATTTTACTTAGTGCTGAAGTGTGAAATCTTAGGAGATGGTGCCAAATGAATGATCTTGTGTATTTCTCAGTTTGTTCGTGACTTTATTTTCAGTATGTTCATTCTTGAGGACATGTCTCGGATGTGTAAATTTCACTGGAATGCAAGATGGAAAATGAAAACAATTATAAAATTATCTAAAATTACAGGTTTCAGATGCTGAGAAGAAGGGAGACTTTCTATGCACTTGTAACTATGGATTTTTTTTTTTTTGGTCCAAATAAATTCTAGACCTATCATTCATTCCCTAAATGATATAGAAATCAGCTAAGATGATAGCTGGTTTTGATGAATTGGTACAAACTTCTATTTATGAAACAAGACTGAACAAAGTGTCATTGAAGGCAGGATGGAATCTCATCTTAGATATAAATCTGAGGTTAAAGTACACACATTGATTATAGGAGAAAAAACACGGTTAAAGATATTCTTGAAAATTCTTTAATTATTTCACAAGAACCATATCTATAATACAATATATGACAACTATATCAGGTAGCTATTGTCATGATTCACTGCATAACAAACAACCCCCAAATCTCAGTGCAAAATGGTAAGCATGTGCCTGTGGATCTGTGGACCAGCTGATCACAGTTCCATGTGCCTCATTCTAAGACGCAGACTGGAGAGAAATGTGCTCTTCTTCCCATGGTGATAAGAGATACACAGAAAAGGAGTCCAACCACGTAAGCACATTGTAAGCCTCTTCTTGCGTCAACATTTGCTGACATCCCTTTGGACAAATCCAGTTACATGCCTGACCCCGGATTCAAGGGCCAAGGAAGTACATTTCTCATACCATGATGCCGTAGCTAAATGGGACAGTCAAGAACTACTACATAAAATGAAGACGTACAACACATAGCTCAATGTCCCACGAATCTTTATGGTATGGCATCTTTAATCATACAGAAGACACGCCCTGATTCAGTCAGTGCAAGTTAAATCTGTGTCTGAGGCTGTTTCCCAAAAAGGACAATGTAGTTACTCAGTTTTTATTCAGTTTCCTTGATTGCCAGAGAAATGTCTTTGAGATCTGAACCAGCGGCCCCAACAGCCAACCTTCCCATCCAGAGACTCCCTGAAAAGATCCTTCTCCCTACTGGTCATCGTTAGATGACCTTCCTGGGGTCTGCCTACACACACTGACCCTGTTCCTTGCTTCCAGCTCCATCTCAACCCCATTCTTGCTCTCCTCCACATTCCTTTGGGTGCCAGATTTTGGGGCTCCCCAGGGTGAGACTGGTTTACTCTTGGAAACTGGACTACCCCCCACCTCTCCATTCCCAGATGGCAAGAACCCTGGGCCCAGGTCATCTGGAAGTGAGGTTGGTGAAGGTGGTCTAACGATCAAGTTTCATTTAGAAGGAAAAGCAGACACTAAGCATTCACAGCGGAAGCAGATTTGATCCAAGGCAGGACACAGTGGTTGAACAGGGCTGGGGAAATCAAGGTCAGGAAATGTTTTCATAACACCTAATAAAAGAGCAGGAATCAGAAACTGCCACCCAGACTCCAGCCTTGGGGCACCAAAACAGGAGCTCCTCAGGTGGGCATTCCAAAGCCAAGGGCAGCTGCTACCCACAAATCCAGTTGCTGCTCACAGTGCACAGTTTTTTTTTGGGGGGGAGGACCCCTGAAAAGCCACAGTACATTATCTCAGCTGCTTGATAGGGTTCTTTTCTTCTGACTTTCATTGGGGACACCCTAAATCCACATCTTACTTGGGGGAAAAATTGCAGACTTTTCTCCAACAATGCAGAATACAATGGAGAAGGGCTCAGGAGGTATGCTGGGTTGACACAGTGCAGAAAATCCACCACCACTTCTTCTTACACTTGAACTTCCAACCACCACCGTGACCATAACACCTGACATCAGTGCTCATCAATGCTCCTGTCCACCCAAGGGAGAGACAGAAAGTCCTGTACGTTTCTATCCTGACCAAGACAGAGAATGACCTTTTTAAAAATTCTAGATAATTATGTTAACTCTAGAATTTGCTTAGATTTAGCAGATCCATTTTTTATATAGTCACATGGCACCTAATGACGTCTCAGTCAACAATGGACCAGATATATCATGGTGGATCTCATAAGCTTATCATGGAGCTGAAAAATTCCTATCCCCTAGTGCTACTGTGTCTTTCACAAGGTCATAGCCAAACACATAGTAATGTGTTTGTGTTGCTGCTACTTTAAACAAGCCTACTGTGCTGTCAGTCGTGTTACAAACACATGGAGTATAACTTCACATTCTTGTGGTTGTACATGATGTGGAGTCACACTGCTCATGTGTTCATATATGAACATAGGAAAGTTATGTCTGATTCATTCTACTGTCTTTCCCATTCCCATCCCCTTATCTTTCCCCCCATTCTCCCCTGTTCAATTTAATGAACCTCCACTCCACCCCCCCACGCCTTGTGAGACGTCATCTGCATATCAGAGAGAACATTCAGCCTTTGGTTTTTTGGGATTGACTTATTGCACTTAGCATGATATTCTCCAGTTCCATGCATTTGCTGGCAAATGCCATAATTTCATTCTTCTTTATGGATGAGTAATATTCCATTGTGTATATATACCACATTTTCTTTATCCATTCATCTATTGAAGGGAACCTAGGTTGGTTGCATAGCTTAGCTACTGTTAATTGAGCTGCTATGAACATTGATGTGGCCACAGCACTATAGGATGCTGATTTTAAGTCCAGTATATGCTGAGGACTAGGATAACTGGGTCAAATGGTGGTTCCATTCTAAGTTTTCTAAGGAATCACCATACTGCTCTCCAGAGTGTTTGCATCAATTTGCAGTCCCACCAGCAATGTATGAGTGTACCTTTTCCCCCACATTCTTGCCAACATTTATTGTTACTTGTATTCTTGATAATTGTAATTCTGACTGGAATGAAAAGAAATCTCAGTGGAGTTTTAATTTGCATTTCTCTAATCACTAGAGATGTTGAACATTTTTTCATACATTTGTATATGATATACATATATTCATATTTTTCTGTTCAGTTCCTTTGCCCATGTATTGATTGAGGGTTTTTTTTTTTTTTTTGTGTTTGTGTGTGTGTGTGTGTGTGTGTGTGTGTGTTAAGATTTTTGAGTTCTTTATATATCCTGGAGATTAATGCTCTATCTAAGGTGTGGGTGGTAAGATTTTCTTTCTTTCTGTAGGCTCTCTCTTCATGTTCTCAACTGTTTCCTTCACTGTGAAGAAGCTCTTTAGTTTGATACCATCCCATTTATTGATTCTTGATTTTACTTCTTACATTTTATGAGTCTTGTTGAGGAATTCTGTTCCTAAGCCAACATGATGGAGAGTTGGGCCTACATTTTCTTATAGTAAGTACAAGGTCTCTGGTCTAATGCCTAGGTCCTTGATCTACTTTGAATTGAGTTTTGTGCAGGGTGAGAGATAGGGGTTTAATTTCATTCTACTACATATGGATTTCCAGTTTTCCCAGCACTATTTGTTGAGGAGGCTATCTTTTCTCCAATGTATGTTTATGGTGCCTTTGTCTAGCATGAGATAACTGTATTTATGTGGGTTTGTCTCTGTGTCTTCTATTCTGTACCATTGGTCTTCCTGTCTGTTTTGGTGCCAATACCATGCCGTTTTTGTTACTATTGCTCCGTAGTATGATTTAAGGTCTGGTATTGTGATGCCTCCTGCTTCACTTTTCTTGCTGAGGATTGATTTGGCTATTCTGGGCCTCTTATTTTTCCATATAAATTTTGTGTAGTCCATAATACTTAATGATGACAATAAGTGACTATGTTACTGGTTTATGTATTTACTGCACCATACATTTAAATTATTATTGTAGAGTATATGCCTTCTACTTATAAAGAATATTTACTATAAAACAGTATACATGTGACCCTAGCAGCAGACTCATTCAGGTTACGGTTACTGCATCTCTTTTTTTTTTTTTGTACTGGGGATTGAACTCAGGGGCACTCGACCACAGGGCCACATCCCCAACCCTTTTTTTTTTTAAATATTTTATTAGAGATAGGGTCTCACTGAGTTGCTAAGTGCCTCGCCATTGCTGAGGCTGGCTTTGAACTCACGATCCTCTTGCCTCAGTCTCCCAAGTGCTGGGATTACAGGAGTGCGCCACCGCGCCCCACTGTGCCCAGCTGCATCTCTTGATTGCATCAAGAGGCCATGTGTGGGGACTGAGTGAGACCACCTACATTTGATAAGTGCAATCGCGATGCTCATACAATGAGAAAATTGTGATTTCTCAGAACACTCCCTTGTTAACTTAGTGGCACATGAATGTATTCATTGATCTAAATGAAGAGTAGTATTCATAATTAAGAGATTATTTTACTTGAATAGTATATATTTTAAGGATATATACTATTATTTCAGTGAAACCCAACAGAATATCACACAGAAGTTTTTACAAGTCTGTTCTTTCTGATAAAACCTGGAAAAATCTCTTCTTTTACTTCCATGTAAATGACAGAGGGAAATTTTTCTGGCTTATTTTACCCCTTTGTGGTTTCCTGCCTTTGTTTACATACTATTTACACCAAAGAAACCCAAATTCTCTAATCATAACTCCTACTGGAAAACATCAATAGCCACAAGCAATTATTCTCATCCCACCCTCTTCAGGATGAGAACAATCTAGAAAATGTATAGAATATGTTTGTAACACAAAAGAGATCATGACACATGTAGAACATCCAAGAATTGTCAGGGATTCTTATAAAGTAAAAGCTAAGAAATTTGCTTTCAAGCCCTTTTGGATCCTGAAATTTAATCATTGCTTCCTTCGCTCGTTCATTCACTGAGCTGAACCAGTGAAGAACAGATACTCCACAAGAGGCACACAGTCAGTCTATTGAGGCACTTCCATTTCTATTACCAAAATCTTAGAGCTGCCATATTCAAATAATTTGCAAGGATTCTCCTCTCTGTGTTGGGTGGAGGAATGTATCCGTATCACCAAATAATTCTTAGTTTTCCTAAAAGAATCACCGAAACAATCTTTCAAACTGGCAAGGACATTGGAACTCCCGAAATTAAAGATACAGTCAACCACATCAGGGGACCACAGTAGCCAGCAGGTGGCCCTGGAAGAGCCATCTGGTGAATGGAAGTCAGGTGGTGGCAGTCCAGTACGGAATGCAGGTGGTGCCTCCTCCAAGTCATTTGGCTTTTCAAGGTCACCGGAGGAGCCCAGGGTTCAGATTTCCTACTCTCCAGTGGTCAGTCATAAATGCCTGAGTTCTGATTCTCTCATTTACTTTTTTAGAAACTTCTGAGGGAATTGACCATTCCTCCATTTTTATTAATACGAGCTTGATGCTAATTAATGTCCTAGGTTGGAAAACGTAAGTTCTTGAAAGTATGGGTAGGAGTCCTTCAGGAAGTCACTAATGCATCACCAGCAACTGGCCAGGGAGAACCACAGAAGGTCAGAGCTGTAAGACACCCTCGTCTTTTCAGAGCAGGAAACCAAGATTGGGTGAGGACGTCTACCCAGGTCCCACACTGATGGAAGGCTGAGTGAACCCTTGGTAAGTCACAAGGTTCCCAGAGAGTTGTATCCCTTTGCACCACACAGCAAGTAGAGGCATGGCCAGTGCTCAGAGATCTTAGAAGTAGCAATTTTCTAATTATTGCTCCTTTGCTTAGGAGCTATTACCAACTGCAAACCTACTTGAAATACACCAGCACTGTCATTTTAGAAAGGATACAACTACTACAATGCTATCTGTAGGAAATGCGATGTGTAAAATGGTGAACATTAATATATACGGTAGTCAGGGTTTTTTTTGTCACAGTGAAGAATAATTTAGAGGAGAAAAAGTTTATTTTGGCTCATGGTTTCTGAGGTTCAGTCTATGGTTGGTCAACCATAGTTCTTGGAGGGAGGTGAGGCGGAACGTCATGGTAGGTGGAGGAACGTAGCTCAGGACTTGGCAGCTGGGAAGCAGAGAGCGAGCTGTGCTCACCAGGGACAAAAAATAACCCCCAAAGGCACACCCACAGTTACCTGCTTCCTCTGGCCACACCTTACCTGCCTACAGTTTCCACCCAGTTAATCCATATCAGTGGATTAATCCACCGATTATGTTACACCTCTCATAATCTACTTATTTCACCTCTGAAAATTCTTGCATTATCTCACACAATATGCACATTGGTCTATCATTTTTTTCCTACTGAAAGTCCTAATCATATCGATGATGATTATGAGCGTGATGTTTGGGTTAGACAGGTCTGGTTTCAAGTTCAGTTTCTATGGCATGCCAACTTGGGGAACCCAGTATACTACCTACCCTCTGTGAGCCCCGTTTTCCTCTTCTGGATAGGGAGATCTCATAATGAGTGCTAATCTATGTAAATTACTCAACGTAGCTTGCTATACAATGCCTAATCACTGTCATCCATGCCCACAAAATAAACAAAGTACATTAAGAAAATGGTGACTCTTAGAAACGGACAGAGCCTTCTTAAGAAGTTACTTCTGATTATTGTGGGCTTAATTCCGGGCAGTATTTCCAACAATGTCAACACAGAATTTCTTGAAGCATAAGCCCCCTGCCTTCTCGATTTCTCTGTGTGATGGGAACTTGAACTCTAAGTGTAATGTAGGGACATCTGACTCTCATGAAGTTTAGGCTCATTACCAACACTATTATTTAATTTTTCTGGAAATAAAAAAAGTAATGAGATTATGAAACTTCAACTTTTTGGCATGTGGAAAACTTAAGGGACTAGAGGATGTTTTTAGTTCTGAGGATGGAAATCAGAACTATTTCAACAGGTTGGTCAATCTAGCCAATGTAACCAGAAGCTGGACCCTCCTGGTGTGTGGACTCCAAGATTCCAAAATCAGGCTGTCTAGGACTGTCCAGGATGGAAACTGGGGTAACCCATGTGGATTCTGAGGCTCGATGAGGAGATGGCATTAGCCAGAGGCGGGCTCTGGAACATAATGGGGAGGAAGAGGAAGATGAGGTAGCTTAGTCATCATGTCAGAAACCTACACGTGTTTCCAGCTCCACTACCTACTGGCTGTGTGGCCCTGGGCAAGTCACTCAACTTCTCTGAGTTTCAGTTTTCTTCACCACATGCTGGGCCCACAGCAAGAGCATAGCAAATGGAAATGATTACTATGATTAAGAGATAACATGGTGGAGACATTGACGCCTACAGAGAAAAGCTCCAACAAACCCAGGGTCAACAGGTCAAGAGGGCTTGGCACAGACAGGCCCCACGTCCTGAACCAGGTCCCCACTTTCTTGGCTCCCAAGCCCCAGCCATTCACCATGACTCCTGCCTGATTTTGAGGTCTCATCATTTCATACTGGGACCTCCACAGTTTGCTGGTCTTCAACACCCATCCCTGCTTTGTTCCAACGCACCTGGGAGACATTTCCTACCATGCAAACCTGACCAAGTTGCCAAGTTGCTGAAAACCCTCCAACAAGGTTTTCTTTTTGATTTTAGTTTTTTATTTCATTGGTTCTTTTCAGTTCTGCAGGACGGTTGAGTCCATTTTGATATAATCATAGAAGCATGGGATATGTCTTATTCTAATTAGGATTCAGTATCTCTCCTTCCTGCTCCCTGTTCCCTTCCCTCTATTGGGATTCCTGCCATTTACCCATAGTTATGTAATTAATTTATTTATTTAAATTAATTGCTGTGCATGTGCACAATGGTGGGCTTCACTGTGGTGTATTCATAGGTGTACAGCAAGCTCTAGCTTGGACCCCCTTGGCATGGCCCATGTGCCTTCTGTGACTGGCAAGTGCGCCCATCTCTCAGCTGCCCCGCACCCACAGTGCACAGGACAGTCCCAGAAGACAAGGAAAGGCCAGCTTTACTTTTACTTCCCTGCTTGGGAACAGACAAGGTACAATTACCTAAACATTGACCTCATATCAATCCTCACCTTTCATTGCACATTGGAATAACCCAGGGAATTTACAAAGTCCCCAACGCCCAGCCCACACCCCAGACCCTCAATATTTTCACTGGCCTCAGTCTTTTTAAGCTCTTGTGGTCAGTATGAGATGCACTCAAGGTTCTGAATCACGGCCGCACACTCCTTCGTGTCTTTTCAAGAAGGAAAAGAACAGAATATCATTTGAAGTCCAAAGACCTCAAGTTCGAATATCAACCACCTGCTAATCCTTGCAGGCTTCAGGAGGGACACTGATCAACAGGAAGAGGCTGCCGGGGAGTCAAAGGCACGATCAATTCAGGAAGCGGGAGGTCAGCCCAGTCTCCCGCAGAGCCGGTGGTTTCACGAAAACCCTCGTGAATGTCAATGAACACAAGCCCTCGCGGCACGGACAGCTCCCGGGAGCAGCCTGGCCCCCGTCCAGCTCAGCACAGAAGGACCGGCCTGGGGAGGGAGGATGTGACTCAGGGCTGCCCTCTCCCCGACAACAGGACAGGGCTGTAACCTTTTGTAAAAGGACAGGTAAAAAAATAGCAGCAGTACTTTAGGAAGAACTCGGCATTTTTAGATTCGGAACCATCTGATTCTGTAACTGGGGTAAGTGATCCAGGGAAGCGGTAGTTAGCGTCTTTCAGGGTTCTGGGCTTCTCCCTTCATCCTCCCAAGGACCTGGTGAGGTTGGCGTCATCATCTGCCTTGTGTACGCGGGGAGCCTGCAGAGTCAGGGACACAATGTGCCTGAATCACCCGTCTGTGTAGTAAAGGGCACACACGGGACCAACCCTGGTGCCTGCGTGACCTACTGCTCACGCTCTGGCCTGAGCCCCTGGATCAACCCCAACAATGGCACTGAGGTGGGTGGACATGAACTTCTCCAGGAGCCAGGCCTGCGGGGTGTATCCTAGCGTTCCTGCAAAGCTGCAGAGAGAGCTGGGAGCAGGAGGCCTTGGCTTCCAGGCTGACAAGAGAGGCTTGTATCCTGCCGGCAGCAAAAGTTCACTGGAAGTTACTTAACCGTGGTCCAACATATACCACCTGCACTTGGGGAAGATTCCCCTGCCACGGCTACCTCTGGTGGGTCCATGGGGGGCCAGAGGAGTCAAGAAAACAAGCTGGTAAATCCACAATCTGTAACCAGAACACTCAATCTGTGAATTGTACTCTCAATCTTTTGCCATCAAAAGGAAATCAGACCTCCTTAGAAGTCATTTTTTTTTTAATATATATATATATATTCTGGGGAACTCAGGAGTACTTTACCACTAAGCTCCATCCGCAGCCCTTTTTATTTCTTATTTTGAGACAGGGTCTCACTAAGTTGTTTAGGGCCACACTAAATTTTTTGAGGCTGTGATCCTCCTGTCTCAGCCTCCCCAGTCGCTGGGATTACAGGCATGTGCCTCTGCACCTGGCAAGGTGCCTTAGAAAAGTGGCAAGAAATGTACAAATGGAGGCAGAAAGAAAGAAATAATCAAAGATCAGACTACTGGGATTATGTCAAAAAGTCATAGGCACTGTGGGGTGCAGGGGCACACGCTTATAATCCCAGCAGCTCGGGAGGCTGAGGTAGGAGGATCGCAAGTTCAAAGCCAGCCTCAACAACTTAGCAAGGCCCTGAGCAACTCAGTGAGACCCTCTCTCAAAATAAAAAATAAAAAAATGGGCTGGGGGTGGGGCTCAGTGGATAAACACTCCAGTACCAAAACAAAAAAAGACATAGGCATCAACTTAAAAGGGCACCCACCCACTGGAAAAAGATGAGACAACTTGAATTAAAAAAATGACTAAAATGGGTTTAAACACATCAAGTATATAAAAATTCATTAGTTTATAATAATATGCCCCCCAAAACAGATTATACAAAAAACAAAACCCTACATAATTCATTGGTTAACTACCTTTGGTAGTTAGTTATCAATGTATTATTCTGGAAATTAACAAATACAGAAAAGAATAAAGACATTACTCTGTTTTACCTGTACTAACTTTTTCAGGATAAAAATAGCTGATGAGAAAAAGTTCTTCTTTATAGAAAAATCACAATTAATAATTCATGGAGGAGAATGTTAGAATCACCAATTTGAATCATTATTGAAATAGCAGAGGTGAGGCGTGCCCCTCCACACCTGGCCAAACCACCTCCCACCAGCTCGATGCACACTGCTCCACTGCTTCTGCCCTACTCGTCACATAGCAGAAAAAGTGGTCATTGTATTTATGCCTGTAAGTTTAAGATGTACGGCATGATATTCTGCTATACATATCCACAGTGGAATTATTACTACACATAGCAATTGAACATACCCATCACCTTCCATAGGGTTTTTCATATGGAAAGAGCACTTAAAAATCAATATAGTCTCTTAGTGGATTTTCAATGTACAGTGCAATACAGTAGTATTAACCCGGGTTCCTCTGCTGTGCACTCTGACCCTTTCAAAGCATATGTCAGATCACATCACTCCTAAACACTGCCCCAGGCTTCCCGTTTCCCACCAGTAGAAGCCACAGTCTCGCCAGTGACCAGAGAGCTGCTGTGATTGGCAGCTCTGACCTTATCCCCACCCGGTCTCCCCTCACTCTCTCACCCACCACTCTGGCCCTGTTGCCAACACACTGGGTGCTCTCACCTCTTCCCCTTTATCCAGATGGTTCCCCTGCCTGAAATTGCCCCCAACGAGCTCCCTTACCGCCTTCAAATCTTTGCTCAAATACCATCTTTGCCATGAGGTTTACTCTGTCCCGCCAGAAATCCCAACCCCTTGCCCCAGCTCCCCACTTCTCCTATTTCTGCTCTGGTTTTCCTTTCCTGGCCCGGAGTTCACCACCTTCTACTCCAGTATAGAGTTCATTCAGCTTTTTTTCTTCCTTGGCTGTTGCTCTCACAGTCCTAGAATGGAGACTAAGAGATCAGAAAATCGGTATCTTTTATTGTTCAGTGATGTATCCCAACCAGAGAAGAACATATGGCACATAGTAGCTGTTTAATAAGTATTTTAAAACTGATTAATCCCATTAGGGTAAATTATAATTGTAAGATTACACATATCATTTATATACTTTTTTTTTTTTAGTTACTTTGTATGTTTGGTATCGTGGGGAAACAATAAAAGAGCTCTTTCCAATTTAAAAAAAAAAAACACAATAAAACTATCTGTTTCAGGCTGAGCATGGTGGCGCACACCTGTAATCCCAGCACTTGGGAGGCTGAGACAGGAGGATCGCGAGTTCAAAGCCAGCCTCTGCAATGAGGAGGCACTTAGCAACTCAGTGAGACCCTGTTTCTAATAAAATACAAAAAAAGCCCAGTGGTTGAGTGCCCCTGAGTTCAATCCCTGCTACCAAAAAAAAAAAAAAAAAAAAAACCTATCTGTTTCCTCACTTCCACTGCAATCTGATTTCTTCCCCATCATGAACTGAACTGGGTCCTACCAAGGTCACCGGTGACCTTCAGATTGCTAAATATAATAAGCATTTTAAAGTTATCATCTTAACTAGATGTATTATTTATAAATACATGGGAGGTACCAGGGATTGAACCCAGGGGTAGTTAACCTCTGAGCCATATTCCCACCCCTATTTTATTCTTTACTTTGAGACAGGGTCCTCCAGTGTGAGTGGCCCACTGTCTGGCCCATGCTCTGTGACCAAGAAAGGAGTCTGACACACATGAGTCCCTAGTCTCCATTCCTACCCCAACAGGCCCCTGTTCCTTGCTCAACCCAGACTTGCCTCTCTAGTCTATTTTCTACATCCCTAAGATTTAAAAATGTGATAATAACACACTTCAACCTCTGACTCTATCTTTCTGGTTTGAAAGTCTTCAAGGTCTCCCCTTTGCTTTTTGGATTGAGACTGAGATTCTTTTTTTTTTTTTTTTTTTTTTTGGTACCAGGGATTGAACATCCCCAGACCTTTTTTGTATTTTATTTAGAGACAGGGTCTCACTGAGTTGCTAAGTGCCTCCTCATTGCTGAGGCTGGCTTTGAACTCAAGATCCTCTTGCCTCAGCCTCCCAAGTGCTGGGATTACAGGTGTGCGCCACCGCGCCCGGCAAGAGACTGAGATTCTTGATAGGGCCTGTAAGGCCTGTGGACTTGGATCCTAGCTCCTCAAGTCCCCACCCTCATACCAGCCGCCCTTCCTCTTGCTCCTGGGCTTCCTGCCTCCTCAGGACTGTGCCCCAGCTGTCCCTGCCTCCTTCACAGTGTCGCTTCAGGGATTCATGCCCAGGGAGGTTTCTTTGACCAGCCAGAGGTGTTCCACAGCCCCTGCTGTATGTCCTACCTACACATTTATGTTTGGGTGCACTTGATACATTGGGGCTGTTATTAATGTCCTGCTTGACTTTTTGGCTTCTAAGCCCCATTAGGACATGAGCCATACATGTTTTGCTGATCACTGTGTTCTAGGGCTGGGGCTTTCTGGGAAACTGAGGCAGTGCCAAGGCCCTCCCCTTCAAACCCTGACCTTTGCCATCAACATCAATGTATTCTCCATGGCCCCGTAAGTCAGAAGACCGACGATCTTCTTTCGTCTTTGTGATCTTTGAAATCATGTCAGAAAGATTTCAGACATGTTGCTCAGAAGAACTGGAATGAGTTTATTAGAAGGGGTAGGAAAGGGGAAGAGGGAGAAAAAGGGTCCTTTTAAAGAGGACCCACCCTCCAGTTTCACTGGTGGTGGTGGGGGTGTCCCAGGGAAGCTTCCAGAGAGTCCCACAGGACTGCAGGTTAATTGCTTTTAAAGAGTGAAAGCATGTGGTGGTCAGCACAGGGGCCAGGTTTGTAGAATTATTCCCTTAACCTCATATTCCCACCCCTCATGTCTGTCTGTTCATATCCATTGTATTGCTGGCACTAACATAGTACATAACCCAGTGGGGACTGAATAAATATCTCCAAAATAAAGAAAGACAAAGGGAGTAAGAAAGGCAGGAAGAGGGCCAGGCGCCGTGGCACATGCCTGTAATCGCAGCACTTGGGAGGCTGAAGCAGGAGGATTGTGAGTTCAAAGCCAGCCTCAGCAAAAGCAAGGTGCTAAGCAACTCAGCAAGACTCTATCTCTAAATAAAATACAAAATAGGGCTGGGGATGTGGTTCAGTGTTTGAGTGCCCCTGCATTCAATCCCTAGTACCAGAAAGAAAGAAAGAAAGAAAAGAAAGAAAGAAGGAAGGAAGGAAGGAAGGAAGGAAGGAAGAAAGGCAAGTGGGAAAGGAAAGGAAGAAGCTGATAACCTCAATTAGTTGCTGTGGTGAGTTGGGAGGGGGCACGGCAGTATTTCCTTACACCATATCTTGTGCACTTGATTATTATACGAAATCCAAGTTGTAAACGTACACAGCTGGCCAGGGGCTGTAGAATGGGATCTGCACACACAGCATGGGAATGATTTAGGCATTCCCATGGATTTGCTTGAAAAATTGTAACATCACATTGAGAAGTTAAGTCTATCCTATCCTCCAATGTTTAACAAATGTGCAAATCAAAATATTTACAGATGCAGCTACCAATTGCTGAATTTAGATAATTTAATCTGTCCTAGTTTGGGCTAGGCAGAACAGATCAGCAGTCAAGAAAGACAAAAACTAAGCTTTCCAGAATTCGTGTTCTTCCTCTCATGCAGCAAAATGAAGTGGTTACGCACGCTGATCCGAAGGCTGGGGCGTACTCAGGTAGGGCCATGACGTACATGCTGCGGACCAAATGGGATTCTATTTTCAGGAGAGCTTCCATTTAAAAATTTAAAAATGTAGTCTCTCTACAGAAAAGAAGAAGAATATAATCTCTGTGTGGGCAGGAGGCGAGATGCAGGAACATCTGGTGGAGGAACATTCGGATATGAGATTACCACAAGGACCTACCAATAGAGGGATGTCCTTGTTTGTGACCCAGTGGGAGCAGAAGCAGGCCATCATCACCCTCAACTCCCACCTTTGAATTTTGACATTCCCAAAGGGTCAAAAAGACGATAGCACCAACAGGCTCATGGTTAAGTTGATGTTATTTTAAATAATACATTCGACTGCAAGACATTCCTATTTGTATGTGGAAACTCCAAGTTTCCAATGTTTAATTTTATCTGGGCCTACTTGGTAGAGAATAGCTGGCAAAAGTTGTATTTGCTTTCTATTGCTGTCACAACAAATTATTACAAACTCAGTGGCTTTGGCAACATCGGAGTATTCTCCACGGCCCCATAAGTCAGAAGACCAACACGGGTCTCCCTGGCTGAAAACCAAGGTGTCAGCTGGTGTGTCCCTCTGGAGGCTCTAGGGGAAGTTCCACTTACTGATAATTCAGGTTGCTGGCAGAATCTGTGTGCTTGGCAGTCGTCAGCCGAGGGCCATTCCCAGCTTTGAGTGGCCATTTCATCCCTTAGCTGGTGGTCCTTTCCATCATCAAAGCCTGCAATGGTGGGTGGAATCCCTCTCAAGTTCTGAACCTCTCTTCTTCTTCTCTCACATCTTTCTAGCGGCAGCTGGGAAAGATTTTCTACCATTCAGGATGTGTGATCGGTCTGCCTGAATAATCTCCCTCTTTCAAGGTCCTTAGCCGTCAGCAAGGTCCCTTTTGCCATACAGGTATCATATTCCAGGGGTTAGAGGTAGCCTGTTATGGTTTAGATATTAGTTGTCCCCAAAAGCTCATATGTGACACAGTGTGAGAACATTCAGAGGTGAGATGATTGGGTTATGAGAGCCTTAACCCAATCAGTGAATTGATCCATTGATGGCAATAACTGAGTGGTATCCAAAGGTGTGGCCGGAGGAGGTGGGTCATTGGGGGCATGCCTTTGACAAGTGGAGTCTCTATCTCTGCTGCCTGACCATCATGTGAGCCACCCTCCTCCATCACATTCTTCCGCCATGATGTTCTGCCTCACCTCAAGCCCTGAGGAACAAAGCCATCTGCCTATGGACTGAGACCCCTGAAACTGTGAGCCTCCAAATAAGCTTTTCCGCCTGTACAGTTGTTCTGATCAGGTCTTTTAGTCACAGCAGTGAAAAAAGCTGACTAAAATAGCACCTTTGGAGTACCATTAATCTGCCTACCCTAAAAATTTCCATTTGATTTAGGCGGGGTGAGTGCTGAAAAGATTTTCTTTAGAATGTTGAGTAAGCTCCTCTGTGAACCAAAAAGATATACTCTATAAAGTCTCTGGATCTGCCCACTTCTGGTATGTAAGAAGAGCTTCAGCATCTGGCATTTCTTGGAGAACTCCTTTATGTTTTCGTAAACTCCCAAAGAACATTATTACCATTCCCCATTGAGCTTTATGCAGCTCCTCAGTATCATTATTTTATTCTCTGTGCTCTCTCGCTCTCTCTCTCGCTCTCTCTCTCTCTCTTTCTCTCTCTCTTTCCCTTAGAGTCAACTATAGTGTAGTTTTCTCATTCACTGTCACCGGACAATTTGTTGGAACAATAGTAAATTCACAAGTTTCATCACTTTCATAAACTTTGATTCACCAGGTGCTTGTAGTTTACTTGAAAGCAGGGCAACCACAAGGTTTTTTTTTTTTTATTTAATTTTATTCCAATCTTAAGTATTAATATACCTAACACTCAAGTCACACATCATACTTTTGGGCCATGATTTATAGGTTATGGAATGTCTAAGAAAGGGTTAACAATGGCCATGGGGTTTAAAAAAAGCAAAATTGAAAATGGAAGCAGAGAGCTGATACAGAGGCTAAGGAGTCCGATGAGATTGACGAGCCAAAGGGTCCAGACTGCTGGCGGTTTCCGTGTTGGCCAGTCCAGCCGAGCTGAAGCTCTGGGGACAAAGTGGTGGGGGAGTCAGCGCCTGTCACTGTCCATCGACCTCACCAGTCCTGCACCAGATGGTCTGAGAAGACGATAGGTCAGCATGTGGTGCCATGTCGCCCTCCCAGGTCCCTGTCATTTAGTGTGCTTTAGGCGGGAGAGGGGGTGCATCATTTGGTGGTCTGATAGCCTCATGGGCCCACTTCCCTGATATGGATTTGATATACCCATACGTTCATGTGCTCCTGATTAATCTGACAAGCTTAAAGGCGGTCATTTTTATTAGCACAATTCATTTATTATGTGCCTTGTGTTTGTGCTATACATCTGAATGTTCTTTTTGTTTGGGGGGGGGTGGGTACTGGGGATTGAACTCAGGGGCACTCCACCACTGAGCCCCATTTTGTATTTTATTTAGAGACAGGGTCTCACCGAGTTGCTTAGCACCTCACTGTTGCTGAGGCTGGCTTTGAATCTGTGATCCTCCTGCCTCAGCCTCCTGAGCCACTGGGATCACAGGCGTGTGTGTGCCTGGCCCTGAATGTTCTTTTGGATGTTTTTTTTTTTTTTTTTTCCAGTAAGTTCTGTATGTCCAACATTTGATGGTTATATATTTGCCCAGACAAGTCACTAAGTCATTCTGCCTTAGCACTTGTACTCAAAATGGCAAAGCTCATGGTAAACTCCTGCTTTTTAACAGGCAGAGACTCAGAGCAGGGCACAGCCTGCTGCCCACCCCTGCCTCCTATTTCACTTGCTTTCTATTTCATTCTATTTGTATAAAGTCCTTACAATTTCTTTCATGTTGTATTATAAGTATAGCCATCAATTTAAAAAATACCCAACTAGAATAAATGTTTGCCTTTCTACTGCTGAATTCTTGCACAGTTGATACAACTTGATCACTAAAAAAAAATCTTAAACAATAGAACTTCAAAACAACTTCATTAACAAACGTAATAATAATCTGATACATTTTTTTGGTTGGGTAAGATCCATATGTTTTAGGATCTGGCATTTAAGAAAGAAAAAATATGATAAATTTATTAATTTAGGTAATTTCTGGTCATGTGCTAAATTTATTCATGTAAATGTACTTTACATTTGAAAAATTCAATGAAGTCTTTCTATAGAAAAGTCTTTTGAGTATAATTTCTAGTGAAATTCTACAAAATAACACATACAATGTAATTATGTATATGTATATATATCCCACAATATCATTTTTATAGTATATGGAAAGTGTAAAATATAAAACATGTATATACATATATATGCTTATATAGTTTGCATATATGAATGATACTGGATCGAGATGTCAGACTGAACACAATCTGCCACCTTCCCTCTGATTCTGAATCTATTAACATAAAAAGCTATATTTTAAAAAGAATAAATTTAAACAACCAAGGGAAATATGAAATGAAGCCATTATCGAAAGACCAGAAACATAGAGGCATTCCTAGAAAGAAGATGAGAAAAGAAATGGGAAGAGATTGATAATAGGCAGGAACAGAAAACTGCATGAACAGAAAACTACAGCCCAGACACATACAACAGGAGTGCCAACCCAGAGGAACAACAGGCTTGGAGAGAACAAATGGAAGGAGAAAGGAGAGGCCATGGGGCAGTCATCCTGGTGATTAATAAAGAACTGCATCAGGATAAGAGAACATTCCTGTGATTAGCTCTCTGGTCTCCCTGCTCATTCAGCTCACACCCATGTTTAATTCTGGTTAAAATCTGAGAGCTACACCTTGCAGCAAGAAAACTCCTGGTTTAGGAGCATGGGAGAATAGGAAAGCAGAGCTTGAGCTTACCAGACCCCCCTGGCAGTCAGGGAGGGATCTTTGGAAAGTCGCTTTATCCAGGAGGGCGCTACACAATGGGCTTCACCACCGATGACTGAAACTATTGCTGCATTGTCTGCGGTGCCAGGTACAGTGTGAGGCGTATTTGTTTCTCTTCAGTGTAGGTGACTGGCTTGGTTTCTTTCTTTCTCTTTCCCTTTCTCTCTTCCTCCCTTCCTTTTTTTAAATACATAGCAATATAATTTATTTTAAGCCAGTCAAAAGTAAATCAACATGAAATTAAAAACAGAACACAGTTCAAGTTGGGTGTGGTGGCCCGTGACTTTAAACCCAGCCATTTGGAAGGAGCCCTGTTCTAGGCCAGCTTCAGAAACTTAGTGAGACCCTGTCTCAAAATAGAAAATAAAAAGGGCTGGGGGTGTCACTCGGTGGTAAAATGCCCCTGGGTTCAATCCAAGTATCACAAAAACAAAGCAACAAAACATGTTTTGAAGCATGTCTATATGTACGTATAATTCTGGGGACCGGTCTGGTGGAGAGTGCAGTAGAACTTTGGTTTAAGATAGTTCAAGTCACTGTGTAATTTTTGGCAATAATAATCAGATCCTAGATGGAAAATTGAGACTAGAAGAATACAAATAATAGAACGTAAAGATCAAATGATTTTCTATGTGACCTTCTAACAAAAGCAATTTCACCTTTTAAAGATTGTGGGAGACTCAGGGTGTAGCTTAGTGTTAGAGTGCTTGCTTAGCATGTGTGAGGCCCTAAGTTCCTCCCCAGCATTGTGAATAAATAAATATTTTGAGATCGTGAAATTACTCTTTCTGGAGAAGTCACTTGGTGGATTCTTTCAATCTGACAACTGGTGCTTTTCTTCTGCTGGGAAATTTTTCTTTAATTTTCTCCATTATTTCTCCTACGCTCTGTACTCTCTCCTCTGGAGCTTACACAGTATGAATATGTGAGCTTCTGGATGAAGTCTCCATGTTCATTAACTTTTTAATCAGATTTTTTTCTTACTAAGCTTTTGCTCTGCCTTTCTGGATCCTTGCGAGGGGGAGCTCTTCATTTGGTCTTTCTTATGGACTGGATCTCGTGTTTCACCAAGATTCACATGTTGAACAAACCCCCAAGGTGCTGGTCTTAGGCGGTGGGGGCCTTTGGGAGGGGATCAGGCCGTGAGAGTGCAGCTCTCATGAATCAGCACCCTTATAAGAGAGGGCCCTGGGAGGCTGAGGCAGGAACTTAAGGTCAGCCTCAGCAACTTAGTGAGGCCCTAAGCAACTTAGTTAAAAAGTTTTAAAAAGGGGGAGCTGGGGATGTGGCTCAGTGGCTAAGCACCCCTGGGTTCAATCCCTGGTACCAAAGAGAAAAGAAAAGACCCCCTTCCCCTCCTGCCGTGTGAGGACCAGTGAGAAGACGGCTGTCGACGCCGCGGGCACGGCCTCACCGGAACTCAGCCATGCTGGCATGCTGATCTTGGAGTTCCGTCCTCCAAAACGGTAAGAAATCAATTTCTGACGAGTGTTATTTCTGACATCTCAATGCTCCCAGGACCTTTTGGAAAAAAAAAAAAAAATGTGTAGAATGTGTCTCAGAATCGTCCACCCAGGGATGAGGGGAGCACTTACTGACCACCGTGTCACCGTCTGTGGGTCAACCGTTGGTCATAGAGTTAAGTTTCTAGCACTTCCAGGATGTCCATGGGTGAGCGCTGAGTGGGTTTCTCTAAAGCATCCTTCATTTCTTTCCCTGAGGTAAGAAGAGAGTTTTGGTGGGGTGGAGGCAGGGGCTGCCCCTTCTACCTGCATAAAGGTGGCCACTGCAGCATTGCTTGAACAAAGGTGGGCTACACCAGGGAGCAGGGAATGGGAGGTGTGTTCTCACCACACAAACACATTCCCAGGGTCCCTCCAAGCCAGCATTGAGCTAAGGATCCAGTTTAAATTTCCTGAGTTTCGCAGTAACTCTACATGTGACTGACACATGATGGAGGTGAGAAAATGGGTCACAATCTCAGTCTTACCCAAAATCTGCTGTTGGGTTTTCGTCGCGGCCTTTAAAAGGTAAAGTAATTGAACGCCTATATCGGGGTCATTTCTAACATCCCTGTCCTTATGTGTGATTAATAATCACGTGAGTATCTATGTTATCACATGTAATCAGCATAACAGCACAGTAATATGGATAAGACACCATCTAGTTACATTGTCGAATCTGAATAGTCTCTTTCAAATACAGGTTGGCATTCTAGAGGTAACTTAGGGTAAAAAAATCTCCTTGTGTATTTTACATATTGAAATTCCATGTCAGTTGAGTAAAATAGTGTTATTAGTAATGATTCTTATGGAAACTTAATTTTATATACTAAAGCAATTTTTAAAAACTTCCCAATTAACCAAATGAATGTACCTAGAGAGGGCAAGTATTGCTTAACTCATGCCTGCTTCAAAGATCCTCCTATCAACTTTTGAGATTAATGGGGACTAAAGAGGCATGACAGTGGAGTTGGAGGCATAGCTCAGCGGTGGGAGGAGGCAAGGGAGGAGAAATGACAATAACGTGCAATGCAGGATTCTGCATTGGATCCTGTCTCTGGGGCAAGGAATTGACTGGGACAATTTGCAAAATTGGTTTCTCTCTTGTGTTTAGTCTCCTAACCAGAAGTTGTTGTCTTCTTCTTTGCTGGGACCTCCAAGGTGATTATAATTCCTAATTAGAGACTTGCGAATCATGCAAAGGCTTATCACAGAGAAAAAAAATAAGGCTAAATTACTGCCCACAGGAGAGGAATCTGGGATGATAGTAATGGTTGACACTGATAAATCACTCTAGAAAGGAAGATTATAAAGTCTAATAGCTCTTAAAAATCAACACGTTATCCACAGAAAAGATGAGGAAAGAGAGAACTGTGTAACAAAGCCCCCCCCCTTATTCCCTCCTCTAAGCCATTTGAATCATCAGAGTCCCCATATTACTAACTCACACCCCCGAGGCAGTCCTCCTTTGATGGCAGAGTGTCAAAACATTCTTAGAAAGTGGTTTGGGAGGACAGGTGGTGTCACTTCCTTGGTTTGGGCTCAGAGCATTTAGTGTCCATGGAAACTTCCAGGCCCCTCTGCAGATGTCAAAATCAGAGTGCTCAAGCTCTTTCTATAAAATGGCATGGTGTTGGCATAGATGTGCACGTGTTTGCATACACATCTTCCTGTACACTTTAAATCATCTCTAGATGACTTATAGTACTTAACACAATGTGCATGCTATGTCGTTGGAGTACTATGTTTTAAGGGAATAATGACAGGATGAAAAGTCTGTACATGTCCACTACAGATGCAAAGGTTTCAATTTTTAAAGTATTTTCTGAGATTGATTTAAACTGCAGATGTGGAATCCACAGAGATCGAGGGCCGATTGCGTACTCTTCACCCAGTTCCATGGGAGAAAGTTCTAGAGAGAGAAAAAAACCTGGAAAGCAGGAAAAAAAATATAGCCTTTACATTCACCTCATTTTAAGACATTCTGTACAGGTAGCATGCATGTTTATTCACTTTGCACAACAGAACACAAAGTTAACTGTTTGCCCCTTCATTTGTTCTTTCATTTGCTTTCGTTGATAGATGTGTTTGGTCTTCAGTCAGTGACTGTCTTCTATTTGCAGAAATCTGGGTGCAGGGCTATAGATGTGGAAGCACAGGCCCACGATGGCCTCTGCATATAAGAACAATGTTATAGCTTGGATGTGAGGTGTCCCCCCAAAAGTTCACATGTGAGACATTGCAAGGTTTAGAAGAGAACCCAATCAGTGAATCAATTCCTTGATGGGATTCACTGAGGGGTACATGAAGGCAGGTAGTGTGTGGCTGGAGGAGGCGGGTCTCTGGGGGCTTGCCTCTGGGGTATATATTTGGTGAGCTGAGCTTAGTCTCTCTGCTGCCTGATCATCATGTAAGCTACTTTCCTCTGCTACACTCTTTTGCCATAATGTTCAGCCTCGTGTCAAACTCCAAGAAATGGAACTGACTGTCTATGGATGAGATCTCTGAAACCGTGAGTCCCTAAATAAACTTTTCCTCCCCTGAAATTGTTCTTCTGGTCAGGTCTTTTAGTCGCAGCAGTGAAAAAAAACTGATTAAAACAAACAACAAGCCAATGGCGTGGATCCACTAATCCCTAGTTATTGAGAGTCTACTCTAGATGTTCTAGGAGCTTACAACCTAATTGAGGCACACAGTTATTAATTAAAGACAAATTAAAAAGGTTGTTCCACTTTATGATTAGTGCTGTGAAGGAAGTGAGCTAGGCGGTGTGCGGACCTACTATGTGTGAGTCATGGAATTGCTGATATTTGATCAAGTAAAGCTTGCAACACATGATCTCATGAAGATAGATAGCAAGATTTTAAAGTCAACTCTCAGAACCTACTTCAGTCACCATAGCTGAGTTGTTAAGCCGAATTACCAAATACATTGTGTCTATGGCAAAGTTTCCCAACATTGTCACTACTGACATTTTTAGGACAGATAATTGTTTGGGGCCATTCAGTGCACAGCAGGACGTTTAGCAGCGTCTTTTCCCCAGGGGTAGCAATCAAAAAATGTCTTCAGACATTAGCCAATATCTCCTGGGGGAAAAATTACCCCTGGTTGAGAAACATTGGCCTATGGAGAAAAGTGCTCCAATTCCAAACAGGGCCCAGGAAACACACGTTCCCTCTCTCTCATTGTCCTTACCCAATAGTCTCGGAGAACTTCTTTCTCCTCCCTATTTTTACTTGTCCTTTTCTGATCTCAGCCCTGCATCCGGGACTTTGCTTTTCTCCTCTGCACAGCTCTCTAGAGGGAGGGGGCAGGAAAAGAACTCAAGGGAGCTGCATCCTTACCAAGGCCAGTGGACCCCTGAGAGGTGAGAAGGTGGAATCTGGAGGTACTGTTGTAGACAAAGTTTGCCTTTTTCTCCACTTTTTCAAAATTCCAGCCTAGGCCCAGTCTCATTCCAAACAGAGCCTGCAGCTGTATTTACTGGGGCAACCACAAATTTATGAGTCCCCCCTTCAGGCCATGAGGAAGGTGGCTTGGATTTCTATCAGCTTAATTTCTGCTCTTCTGGATGGACAATTAGCTGCAAGATTTCATGTCTTGAGATAAGGACTCCTTTTCTATTGTGTATATCTCTTGAAAGACCTGAGTTTTATTGAACAGTTGCCTTCAACATCTACAGGGATTGGTTTAGCCCCCTGTGGATACCAAAGCCCTCTGATGCTCATAAGGCTTCTATAAAATGGTATAGCATTTGCTTAAAACCTATGTACTTCCTCCTGTAGAATAGAATTTAAATCATCTCTTGATTATGTAATACCTAATACAGCACAAATGCTATCTCTATAGTTGTTTTACTATACTGTTCAGAGGAAGATGATAAGAAAAAGAAGTCTATGTATGTTCAGTACAGATGTGGTTTTTTTTTCCTCTGTATATTTTCATGTATGGTTGGTTGAATCGAAGGACATAAAACCTGCAGATAGAGAAGGCCAGTTGTATCAAATTCTGGTACACTATCTGGGAAGCAGTTCTGTTTAGGGGTATACTTCTTTTTTTGCAGGACTGGGAATGGAACCAGGGCCTAATGCATGCTAGGTTAGCACTGTACCACTGAGCTACACCCCCAGCCTAGGGGTAAGCTTTGGTCGGAAGAGAATAAGGAGGAGGTTTCCTTAGCTAACAGGAATGCTAGCAGGACCTTGTGGATATGGCGAGAGAGCCCAGCCAGTGCCATAGCCTAGACAGAGTTCTTTAAAAAAACCTAGAACTGTTTTAGAACGTCTTTGATCATAGTTCCCCCCCCCAATGGTATATATGCAGAAAACTATGGGTTAAACGGATCTCAATGAGGTTTTTCCTGTAGAAGATTTCAAAATGCAACATAATGGTGTCTGCCAAGATGGGAGCAAAATCTAAAATAAGGCGAAATGGGGGAGAAACAGAGGGGTGGTGAAATTCCATTAAAATAAAAGATCAGTGAAGTAGAAGAAAGGGATTGAGGGGGAGGGAGGAGAGATGGGATAAGGGAAAGACAGTGGAATGAATCTGAACTAAGTTTCTTTTGTACACATATGACTATACTACAGTGAATCTCACCATTATGTATATCCACAATAGTTTTTTTTTTTTTTTAAAGAAAAACAACAAAACTAAATAAATAGTAGAAAGATCAGGAAAGTAGAAGGGGAATGGGGGAGGGAAGAGGAGGAGGGAAAAGGAAAGTATAGGGGACTGAATTAGAGCAAATTATATTCCATGAATTTATAATTATTTCAGAATGAATTGTAAGGATATGTATAACTAATATGAACCAATTAAAAAAAAAAAAAAGATACTGGGAGCAAGTAAGTAGCATGTCCCAAACTTACTTGGCTATGGAAACTTCTCTTGTATTTTCACATTAACTGGGTTTCTTTCTAGGTTACTGTTCCTTTCCAACTGGTGCTGTCAGGAACCTTGGAGAAGAAAGTTGTAATCTGGCTCATCTATTTGGGTGTTACTCTCTGTATTCGGTTTCTTGACCCCAGGTCTTTAGCAACATCTTTTAAAAATGTTCTTGTCTGTGCTGTTTAATGAGGGATTAATGGATGCGTTCGTTCGCGGGCTGTGTATCCACATTTTGTAAGGATCAACCCTGGCTCTGGCCCAGAGTCGTCTGTGGAATTTTCCAAACTGCCTTTTCTAAAGTCCTTCACTTGACCTTTGGATTCGGTAGACTGAAAGGGCTCAGGCCAGGCTCACCTCTGTTTGAAAATAAACAAAGTATTCTCCCTAGAGATTGGGAAGTGTGCAGCCAGGGTTGGTGGGCCCAGGGGGCCGGGGAATCACAGGGAGAGAGCAGCGCCCCCCTGCGGCCTCCTGGCAGTAGTAGAAACAATTCCCAGAGGCCCTCACCTGCAGAGTTTTGTGAAATATTGTGAATTCCTGCAACAGAAGATGGGGGAAAAGGTGTCTCCCTCATATGGATATTCTCTATTTCCAACTCTGAAGAGCCAGGATTTGATTTTACTTAGGAAAGTGGCAGTTTGATACATGTATTATGTCATATTACAACAAAAGTAAGATCATTCATTGGAATGAAATTTGTTTTAAAATAATCATCTTAGTTCTTTCTAAGATGGTAGGGTTTCCCATGTGTGAATATTAATGTGTAAATATCACCTTATCCTTGACGATTGTCTGTGTTTGTACAGATGCCAGCTAGGCAGGGGCTTTGGCCCATGGTGATTTGGTTTGAATGCTATCTGGACCATTCTACTATAATGGGACATCAGTTTCTAAGGCCCGTTGACTGTGGCTGGGGGCAGTCAGCAGACCCTTGTGGTGATCAGATAGGCACCTTTGCCCCTAGCACCAACTTCCCCCAGAATTACCAAACCTGTTGATGGATGCCTGTGTAGGTCAGGAGTAGGACACACTGAATCCTCTGGAGGGGACCCAGCACTTGCAACTTAGTGGATGTAGTCTCCCTTTATCCTCAGTTTTGCTTTCCATAGTTTCAGTTACATGTGGGTATGCCCCAATTCAAATATTAAATGGAAAATTCCAGAAATAAATAATTCTTGAGTTTTGCATGCCATTCTGAGTAGCATGAACAAATCTCTTGCCATTCTGCTCCATTATTCCTGGGACATAAATCATCCCTCCGTCCAGTGTATCCACACTGTATATGCTATCCTCCCATTAGTCACTAGCCATCTTGTACATTAGGTCACTTGCCATGGTATTACAGTACTTGTATTCATGTAACATTGATTTTACTTATAAATGGCCCCAAAGTGCAAGAGTTGTGATGCTAGAAATTTGAATACACCAAAGAAAACGGTAACGTGCCTCCTTTAAGTGAAAAGGTGAAAGCCCTTGAATTTATCATTGAAATAAATCTATAGGAATATAGTATGTATAGAGTTGAATACTCTCTGTGGTTTCAGACATTCACTGGGGGTCTAGGAACAAATTTTCCACTACTGTTTATTGTTAAATCCAAGAGGGACCAAAATGTGAGCTGAGTGGTGCAGAGAAAACCTGGATTGGTTAGGTGAAAATTCAGGCAAGGAACAAGGGAAAGGCCCAGAGAGAGATCGGGGGGTTCAAGAGTCAAAGAACCACATGAAAAGTGCCTGTTCTTACAAGGCCTGGGCCACAGCTTTGCCCAAGGCATCAAAACCTAGAGAACACAACAATGTTAACCAGTGATCTTTTGTTAAATTGTGCAAATGTTATATGCTGTAAATGATACAAAACCAGGTAATGTGATAGTGCCTGTTCACTGGGGAGCATTAAAGGGGTGGGAGGTTGTCACTTTACAATGAAAGGTCAGAGAAGGTATCTCCAAAGAGGTGATATTGAAGTTGAAACTAAATGACAGGAAGGAATCTTCCAGGCAAAGGTTTTTGAGGAGAGGCAGAGGAAATCAAGAATGTAAAGGCATTGAGACTGAATAATCTCAGGACATCCAGGGCAGAGAAAGATTTGGCAGGTGAGGTTAGAGAATGAGGCAGGCAGGATCAGGCAGGGAGCCTTTTAATTTTCCCTTTTTTGTTGCCTACAGTTTCTAATTTCTCCATAGTCAGTGTGGACTCTTGGTAGCTCTTCAAAAATAGTTTTGAGGGGTAAAATACAAATGGGGAACGAGGAGGAGGCCAATGAAAGCAGAGTGTCTGCAGTTGGTAGGGAAGGACCTGGCTCTGGAGCATACCTGGGAGGCTTGTAAAGAAATGCCATGGTTTGAATATGGTTTGTCCCCTCTGAAACCAGTGTTGAGAGAATCCCTGTTATGAGACATTAAGAGGTAGGAGTTTTAAGAAGTGATTAGTGCTCTGCTCTCATGAATGGATTAATCCATTTATTAGATTAATGGATTCATGTATTAATGGGCTATCTCACGGAGTGAGTCTTCTACAAAGGCCAGTTTGGTTAGGTCTCACACTATCCCTGTCTCTCTCTCTCTCTGTGATGATCTGCACCCCCTTAGTACTCTGTCATCAACACCATTACAAGAGGCAGCCCCTCAAACTTAGACAAGAACCTTGAACCTAAGTAAACCTCTTTTCTCTTTTTTTCACCCAGTCTATGACATTGTATTATTAGCAATAGAAATGGACTAGGACAGAAGGGAAGGAGAAAACTTCATTCATGCATTCTTCATATCTATATTTTTTCTTCATATATTCATATATATTTTTCAATATATAAAATATACACATACACACAGATGCAGACACACATACAACCTCATTGAAGTCAGGGACTATCTTTCACGAGTCTTGGAATTTCCCACAATGCTTGGCACTGTGTCTGTAAAAGATGTTTATTGAATAAAGAATATTTCAAATTCCTATCACATATGTGCTTGCACATTCTAATACTTTCATTCACGTATTCTTCACATCTAAACATATTCATACATATATATGAAGAATGCAGATACACATACACACATGCACATTTTGTTTTGTTGCTGTGGACTGAACCCAGGGCCTTGCACATGCTAAGCACATGCCTTCTCACTAAGCTATGCCCCAGCTCCTATTCTTCCATTAAATGTCCCCGGAAGTCTCCTATGCTGACAGCTTAGTAGTCAGCCTGTGATGCTGAAGGTAGTGGAACTTTCAGTAGGTCAGGCCTAGTGGGAGGAAGTTAGGTTCTTGGGAGTGTGCCCTTGAAGGGGATATTGGGAACCTGCCCCTCCATCTCTCTTTCACTTCCCAGCCACAGTGAGGTGATTAGACCTCTTCTATCATGTACTCCCACCATGATCTACTGTGCTGCCACAGGCCCAAAGTGATGGGGCTAAGTGACTACAGACTGAAACCTCTGAAACTGTGAATCAAAACAAACCTTCCCTCTTATTCAGTTGTTTATCTCAGGTATTTTGTCACAGTGATGGAAAGCTGACTAACATAGGGAAGGGAGTTTTCTTTCAGACTGCAAGAGAAGAGACTTGAATATGTTTGTAAGCTGAAGGGGAGGAGCATGTAGGGTATGAAACAAAAAATGGTAAAGGCAATTGAGAACATAAAAGGCAAGATCCAAGAATCAAACAAAGGGCATGAGGTCAAAGTTGTAAGGGCACACATGAGTATGTACATGGGCCCATGAGTCTCTGTATATCCCTACATGTACTAGAAAGTGCATGGATTAGAGAATACATAATTAGCTAAATGTGTGTAAGAAGGTATCCACAAGTGCATTTTGGACTTGAATTTATAGTGACCCCTGAAAAAAGATTTGAGCAGAGACTGAGCCATGTTTCTCTGATATCTGTAAAAGTGTCCAAGGGCTACTCAGAAATAGGGAAAAAAATCCAACAAATTCTATAAAGAAAGCAATTGCAGAAATACAACTTGACCCCCATTCTGTTCAAAAGATTAGAAAATAGTGCAAAAATCAAAGGCTAAGAATGGTTTCTCAAGAAAACACACTGCCTGGGCTGGGGATACAGCTCAGTTGGTAGAGTGCTTGCCTCGCATGCACAAGGCCCTGGGTTCAATCCCCAGCACCACAAAAAAAGAAAAAAAGAAAAGAAGTGAAGAGAAAGAAAACACCCTGCCCAAAGTCTTCTGTGTAAAGGTAGAAGCTGTAACCGTTCACTCAGTAGCTTTGACATCCGGGGAGGTGCGGCTGGCACAGACACACTCATCGCAGCTCCAGACTGTAGTTAATGGATATACTTCTCAGATACTCTGATGCTCTTTGTACCCTTCGAAGTTGCCTATTTTGAAGAATCTGTGTTTGGCTGGAGTTAAACGGACCTCTTTGCTTGGAATTTCTCTTTCTGCTTAAGGGAGGTCACAATTCACTGCATTTCAGGCGACAGTCAGACAGGGTGACCAGAGGGCTGTGAGGGTCCCACAGCCATTTTTCACAGTTACTGGCCAAAGTTTCCTGACGGCTCGGAGGAAATGGAAAGACTGCAGCAGGCCCAGGTGTCGAACCTGTAGCCACGGGATCAGTGACATGGCTGGAGTTAATTACCCCTGCCTGGCACTTAATCAAGAAGAGACTCCCCCAGTGGCATGGTTAACCCAGGATGGACAAAGGGGTCCTTTCCCCCTTCCCCTCTTTACTGGGTTTGAATTATTTTAAGGAGTTTTGTGTGGAAGGCATTATCGCCTTGTGGTCCACGTGGATGTGATCTTTCCTGCACTTCTTCCATGACATCGATAGCAAGTGATTCATTTCAGATATTCCATAGAGGCAGGACTCACCTCTTCTATGCTCTGGGTAATGTACAAAGTTAGAAATGCCACTACTGTTGAGATCAATGCAGCACGTGATTTGTCCAGGTGGTAAGGTGTGTAGCTAACATTAGTCACTGTGATTTATCAAGAGAATAACTACCTGCTGATGTATTTCATGAATGTATCATCAAGCCATCGATCACTGCAGTGATGAACTTTTCATATCTGGGCAGGCCCGTAACTGTTATGGAACCAAAGAACTTACCAAAATGTCTATTAAATTACTGGAGGGAAAGAGAGACCATGGAATGAAAAAGGTCCTATGTGAAGACATCGTGATACAATAACACAATTTGTTTTTTGTCCTTAGAAATTTATCCCATAATATCCTCTTTCTCTGTGCACACCACCCTCCCTATCCCCCCAGCTGAAATGAAGCTGCCACCTGGCCCAAATACACACACAAACAGAGAAGGACTGTGAGAAACCCCCAGCATGTCCACTCCTGAATGCTGCGTCTCCTCTGGATGTAATGTATTGTCTCCCTCTGCTAAGTTGGTACAATGCAGGTTGGGACTTGTATTAGTTTTCTATTCACAGATGTAACAGATAATCACAAACATGGTGGTTTGCCCAATACTTTATTATCTTACAGTGTGTTCTGTAGGTCAGAAATCTGACCATTGGTTTCACTGGGCTAAAATCACTGGGCCATATTCTTTTTTGAAGACTCCTTTTCCAGTCTCTAGAGGCTGCCCAAATTCCTTGACTTGAATCTACTTTCCTCCAACCTCAAAGCCAACAATGCTGGGTTGTCATCATGTGACTCTGACCTCCTCTGTCTCCATTTTCCACTTTTAAGAACGACCGTGATTCTTTTCCCCCAGGAACAATCCAGGATAATATCCCTATTTTATACTCAGCTGATAAGCAGCCTAATTCCTTCTGCAACATTAATTTTTTTTTTTTTTTTTTTTTTTTTTTTTTTTTGCCATACAACTAATAGACACACAGTTTCAGGGACTAATTAGGACACGAATATCTTTGCAAGGCCATTGTTCTGCCTATCCCAGGATTTAAATTTCTTTATAGCTGTTGACTTTTTTCTTGTGTTAGCTTTCTTTGGCTCAAAATAGTAACAGAACAAGCAAATGGAAGTGACGTCGTCTCAGAACAGATTCTTGAAACAGATTTGTGCTCTGATTTCAACTCCCTCTCTCGCCTCCTGCTGATCTTGGGCAAGTTACTATCCCTTCTCTAAAATTCAGTTTCTCATCTGCAAAATGGGGACAATACAATCCTCTTACACAGGTTGCCAAGACAAGGGGATGGTGTGTGCAGAGTTTTAGCAGAATGCCTAGCATGTTGTAAGCTCTCAGTGAAAGCAAATTTATTGTTTTTATGTTTGTGTTTTTAGGAAGAGTAATTGGGGTGGAAAGAGAGAGGAGGGAGAGTGTGATCTGGATCTCTGTACACTGAATCCCCCACCCACGGCTCGATCCTGGTTGCTCACCCTTGTTTGGATCTCGGGTGTAGAAGCCTCTTAGTCTTACTGGTTGAGAAAAAGAAAGATTCAGCTGCTGTTTTCTTTTCTTGCATTGCCTCCTTCCGTCGCTTGCCCTCCTCGGCAGACAGGCCAGGGGATCGCAGCCTCCACTGGACCCACAGAGCTGGCACGCTGGCAGCCTTCAGCTGAGCCTGCCTCCACCAGCCTTCACTCACAAGCCCACCCTCAGCCCTAAGCTCCCACAGGCTTGTCAGCAATGCCAGATTAGTGATGGAGAGGCGGGGCTTTCCAGAAGAACTGCTCCTGCCTTTGAATAAAAGTCACTGGTGGGCCAGGCACTGTGGTGCACGCCTGTAATCCCAGCACTTGGGAGGCTGAGGCAGGAGGATCGTGAGTTCAAAGCCAGCCTCAGCAATGGCAAGGCACTTAGCAACTCAGTGGGACCCTGTCTCTAAATAAAATACAAAAACAAAAAAAAAAAAAAAAAAAAAAAAAAGGGCTGGGGATGTGGCCCAGTGGTTGAGTGCCCCTGAGTTCAATCCCTGGTACAAAAAAAAAAAAAAAAAAGTCACTCATGGGCTGGAGTGGTGGCTCAGTGGCTAGCATGTGTGAAGCCTTGGGTTCAATTCTCAGCACCACATATAAATAAAATGAAGGTTCATTGACAACTTTAAAAAAAGTACTAAAAAAAAAGTCACTGATTGTGGGGCCCTAGCCACTGCCCCGGTGAGGAGGACTCAAAGTCTAGCCAGACCTTCCCTGCATGTGCAGGAGGATACTTTGGTGGCCAAAGGGAGCGGTAGAATCCAATGCGAGTATTAGGAAAGCTGGCCTTCCAGAAAGCAGCAAAGTTATCTGCTGGGTTGATTAAAAACAACAACAAAAAATTGTTAACATACAATGCTGATGAGGATGCAGGGAAATGGACACTCTAGATCCTTTGGAAAAGTAGTTCAATATCTTTTTAAATTAAAGCACATATACATATGTTCTGTCCAGCAATCCAACTTTGGGGCTCTCTATTCTATTGAAGAAATAACAATAATAATAAAAACTAATACAGAGTGGTACAGAATAGTGTTTGAACAGGAATATCTATGACAAAATATATGTAGAGTACAAAAACAGGGAGAAAAACCAAAAAAACTTGAAAAACCTATATTCCCATCAATAGGTAGAAGATTAAATTATGGCATTCTAGGAAATATTGTGTATCTATATAAAAGAAGGTGGTATGTTTAGTTATTGATCTTGAATAATTTGGCTGTAAAGAGATATATCCCAGCCGGGCGCAGTGGCACACACCTGTAATCCCAGCACTTGGGAGGCTAAGGCAGGAGGATCTTGAGTTCAAAGCCAGCCTCAAAATGGCAAGGCACTTAGCAACTCAGTGAGACCCTGTCTCTAAATAAAAACACAGAAAAGGGCTGGGGATGTGGCCCAGTGATCGAGTGCCCCTGAGTTCAATCCCCAGTACCACAAAAAAAAAAAAAAAAAAAGAAAGAAAGAAATATATCCCAATGGATATATTTACCACCTCCCCTAGGTATATGTCAATATATAAACATATATAAACACACACCTGGGGGGAGGTGTGAAAGAATACACATCCACCTACTGATATTTGATAGTGGAGGAGGATTAACCCCCCCTATGTATCTTTGAATTGCTTCAATGATTATAAAACCTTATATTTTTATTTTTAATGTGGGGAGATGAATATAATATGAGCAGCAAGAGTAAAAGGGTGGGTGAAAGAAGCCATGGCAGGGTTACAGGAAAATGCAGTGCTGGGAGAACCCACGGGTTTGGGTTGGGGAGGTGAATGCCAGGAATGTCGACCAGGAGCACATTGGAATGGATCAGTCTGGGGGCAGTCCTTGTCTAAGGCATCCTGGGAGAAAGAAGGTCACAGAGCAGGATAGAGCCTGCCTTTTGGTTCTGGGAAGCCACACTAAAGGTGGCATCCTTCCATGGCTCAAATCTGAACCAAATGCTACATTCTCCCACCCCCACTGGGCTGGGATGGTTGGTGTATAAGACTTAGGTGGGTGGAGGGGAGTGTGGGAGTCTGACCTGGCTGGGAGGGGCTGGACCAGGTTTCCTCATCTGAGCCATGGGGTTTGGGTCTGAAGCTCCCCAGGCCTGACCTTAGGAAAGGGCCCCTGTGGAGCTTCCTGTGCCATTCTCTTTGGGGAAGGTATGCAGGTATGTGTGGCACAAGCTGCAGCATTACCAAGTCCCGGGCTTCCTGGCCTCAGCAGTTGCAGAGACTGGGGGTGGAGATAAAGGGGTAAATTTGGGGTCTTTTCTGAGCCCCTACAAGAAGGCCTCCTGCTCACTTCTCCCTTCCTTCCATCTCCCTCCACCACTTTTTTCAGGGCCAAGAGGTGGAGGGATGAAGATCAACACTTGGATTTCCTTTAGAGGGTACTCTGGAGGAAGGAAAAGCAGGGCAGTGGTCTTTCCCTGGGGGTCCTTGGGCTAAGGTGGTAGACTGCTCCAGAAAGTGGACCACTAGGGAGTCACCAAAGACAAGCTGGACGCAGAGCCTACTGTGTGGTGACTGGGGCTGGTGGAGGAGGACTGAGAGAAGGAACTAAGACCCTTACCGAAAGGACTCCACCTGGATTTGAGGGAAATTTCCCGAAGGGAAATCTCTGGATCCCTTTCTGCCTGGATCACAAGGTGTCCCAAGGCTCCTGTCAAGGGCAGGAGGCTTCGTGATGTTGCTCCTGCTGGGTGCTCCTGCTAGCTCACCCAGTATAAAGTCGCCATGTCCTGATGGCCTTGGCCTTGGAGGCTTCTAGCTGCAGAAAGGAAATGTGTGTGGCGTGGAGGGGGGCGAGGTGTGCCCTTGAGCTTGGCTCACTTGCTCCCCTGAGGGTCCTGAATGAAAATAAGTCCCTTATTCCTCCTCCAGGGCTGGGCTCTATCCTTTCCAACTTTGAGTTTCTCTATCATCTGTGTTTCTCTGGGTCGCCTTGGGCTCCCTTCTCTGCTAACTCTACTTCCAGCGTCTGTTTCCCAAGGTCTCCTTCCCTTTAATTCTCCACCCCACCTCCTACGGCCTCTGGGGGTTCCTACACTGAAGCTGGGACTCTGGAACTGACCTCTCTGATATTTTCACAACTAAGATCATCAGACACTACACTCAAGTTAACTTCAGTGGAAGAGTCCTTCCCCAGTCCTAACAGCTCCTCCAGGGCTCGAAGCAGAGCAAGCTGGCTGTGTGGAGAGCCATGGGCAGTGCAGAGCGCTGGAGAGGGTGGACACCCACTCCCCAGCCCAACTCCAAGGTGGGACATACCGGGTTAGTGTCACCTCCCAGAACTGGCAACAAAGGTACCACGTTGCTGGTTAAAAACAATAACTTCAACTAACATATGGAGATGTCATCATGATTAAACAGCAAATTATAGTCGGCACGATAATAATCTCAACAATCACCACGGGAAGGAACGTTCTCTAATGAACCAGACACAGAAGCTTGCGTTTTTGAGACTCGCCCTGCATTCCTGGGGCTCTCTCCAAGAGCACGTGAGTGTGGGCCTTGGACAGAGCAAGGCAGCCCCCACACAGGGCACCGAGCTTTTGAGATTCCTCGGGCTATCTAGGATGGGTGGACTGGGGGCGTGGAAGAACTCAGCAGTGGCGCGCTCCTCTTCTAGTCATCCCACCTGGGAAAGCAGTTGGGACCGTAATAGGAGCAGGGTGCTCCTGCAGAAGAACACTGTCGGGAGAGGACGGGAGCCCTAGCTCGAACTCCCCGCCCCACGGCATCTTCTGCCCCCCATCAGTCTGGCTTTCTCCTAGATCTTCCAGGAAACTGATTTCTAGGGGGGAAGCTTTCTGCAAAAGGACGGGCGTCTCCTTGAATCACCGGGCTCTCACTTTCCCCCCAAACCGTTTTATTTCAGCCAGCAAGGGGCTCAGTCGTGCGCACAAGGTTGCCCAGGAAAAGATGCCGATTTGCAGAGGAAAAATACCCCAATTTGCAAATAAAAAACTATTGGACGCGGCACACTATTATGGCAAAAAAAAAAAAAAAAAAAAAAAAAAAAATCGGAGAAGACCTTCCGTCTTTCTCCACGTTTCCCCTCCTCGTTAAATAGATTCGTATTTAAATCAGGCTCCGACAACTTAATTGGAATCCCAGGGGTTGAACTCAGGTTAGTATGATCCTATTTATACCCAGACGGAAAATAACATTGAAACGAAACAAACAAAACCCAACTGTTTTCCAAAATAAGGAGCCTTTGGGGTTGAGTGACTGCCCCACGCAGACAGCGCAGAGGATCTCTCTTTTGGTTTTGCCCGAGAACAGGGAATCGACCCAGGAGGGAGCTGGCAGAGGGGTAGCGGGTAGAACTATTCCCGGGAGTGGCCCCGCGCAGCGCGTGCGTGAACAGGAGGCCGTAATATATGCTGCCATTAAGAATCTGTGAGGCTTGCAGTGCTCGGGGCGCAGGGACGCATGTGTTGCTGGAATTCAATCGTGGGGGGAATGCAGATTGGGCTGCGACCCACTGGGTTTGATTTATGAACTGTTACACTAGCGATTGTTTACACATTGCATTTCAGAGCCCGGGCTCACCCTCCCCGGCGGGCTGCGGGCTCTGCGGTGCGGGAACCGGCTGCAGCCGCCAAGCTCTCCCTTCATCCTCCTCCCTTCCCTGCACGCACCCTGCCGGCCCCCCGCAGTTTCGTCTCCCCTCTACTTTCGTCAAGAAATCAGATTTCGATTTCATTGAACCCAGAGACTTACGTGCGGTTCCCCCTCCCCCAACCTACACAAAGCTCGCGGACCCCAGACCTGGGTCTCCGGTTCTTGTTTACTCTGGAATGTTTACTTCTTCTTGAGGCCAGGCGCGGCCTATAAATAGGAAAAAGTGGAAGCAGCTCGACTGCCAGATCAATAGGGCCCCGTCTCCTCGCCATTTCAGCTGAGCTGTCTTATTAATTATGAAAGGATTCACCTGATCCCTGCCGGGGAACAGTCTCTCTACCCCTCTGCTGGAACCCTTAATGGCGGTTCCTTCACAAGCTGCCTCTGGCCACCGCAGAGGAAGAGGCGAATCGTGGTTAGGGACCAGCCGGGAAGGATCGTGGGCAGGGCTCAGACCCACTTGAGGTGGGGGCAGCGGGCTGGCCACTTGGCATTGCGTATGCCTGTGCCTTTTCAGCTGAGGCACAAGCCCCGTATCTCCAAGGGACCTGTGCTTTTGAATGAATGAATTTTAAAACAATTTCCCTTCCCCCTTTCAAGAATGAGGAATTTTGGGAAGGCGGCAAGGAGTCCTAGGTAAGGAGCATGTGTTTGAAGACTTCGGATTATTCAGTGACTTTGTGAACACGTGAATTGATCACCTGGCCTTGTATGTCCCTTGAGGTACCCAGAGAACTTGGTGGAGGGAACAGGCTCCCAGTAGGAAACAAAGCGACACCCCCATTTCAAACAATAACTTTTATTTTATACTTCTCTATACTTTGTAGCAAATCTTTTTTTGCTGATTTAATTTATAATAAACTTTTTAAATTACATCTCTCTCTTTTTTTTAAAATCAAGGCTCTTTTATGTCAAAATCTTTTTTTAACTATATTTTAGATTAACATTTAACATCCCCCCCTTGTGATCTATACCACTGGATATTCAGGTATTACTGTATGTGTAACAGCTAAAACAAGAGAGAGGAGGGAAAATAAAGGCAGTGGACTTGAAAGATGCATCAACAACAGCAGGTAAAGCTAACCCCTCAGCGACCTTAGCAGCATTGCTTCTGACAGCCTTTACCATTTTGCCAGAGGTGCCACAACCCCTTTTCTCTCTCCCTCCTATCCATAGAACCTAAAGCCAATAATCTGTCCTTTTGCTTTCTTGAGGAGAAATGTGCAGTGGAAATGATCAAAACAAGATACTGTGGAAGAAAGACGTGAGCTTGAATTATTCACCATAGGCTTCCCACGTGGACATCTCTCTTGAATTCATTCCCCTGGCCTTCTCCTCTCCTCGCTTTCCTATTAGGAGGAGCCCATCATTTTTCATGTGATTAACATGATTAATATAGTAGGTGGCCCAGGGCCGTTCCTGAGATTCTTTTGCCAAAAAAATAAAAATTAAAAAAAAATGGGGGTGAGTTGCCGTTTTCTTATTTTTGTGTGAAGACGGACTAAAGCTGAGGTCCGATTTTGGCTGTGCTTGCTCGCTCACTGATTGGTAACATTTGGCAAATAAAAACACAAGAAATCAAACGAAATCAAAAAGAGAATCGGGATTTCCCACAATCCTATATGAGTGTTTTCAGCATCACAGAGAATCACAACGTCCCCAAAGAACGAATGGATCTTCCTCTCGATTTCCGGGAGCATGGAGTGAGTGTGGGTGGGCGCGGAGGGGAGCTGGCCCCGCGCTCAGAAGGAAAGCCAGGTCGCTAAAGCTGCCGAGAGAGACACCAGGAGCACTGGGAGCGTCGGGAGCAGGGGCCCCGCCGCCCCGTTGCCGCTGCCGCAGAGTTCGAATAAGCTGCCTTGGATGTTGAGGTTTTTGGATTCTTTTCTCAGTTTATCCCACATATCTTTCGCCCCTTCCTGGCAATCCGTAAGGGCTGTGACCGTGCAGCTGTGGAAATCCTCCCAGTATCTGGCGAGGAACAGAACAAAACAGAAGAAGCAGGATCACTTTGGGCGCGGGGAGGACCCTGGACCTGCGTCCCGGAGACGCCCCCGCCACGGCCTAGCAGACCTGCCAGGGCGCCCCTTCCCTACCTGCCGTCCTCAGCCCTGGCTCTGGGGCTGCGCAAGGTCGCGACTCGTCGGACCTTGGCCCATCCCAGAAGCGCTGTCAAAGGGGCTCGGGCGCCCCTTCGCCTATGTGATTTTCCCTCTAGCTTGCCAGTAGCGGATTCGGCATCCGGGGTGCACCCGCCGCCACGCGCTGGCACCTCGGCCTTCGCAAACAGATTGCTCGCTCTCCTTGGGGAAAGCTAGGAAAACAGTGCTAAGCCTTGCAAGCTGCCGCCCATTAATGCCTCTTAGCTTGCAAGATGGGTTACTTGCTCGGTTAGGGCCCTCCCCTCTTGGCTTCTCGCATTCTCCTCCCCCTCGCCCCTTCTGTCTCCCTCCTCCTCGCTGCGGTACTCTCGCCTTCGCCCTCAATCTCTCCTACTCCCACCCCCACCTCTTTCTTTTGTTTCCCGTTTCTCCTCATTTTCCCTTTCTTCCGTTTTCCCTTCCCTCCGTTTTCTTCTCTTCTGTTCCCCACTTCCTCTTTCTCTGCCTCTCCACTTGCTTGGTCCTCCGAGGCCCTCCCGCCTTGCCCTCCACAGTCCCGCGGCTCAGATTCCATCCAGAGATTCCTGCCCGCCTCTGCCCTGCCCAGGTCGGTGAGTGTTAGTGCCCGAGCACCTGGCGCCCGCTCCACGGCCTTCTCCGGCTTTGGAGCCCCCAGTGCCCCAGGCCTGCGCGCCTCTTCCCTCCTTTCCAATCTTTCAGGTGGGCTTAGACCCCAAGAGGTCCTCTTCCCTACAGCTTTCGGGGTGTAGCGATGCCCACCGTTGCCAGCCTTCTAGGACCCGGCTCTTCGTCCTCCCCTTCCGGTCATTTCTCGCAGCAGCGCTTTTAACAGCACTTCCTCCTCCCAGGCTGGGCTGAACTCCTAGCCCCGCCCCCACAACCTTCATCCAACCTGTCCTTTTTTTTTTTTTTTTTTTTTTTTTATTGTCCCCCTTTCTTCTGAAAACCCAAAATAGATCCCGAAACTAAATATAATCCCAAGCCGGGATCGAGTCCTGGGGCCCTGTCTCCTTTCGGAGCTGGGTCGATCTGTGTGTCTCCCTAACTCCAGCCTGGCTCCCACTTCACCCTGGCCCTGGGAGTCAGGTCAACAGCAGTAGCCCTCCAGGCAGTTCGGTTGTATGCACTCCTCTCTCCCTCTTTTGTTGCTCGCCTAGACTGTAAGCATGTTGAAGGCAACCATCCTGTTTGATTTAGCCTTTTTTGCACTCCCACCCCATCTTCTGGCTAATAGTGAAGTTATGAATGTTTGTTGGGTTGCCTTGAGTTCAGATTGTTTTCTCATGACCCCTGAGTGAGTCTCTAGTTTATGGGGACTAGAGGGGAGCAAGATGTAGGACTTTCAGGATTGTAATAAATAGCAAGATTTTGGCACACCAAGAAGCCCAGGGACAGTTCTCCTGCAGAGCTCCTGTGTAATTGCACCTCCCAAAGGATTTCTAAATTACTGCTTTCTTTATGTACCCCCAGATGGGAATAGGGTCTTCCTAGAAGAGGGACACACTAGAGAAAAAATATTCACTTGGGGGCTGGGAGAGGTGCACTTCATCCTGTTGAGCAATTAGCACCACCAAGTGAATGAGGCCTGGGCCCAACTATGGCCTGCAACCTCAGGGAGGGGCCCTCTTCACTTCCAGGTTTTCCAGGACCAAAGTCCTGCTAAAATATATAAATAGCTTGGAAAGTTCCAGAGAATGGCAGAGGCTTTGGCAATTCCTTTATATGTAACCTTGGCCGTGCCTTAGGAGATACATTCTTACTTTTAACCAGACATTTGGAATTAAATGGTTGGTACTCTGATAAGAAGGTACCAGCCACTTAGCTGCTGCAGGTAATAGGGTATTCAGGGAAGTTTGTAGCATGATTGACCCCCGTTCAGTTGTAACTGAAATAGACACCTCTTCCCAGTTAGGGAGAGAAGAAGGACTTCACAGTATAAAAAGAAATGCCTGGAAAATGGTCATTTCAATGTCTGGGAATAAGGGACACCTCTTGCTTTGACTTTATTGGAAGGGTCATTATAGAGGTGAAGAATGTAGCTGTTTTTTGAAAAATAAAAGGCAGTGTCTATTGCAGAGGATGGGGAAATTTCTAAGGTCTGCAGCAGTTATAAGGTCCCAGGTCCACTGCAGTAGTGCTGTGCTGGTTTCCTTATTTGCTAGTGGGAGCAGGCTTCCCAGCTGATCTCTGAGAAAATACTGCTGAGCCTGACCATGAAGTCTCTCTCCCCTTCCTTTGGGCTTTTGGCCTGCAGCTGCAGCAATCTGGGGAGACAGTGCAGATGGTTCTCCTATGGGAAAAGCAGGGAAGATGGCTACCCCAAGCTTAGGAATGGGCTACAAACTTAGTGCAGTCACCAGACATCCTGGAAAGCTCCTGTTGGGCAGTCATCACCCCACAATAAAATATTATTTCAACCCTTCTCCCAGAAACTGGAAGCCTGTGCCCCTTGTTTGCGCCTGCATTTTCTTGTTGTGTTTTGAAAGGGCCATTTATCGCTGAAAGTGGAGATAACAGGCCAGTGACTACAGCCTCTAGGTAAATCTAGAATTACCCCCAAAAGGTCCTCAAACCCAAACCAACTGTTCAGAGTATTCAGCAGGTCACTCATCCATGAGAGGTAATAATTAAGGTTTGTCTCAAAGCAGAGATTCTGCAGAATGAGGCACTGGTAGCAGGGCTCCTTGCCCCAGGCCTTCTCTCAGGTGCACTGGGTGCAGGTACTTCATTGTGAGCCCGTGAGGCTGCTGAGAGCTGGGATCAGGCCGCTGGTGGGGGATCTGTCTCTGTAGTCCACCCCAGGCTATGGAGTTTCCTCAGACAACATAGGTTCTAAACCGGAGGACTGGGCCTAGGCACCAGAGGGCTTGCCCCTAGGCCTTGGCCAGGGGGTGAAAGCCAGAAGGCAAGAGTGCGCAGATTTACTCTGGCACTGAACGCTGAGCACAGGCGGGGAGGCTAGGCACTCTGACCTCAGCAGCGCCCCTAGAAGAGAAACCCAGTGGGCCAGAGAGGACACTTACGTGCACACGGTCTTGATGTTCGTCTTGTCGTCCAAGCCCTGCGGGTAGTTGGCCATGCTGTCGCCCAGCTTGAGCAAACAGTCCGAAAAGCCCTTAAAGACCGCATCGCACTTGCCCGCAGCTCTCACGGCCTGCACCAGGTACGCTGCGGGGAGGAGGGGACACCGGTCAACAGCGCCTTGACCCTGCCCTGATGCCCCAAGGCCCTCCCGGGGCGTCCCCGACTTCTTGCTGCCTTGCCCCACGGTGCTGTCTCTCTCATTGCCCAGCCTCGGGGAGCACCGGTGTCAAAGGTGAACGAAAGACTTGGCCTGGGGATGGCCGACGTGCACCCAATACGCCTCTTGTGCAATTGTCTGTGTGTGAGCGGATGCGGGTTGAGTGGGAGGGAGGAAAGTCCATTCCTTCCAGCTCCCTCCCGAATCGCGCTCCGCATCTTTTTCTGTTTCTATCGCCCCCCTTTTCTCACCTCCCTCTTCTCTTTTATTTCTCTTTCTCCTCACTCCCTCCTTCGTCTCCCAACACTCCCCCAGCCAGCCCTGTCACGTCTCTCGCAGTGTAATCTTCCATTTCTGAGGACGGAGGGGGGTCTGGACCACGGAGTGCAGGGGCGAGGTTAGCCTAGGAAGGCTGACAGGCGTGGGGTCAAGCAGCTGCACAAGGCCATCTCGCGCCAGTAACCCTTGGGCTCCCGGTCCCCGGTGGGTGCCCAGAATGAATGAACGAATAAAGTCTCTTGAAACCACTGGCGGTCACCGAGACGGATTGTTTCATGATGAAACCGATGCCTACCGTGGAATCTGTTCCGCGAGAGACCCTTGGATGCACTCGCTTCCGCCCCACAGGAAAAGGCAGTTTAGATTTCCCAAGACCCAGCGGGAGTGATTTTTCCCGGCAGTCGGGGCCAGAATCCAGGACGGGTAACGGATGTGTCTGCGCGGGTGGCCCCAGGTCACCTACACTATCTCGGGTTCCCGGCTTCCTTCCACCGCTTCTGCCTGCCACTCACCTCCCCACACACCCTTAGCACCCAGGGAAAGGCCCGCCACCACTCCCAACAGCAGCGGAATGAGACCTTTCCTCTCAGGTCCAGCAGGTCCCAGACACTGCTGAACGCCTAGCTCGAGGCCGCCCGGGACTCGGGGACTCTAGCTCCAGGTTGCGTCAGAGGGTGGGGGAACGGGATACAAGCTGGGGCGGCCGGAGAAAGAGAAGGAGAAAACCCGGGCGGCACAGAGGTCCTTGCTCCTGGCCTCAAGTCGACCAAACCCCGAGGCTCCGGACCAGAAACAGGCTCCAGGCCCGCAGGCGCCGCGGTGGCCATTTCTCTCCACCCTAAGGCCAACTAAACAAGCCAGAGGCTGGATACCTAGCGGCCAAAAGCACTTGGGGCGCCGGGAAAGGGCGAGAGAAGCCCAGAGCTGCGCGGTTGGGGCGGGGAGAGGAATATAGGGTGGCTCTTAGACTCAAAGCGGCCTCGAGCTCCCGGGGTTCGGTGCGCAAGCCTCCTCCGCAGTGTCCTGGCCGCTGCCGCTCGCGTGTGAGTGTGTCCCGGGAGGACCGTACACCTCACCCCCGCGCACACACTCCCCACGTAGCCTCTGGTCCCCGAACGCCAGGCCAGACGCAGACCAGGGGGAAGGTGATCGAACCCGCAGCAACCTCCGAGAGAGCTCACGGTGTACAAATTGCTGCAGGAAGAGCGAGGCGGGTCTTGCGTTTTATAATCCGGAACGGGAAATGCTGGGGAAGGGACCAGGGTTAACTTCGACCTCAGCTGGGGCAGATACGTAAACCTTCGTAAGCCTCCAGATTTCTTTTACACAAAAATTAAATACACTTGCGACTACAATAATAGCAAACGGAACACTGGCAGTATCTCATGAATAAATGAATATTTGTGATAATAAAACTCAAAGTGAAATAAACCCTACGCATCATCCTCTACATGTTACATACAGCGTTGCAGCGAAGAAGCAAAATACAGACCACCCTCCCTTCTGTCCCAGGTCTCTCCTCACCCCTTACCTCCACCCCCAAAATTCGGTGTCGAAAAAGAGGCCCCTAAGACGCACTGACAATTTTTAAAAAGGGAATCGGGGCTTGCTGGGGGCGGGAAGCGTTCTGTCACGTTATCTTTCTAGGCATTGCTAGAGAAGACCCTGCAAACCGCGCATGTGTGAGTGTGTGCGTGTGTAAAATAAGAAGTCGTGAAAAATTTTCTGTATTTTGCAACTCTGACTCCTTGGGCTCTAGCCTTCACTAGGAGGCCAGAGCCTGTGCGCGGGACAGATTTTGCAGGCGCACGCGACCCCGGTAGGTCGCAGCCCGCGTGTCCCTTACTGTCCTTTCTGAACCTGGTTTCTGCAAGTTTGGGCCGGCGACTCGGGATCCTTCTCTGTCCTCCCTTGCGTCCCTGTCTTGTGTGGTTTCCATTCGTTCATTCATTCGTTCGACCTCTCATTCATTCCAAACTTCCTCCCACCGCATCTTCATTCGTTCACCACTCTCTCCACTTCCCCGCCCCTCCCCAACCCCCACTTTTCTTGCCAAATGTCAGTGATTTGGGACAGCTCCCAGGCATGAATTAATAAAGACTGAGGCTCTGGTGCAGGAAAGGGCAGACATTAGGGAACAAATACGTTCAATTTCAACTCCACAGCCAACAAGCGGTCATTTTCAGGCTGAGGGTAATGTGTTCAAAACACATCCCCCCACTCCCCCACACACACAACCGCTTCTTCTTCTTTTTTTTTTAAACCCTCAAAGTAAGGTTATTTCCCACCTAGAAAACAGCACAAACCTTCTCCGATTAAAACCCCTGTCTCAAAACCAACTACCTCTCCTGTTCTCTAAAAATTCTCAGGCTAATTGCAAAATGCCACATACACTTATTTGCAACATTTAAGGGATTTGCTGCCATTAGACATCTTCTTTATTTATTGCAGCTCTTTGAACTAATGTCAAATATACAAATCAACCAGTTTGGAAGCATTAAGTCATTCCTCAGAATTAAAGGAAAACAGCAACATCCTGCGTACACACACACTAAAATCCTATAATGTTTTTGGAAAAACAAAACAAAACAACCAGATCCCCCAAACCATGTCAGGTGCATAAAACCCCATTACAAAGAATCCATTTTAATGTCCAGAGAACCCAAAATCCTGTGTCCTCCACATTTCTCATAAAGAAAATTTGTTATGTATTCTCTCTCTTGCCCTAAACCAATTCCCTAAAGCAGCCCCCACCAAAATACTGCAAGGATTTGTCTGCAAAGAAGAATGCTACATCCTGAAATGATAGGAGGTAACAATTCCCTCCATCTCCAGAAAACCCATTTGAAGAGTTTCTATTTTTTCTCTTGTCCATTCTATTAATAACCTGCTTCACTTTCACTTTTAGGCCATGTTAATTAATGTTCTTAACCGGCATCACAGAAAAGAATATTTTCTAATGCCTCCTCCCATAATGTTTTCTTCATTCTGGATGGGGAAAAAATGTAAACTTTGAAAAGCCCCAAAGCAGTCTAACTATCAACTCAACATTCCTTAACATAAAATGGTGACTCAATAAATCCGTCCACAATCAACCCCAAACAAAAATAACAAACACCCGACATGACATATTGCAAACAATTCTTAACCCTTGCCTATATACAAAACACAGACAGTGTTGTATAAAGTAACAGGCAAACGTGTTTCAAAAAGTATATTCACGTATATTTGGCTCAGTTTACCCTCCTCAATGGTAAGCATAATAAAATATGTGGTCTGGAGTTCCTGGTCGTTCTCGATTTGCTTCTGAACCGGGTCTGCGGTGCCCGGTGTAAACGCTGCAGCTAGGATATGGGGGGAGGGGGGCGGGAGAATGACAAAGTTCTAAATGCAGCAGTTTGAGCGGAGCCCTGGAATATCTTCGCTTTCTGCACATAAACTTTCCAGTCCTATCTGGCTAGCCATCTTGTTCCTGAATTCACCTTTCAACCCTTCAAAATAGTATCTTGCAGTATCGCAGGGTCCAGTGCTTTGCCCCAGAGCGCACCGAACCCGGTCTAACCCCAGAAGGGAAAGCCAAAATGGATGGGCGCTTTGGGGAAAAACGGTGGGGTGGGGGGCGGTGGACCTCCTCTGGAAAACCGCCGGCCGGCGGCACAATTTTCCTGGAGAACGTTTGGAGTCTCTTTCTTTAGGAAAACCAAACCGGGACGCCCAAGTCCTCTGGAGCCAACGCCACCCCCGCTCGGGGGTTTGCAGGTTTCTCTGCACCCCGGGGCGGCTGCAGGGCCGGCCGGGACCGGTTGTCTCCGGCCGCCCGCCGAGAGCCAGTCCCGGCGGCCACTTACCTATTTGCACCGCGAGGATCAGTGAAATATATCTGCCGTTCAACTTAAGTCCCATCCTACGTTTAGTCAAACCATTTGCGACCGCAGACCTTTAAATAGTTAGTTTAGAGAACGCGGGGGAAAGCTGAAAAATAGGCATTGCCAACAAGTTCCGGGAGCGACGGAGACTTTATGCACGGGGAAGGCAGAGGGAGGAGAGAAAGAGAGGGAGCGAGGAAGAGACCGAGAGAGAGAGAGAGAGAGAGAGAGAGAGAGAGAGAGAGAGAGAGAGAGAGAGAGAGAGAGAGAGAGGAGAGAGAGAGAGAGAGAGAGAGAGAGAGAGAGAGAGAGAGAGGGAGAGAGAGAGGGAGAGAGGGGGAAGAGCTGGGAATGGTTCACTCCATTAGGAGGGGGCGGAGGAAGTACAGCCTCACGCCCACGAGCAGGCCTGACGTGGGGGATGACACGGAACGATTTTTTTTTTTTTTAATATAGACACCTTGGTAGAGAATCGCCATTTATAGTCATCAGAAGCTCAAATTAATCAGATATCTCCAATTAATATGCGATCCGAACGAAATCTTGTCTCCTGGGGGTGACCGCTTCCCCATCCCAGCGACCGCCCCCGCCTCCTCCAGGTTGCTGGGCCCCTCCAACCCCGCCCCCTCCCTGCGCAGAATGGGGGCTCCCTCTCCCCTCCCCGCCTGGAGCCGGGGAGTCCTGGCGCGCCCACTCGATTGTTCCAACCTGCTCCCCCTCCTGCATCCGCACAACCGTGAATCCAGCCCCTTCCTACGATGCAGCGAGGTTTAAAGGAGCTCAAGCCGGAGAGGCAAAAGCGGCTAAGCCAACTCTATTAATTCAAAAGCCCCCAGTCGGCCGCCCGACCCCCGCACTTGCCTAGCTCTTTATCTCCAACCCAGCAGCTGAGCTCTGGGCGCAGCTTGGAGCGCGTGAGCACACAGCTCGGCCCCCGGCACGAGCATATACTCACACACTTGCGCCCACACACACTACACGCGAGCGCGCGCACACGCCCAGGCCCCAGGGGTTTGGTCCGCACACGTGGGACCCCCTGAAATATACACATCGTGCCCTCTGTGGATTTCATCACTCACAAGGCCCGCACGGGCAAAAGGCCGCTTCACAAGACACAGCGGACACCTATGTTTGAGGGGGCAGGGCACCGGGAAAGAACCTCTGCTGACAATTTTCGGATACTAGTGATTTACAAACTCCAAGCGCTTTAGGAAATTTCCAAGGCAAGCGCTAGTGTGCATTCTTGTTTCTGATCTTGATGCATTTCTTGGGATTGTTGGGTCGCACTCACACGTACACACGTACATCACGTACGCACACGCACACCCGGACCCATACACACCTGCACTGTCTTTTGAAGATCCCGCATAGACTCTGTGTAGACGCAGCCTACTTAATCTGCAACGAAATGGTTCTGCAGTTGCATTTGTGCAAGGTGCTGCAGAAGAAATACTCAGTCGAGAATGAAAAATAGTTATTTCCTTTCTAAACGCTGTTAAGCTTTGTTTTTCTTCTTTTTCAGCACTGTCTCCCACTCCCACCTCCTTCACCAAACCCTAAAAGTCTAGTTTCTTTGAAGCGATCCTATAAGAAGGCATCGAGTAACTTTATCCCTTAAGCCTGCGGGCGGGGAACGATTCCCCCACATTTTGCATATGAGAGAATGTCAAGCTATCAAATGAGGTAGAAATGCCAACGGATTAAGGAGATATGACATGAAATTTTTTTCTCCAGTCAGTGTGCCACTTGTATGCCCATCTCGGCTTCCCCATACACAGCCATTTGGAGATGTACAGACAGAGAAAGGGAGAGAAAGGTGCAAAACAAGGAGCGGGGGGCGGTGGGACAGGCTGTGAAGGGTGAGGGATGACGCGAGAGCCGCAGGGATTCTGAATGCCGTACTTCGTTCAGCAAAGAACCCGCTCTGGTTGGCGGCTTCCCGCGTCCGGGAAAAACCAGAGACCCCTAGGCAGCCGCCCAGGCCCTGGGGGTGGAGCCCTGGAGCTACGTTGCCCCGCCCCTGATGATGTCACCGTCCGGCGGGCGGGGCGGCAGGGGGGCTCGCCTTTCCGGCGTCCCGGGGCGCCGTGGTGGCACCGGAGTTTCCTTTCCCTGCTCGCTCCTTGTAAGAGCGGAAAAAATGGGCGTGCAAGGGGCGGGGCCGCGGACTGGTGGCGAGAGGGGGGCGTCCCTCGGACCCGCCCCAGACTTCCTCCAATGGCAGAGCGGGAGGTTGGCCCGGGGGTGGGGCCTCCAGGGGTTTCGCAGCCCCGCCGGGCCTCTGGTTCTGCCCCTCTGGTCGGGGTCTGGAGCTCTGGGCCCTCTCTGCTTTTCTCGGCTGGCTGGGAGCTGAGTCTCCCCATCGTACTCAGACCTTTACAGAGCTGACTTGGGGCGGCTAAAGATTTTTTTTTGTTGTTGTTGCTTCAATGACCTTGTCTTCCTCCTGCTCACCACCGGGGATCTTCCAAACGTTTTCTGGGGATGCCCTGGGATTCTCCCCAGCTCCTCTCGGTTACCCTGAACTTGAGTCTTTAGGGGTGTGGGAGGAAGCAACGAAGGGCTACGTAAAGCTGAGAGAAGCAGGGTGCTTGAGAACTGCCTCCTCCTCGCGCTTGCGCACAGTCCCCCGCACACCTGGGGTTTGGGGAGGGGTCCTCTGTAGTGCAGCTGGGGCCACAGCGCCGTGCCTCGAGGAATGCTGTGCTGGCTTTTTCCTCCTGACTTACCTCCCCTGCATCCTAGCCTCCCCCGGCTGATATGGGTCTTTGTAAAAATGATGGAGTGAGAGACCAGCAGAATTAATACTGTCCATCAAGGGTTTGGGGGATGAATAGTTGAAAGCAGAAGCTAAGGGTGTTTTTGTTAGCAGTGGAGGCTCCATGCAGACTTGGTTCTTTCTAGTTCTTTAAAGCTTAAAGCAATCCCTGCGTTCGCATGCAGGCTATTTGGGAACCTTGGGGTAACATCCCTAGTTGAAGGTGGCCACGGAAAACATTTACTCTTTTATTAATTTGAAAAATTCATCTCGTATCACAGTCGAGGTGAGATATACATTTAAGAGACTAGTGAAGGACAGAGAAACTTAGGACGTAGTCTAGATTCAGATGACCTCTGCTGGCTCCCACACTTCTCAGGGCTACATTTGCCTAATCTGGGGGGGAAAAAAAAAAAAAAACAACCCACCACGAAGACAGGACTACTCATGTAATCTCAGAGGCTGTTTTCAATTTTGAAATTTTGAGATCCAGAGCTTTTCTAGGATACCGCGGATGGACGTACTGTTCAAGAAAGAAAAAGAGGAAGAAAGGAAGAAAGAAAGAAAAAGCCCTTGGTACTGTCTGGTTCTGCATGTTGAACTAAGCAAAAGGAACCCCCTAAAGTAGGACTGTGTAATTAAGGCATACATTTGCAAAACTGTTTATCTTTAAAGCTACTAGAAAGAGACCATACTTAATTGTAAGCCTGATTGGCACTAAATTTCCTTTCTCCAGTTCAGGTTTCTATGGCCCCAGTTTGGATGTGAAGTAAGTATATGGTTGATTCCTCAATTTGGTCCATCAATCCTTCATAAACAGACTCCCCAGAAACTGCCATCTTAAAAATATCACCTTGAAATTATTTTTAAGAGCAATTGCCAGGGCCACTAGGAAATTCCATCTCTGTCTTCTGTGTCAGAAAAAATCCTCTGCTACATTAGAATGGATTGGTTTAGCAATACATCTCTCTCACAAATTCAGTTGCTCACTTTTTTTACCTTCAATTAAAATCTTTAATCAAAATATGAATGTAAATGTATATAGCTTTTCCCATTGAGATAACTATATCATATTTTTAACAATCATCTAAATTAAAAGAGGAATGAAATTTTTATGGAAATATATTGGTAAGGGTCACAATAAAAATTCACTTTGGGAGGCCTGCGTGTACTTTTGCATTTACTACTTGATAGGGTGATATTTTTCACTTTAAAAAAAAATGTCTTTGGGGCTGGGATTGTGGCTCAGCGGTAGAGTGCTCGCCTAGCACGTGGGCAGCCCGGGTTCGATCCTCAGCACCACGTACAAATAAAACTCATTGAATAAAACGCATTGTGTACAACTAAAGCAAATAAATAAAAATATTTTAAAAAAATGTCTTTAATTGTAGATGAATACAATGCCTTTATTTTATGTATTTATTTATTTTTTGATGTGGTGTTGAGGATCAAACCAGGTGCCTCACACATGCTAGGCAAGAGCTCTACCACTGAGCCATAACCCAGCCAGATATTTTCCACTCTTTAGTTATGAGACTCTTTCCAAAATTAGTTGGAATATCTAGGCTTGATATCTATTGTTGATTGAAGAAACCTGATTTTAACGTAGAAACTTGAATTCTTGAAGCAAATGCTGTGTTTGAAATGTATGTGACGGGTTAGCTTTCTTCTTAAAAATAAACATTTTTATTATGGGACATACACAGAGAACAGTGTACAAGGTTAGGATGTGCAGCCCATGGATTTATCACAAAGTGAACATTTCTGTAGTCCCCACTTACACTGAAACAATTGGAAGAGAATTTAGCAACTACATGTGACCTGTATTCCCACACAAGGTCCAGGAGCAAAATGGGCAGAGAGATAGTTGTGACAGTTGGAAAACCTTGGATGAATTAGGCAGTAGTTTTGTACCAGAATCTATATCTGAGCGGAGGATTGTATGCTAATTATACAGGAGTGTGTCTTTGTTTGGGATTGACATATATTGGGGTATTTAGGGATGATGAAACATCTGTTGCTGGTTTTAAAGGATTCAGAAAAGGAATAGCTATAATGGAGACAGAAAAATAGACAACAACGGAACAAACAGTAAAAGGTTAATAGATGGGGAATCTCTAAGGGAAGGGGTACTTGAATTCTTTGTATTGCTTTGGAATTTTTAAAGTTTGAAGTCATTTCAGAATAAATTGTTTAAAAAATCAACTCCAGGTGGATTAAAGATTTTGCTTTGGTTCAGATATGATTTGATGTGTCTCTCAATGGGTTCATATATTGATTTTTTTTTTTTTTTTTTTTTTTTGTACAGGGGAACTCAGGGGCACTCGACCACTGGGCCACATCCCCAGCCCTTTTGTGTGTGTGTGTGTGTATTTTATTAGAGACAGGGTCTCACTGAGTTGCTAAGTGCCTCGCCATTGCTGAGGCAGGCTTTGAACTTGCGATCCTCCTGCCTCAGCCTCCCAAGTGCTGGGATTACAGGCACTCCCGACCACGCCTGGCTCTAAGTGTTCTAACAGTTAAAAAAAAAAAATAATGTTTCTGTGTTCCTTTAAGTCCTGGATTTTTTTTTTTTTTTTAAATTATGTTTTAGTTGTAGTTAGACACAATACCTTTATTTTATTTATTTATTTTTATGTAGTCCTGAGGATTGAATCCAGGGCCTTGCACAGGCTAGGCGAGCACTGTATTGCTGAGCCACAACCCCAGCCCCAGGTCCTGGATGGTTTTAAAGATGATGGGGCCTATATAGGATGACCTCCCAGCGGTCCACCTGAAGTTTCCATGCATTGACCACACATGTATGGTGGGATTACTTCTGAAAGGAAGCTGTGTTCTCTGCCCATGTCATTGGGATGAATAATGTCACCCACTGGTGATGTTAACTTGGTGTGATGTCTGCCAGGTTTCTCTTCCTTAAGTTCACAGTGGTTTCCCTCTTTGTAACTGATGAATCCTTGGTGGGGAAGTATTCTGAGATTACACTGATATGCTAGTCCTCATCTGTCTTCCTCCCAATAGCATTTTAACTTTCACTGCTCCTGTCTGAAATCACCACATCTAGAGTGGTTTTCTGTTTTTTTTTTTTTTTTTTTTTAGGTGATCTATTTTATTATTTCTTCTAAATTTATTACTTGGCATTGAACTACAAGAAATAGGCTTCCTTTTTTATTCATTCATTCATTTGTTTATATTTGCCTGGACTCATGTACTCCTATTGTATTTAATGTGCTGTAATCCATTCTTTATTTTGATGCTCATGTTGCTTTATTTAGCAAGAGGAGTCCCTTCAAGCTGACTTCTGTGTCCTTTTCAGTGGAATGAATATTTTTAATCATTAGGTAGCAATCTTCTTCATATCTGATAATAATTTTGCTAAGGTATATTTTATATAATATTAAAATAATTAGGCCAGCTATTTTGGGGTTTTCTTTGATGTTTATATACCTAATATGTCTTTTTTTTCTATATGGTTTTAATCTTGGCCTTATTTTCATGGTTCAGATGCATCTCTTGTAAGTAGAATATAAAGATTTTTAAAAGCTCAATTTAACAATATTTATCTATATTTCAATTGGTGTTTAATCCATTTGCATTTATTGTTATTATTGATGTATTTAGACTGGTTCTACTGTCTTATTTATATTTTGGTTTATCATACCTTTAGGCTATGCATTTTCAAATATTTAAAAATATTTTGAATTGATACAGACATACTCTACCAAATAAAACATGACATTTAGTATAATCTCCCCTCTTTGGGTTTCTACCTACTGCCAATACTGCCATATTTGTCTCCTGTAGGCTTTTAAAAATGTTTTATTTTTGAAGTAATTTCAGGCTCACAAGAAGTTGCAAAAATTAGTACAGAGAGGTCACATCATAGTGGTGATGTCTTACATAATCATAGCACATTATCAAAATCAGAAAATTAATTGACATGATACAATGAACTAGATTACAGAACTCACTGAGATTTCACCAGCCTTTGTTCTTTTTTTTCATGCATGATTTTTGGATGTATATGTGTGTCTAATTGTATACCAACTGATCCCATGTATACACTTAAATAACCACATATAATCCAGGTACACAATTTTCTGTCACCATGTCCCTTTTTATAGTCACATTCCGTTTCCCTTCACCTAACCCTTGGTAATCACACATCTATTTTCCATCTCCATAGTTTTCTCACTTTGGGAATGTTATATAGATGCAATCATACAGAATATTGCCTTTAAGATTGACTTTTTCCACTCTGCCATCCACATTGTTCTATGTGTCAATAGCTCATTTTAAAAATTGTTGCATAGTATTCCATGGTAGGGAAGTACCAAAATTAGTTTAACTATTTATTTGTTGAAGGAGATATGGGGTATTCCCAGTTGGGCTATTGTAAATAAAGTTGTTATCCCCGGGCGCGGTGGCGCATGCCTGTAGTCCCAGCATTTGGGAGGCTGAGGCAGGAGGATCATGAGTTCAAAGCCAGCCTCAACTCAGTGAGACCCTGTCTCTAATCAAATATTTTCAAAAAAAGGGGGCAGGGAATGTGGCGCAGTGGTTGAGTGCCCCTGAGTTCAATCCCTGGTACCAAATAAAAAAATAAATAAATAAATAAATAAATAAATAATAAAGTTGTTATGAGCATTGTGTGTATGGTTTTCAAGTGAACATAATGTTCATTTCTCTAGACAAAGACAACTACCAGGTATATGATTGCTGGGTTATATGGAAAGTCTAGGTGTAATTTCTTAAGATATAGCCAGACCGACTTCCAGACTGGCCATATATGTTTGTACTCTCACCAGCAGCATGCAAGGGAGCCAGTGCCTTTGCATTTGGTATTATCACCATTTTTAGATTTTAGCTGTTCTGACAGATATGTAGTGATATCTCACCAGGTTTCCATTTGCTTTTTCCTAATGTCTAGTAATGTTTAACATGTTTTTCTGTACTTATTGGCTATTCTTATATCTTCTTCAGTGAAATATCTGCTTAACATTTTTCCTATTTTCTAATTTTATTGTTTTCTTACTACTGAGTTTAGAAAGTTGTTTGTAGATTTCAGATGTGAATCCCATGTTGAATATGTGATTGGCAGATATTTTCTTTTAATTGGTGGCTCCTTTTTTCTTTTTCTGTTCTTTGCATAGAGTCTTTTGTAGAACAAAAGTTTTAATTTTCATGAGAGGCAATTTGTCTGTTTTCTCCTTTTATGTCTCATGCTTTTGATATCATGTCTAAGAACTCTTCACCTAATCCTGGGACACAAAGAATTTCTCCTATGTGCTCTTCTAAAAGTTTTATAGTATTACATTCACATATTATATAACCTTTTAAGATTTAGAATTTTAATTTTGGCTATAACAGATATTATTTTATTTTACTTTGATCTTAGCTCTATTTTTATTAGTCTATTTTAAAATAACACACTTCAGTGAGGTATTTAATCACCTTTAATTTTTCTATGTTTTCAACATTTCTTGAATGATTATTACAGATAAGAAAAGTCAAATTGTTTTTCCTAGTCTCTTATAGAGTTACTCAGTATAAACTTCTGGGATCAGACATATAAGATCTGCCCTCACCCCAACCCATCAACAATCCTCCCATGGACCCCAAATTAATGTCCTATAATTTAATTCAATTCTGACACTATCTGCCAGAGATAATCTCAAATCCATAAGTTAAGGGCTTAGTTCCACAAGACTGCCACTTCAAATATTAGTAGTAAGAGGTATGCTGCTACCTATATGCCTGACCAACTTGCTGTAAATTAAATTAATCAAACACCTTCTGGGATTTGTTTAATTTGTAAGAGTGGATCATAGAACTCGGGGGGAACACTTACTTATGTTTATCTATTATAAATGACATATGAAAGAGATGCAAAAAGCTAGTTATATGGGAAGGGATGAGGAGCTTCTGTGTTTCTTACTGCCACCTTCCAGTCACCTTCATGGGTTGAGCAATCCAGAAATTCTCCAAACTCTTTTTTTTTTTTTGAAAGCTTCATTACATAGGCATGGTTGATTACAACATCGACCACTGAGAATCAACTCTGCTTTTATTTCCTCTTCCTTTTCTCCTCCCTGCAGGCTGAAGAATGGGGTTGAAAATGTTAACCCTTTAATTATCCTGGATCTTTTTGGTGATTGACCCCTGTCTTGAAGCTATCTATCTAGAGTCTTCCAGCCACCAGTCAGCTCATTGGCATGCAAGAGACAGTCTTATCCTTGTGAAATTCCAAGGGTCTCAGTGCTCTGTACCAAGAACCAGAATGACAATATTTCCTCCAAATTATTCATCTAAGACTATTTTCATTATGTGTTTTAATGACAAGAGCTTCTGACACCTTGTAGCTCAGTGTATTTTTATTGTATTAAAATGATAGGTTGGCCTTTCCTTCCACACTTTGAAAATGTGAGTCCTCTTGTATTTAGTGTTATTGTTGGAAAATCTGGAGTCAATCTACCTCCTGTCCTTTGTAGATAGCCTTCTGTAATCTGTATACATTCTTAGAAATTTTTCTTTATCTTTCTTAAATTTTACTAAAATGCATTTAGTTGGGAACTGATTTAACGTTTCTTGCTGGATCCCTATGTAATTTTCAATCTGAGTCTTTATTTTTGAGCTTTTATTTCTGGGAAATTTATCTCCATTTTCTTCTCTCCATTGAAATAGCTCTTTCAGTTTAGAATTCCTATTAACTGCACGTTGAGGAGATTATTTTTAGAGTCTTAGTTTACCACCTTTGGAGGTTTGTAGGCAGGGGATGGGAAAATGAATATCCTAGGCTAATTAGTCCCCACATGTTTTTCTCAGTTCCTGACTAGCATCACTTTCTATTATGCCCTTATTTTACTCCGGTGGACACTTGAACCAGAATTCTGAATCACAGCAGGTGAGGGGGAAGCTCTGTTTGTTCAAGGAAAGGGCAAGAGAGGAATAAGAGCAAAACTTTTCAGTTTCACCATATCAGGCTTTTCAGGGTTTCTTGTTCTCTGGTCAAAAACACCAGCCAATCATCACACATCTGAACAACTCTTCTAACCTCAAGAATTTGCATAGTTTTCTCTCTAATTTCTTGAGGGTTGGCCTTGGGTTTGGGAGCCAGAAACCTTGCTTGTTCAGGATTAGAATATTTTGGTTGTCTTTTGGTATTTATTTACAGCTGAACTGAAATATATTTAGAGACCATATGTTGCATGCTTTCAACGTTTATTTTTGCAAAATTTTCTCTGTGTGCTTTAAAAGAACATGTATTTTATACTTTTCGTTTCCAGTGTTTTATGAATATCCATCCACTGGTAAGTTTTCTGATTGTGTTGCTCAAATATTCCCTACTTACACTGTAACATTTTATATGTTAATTTGATCAGTTACTGAGAGATTTGTTGTTAATATATTATATGATGATTTTGGTTTTTTTTTTCTCTATCTTTTCCTATTATTTTGTCAACTTTTACTTAGAATGAGTCTATATTATTAATTCTTATGTATGAAGTGTGAGGCTCATCATTGTGGTTTGATTGCATTTTCCTGATGACTACTGAACATTTTTTTGCATATACCTATTGGCAATTGTATATTTTATTTTGATACATGTCTACTTAGGGCTTGGTGTTTTGTTTTGTTTTTATACTATTGAACCCAGAGGCACTTTTCCACTGAGCCATATCCCCGGCCTGGTTTATTTTATTTTATTTAAAAAAATTTTTTTGAGTTTTTTTGGCCCTTTTAAAATTCTAATTTGTTACATATGACAGCAGAATGCGATTCAATTCATAGTACACATATAGAGCACAATTTTTCATGTCTCTGGTTGTACACAAAGTAGAGTCACAACATTCGTGTCTTTATACACGAACTTAGGGTGATGATGTCCATCTCACTCCACCATCTTTCTTACCCCCATGCCCCTCCCTTCCTTCCCTCCCTTTTGCCCTATCCAAAGTTCCTCCATTCCTCTCATGCTCTCCCCCATCCCCATTATGGATAAACATCCACATATCAGAGAAAACATTTGGCCTTTGTTTTCTTGGGATTGGCTTACTTCACTTAGCATCTTCACTTCACTTAGCATCTTCACTTAGCACCCAACTCCATCCATTTGCCTGCAAATGCCATGATTTTATTTTCTTTTAATGCTGAGTAATATTCCATTGAGTATATACACCACAGGTTTTTTTTTTTTTTTTTTAATCTATTCATCTACTGAAGGGCATCTAGGTGGTTCCACAGTTTAGCTATTGTGAATTGTGCTGCTATAAACATTGATGTGACTGTCTCCCTGTAGTATGCTGCTTTTAAGTCCTTTGGGTATTAACTGAGGAATGGGATAGCTGGGGTCTCACCTTGTTAAGTTACTGATTCTGGCTTTGAACTTTTGATACTCCTGCCTCAGCCTCAGCCTCCTGAGCCTCTGGGATTACAGGCATGTGTCCCCCAAGTCTGACAGGATTTTGTCCATTTTCAATTGGATTATTTCTTTTCTTGCTGTTGAGTTTTTGCATTAATTTTTTTAATATTAACTCCTTATCAAATGTATGGCTTGTAACTATTTCTCTCCTATTCTGTGGGCTGTTTCAATACTCAGCTTGTTACTTTGATGCAATGCTATGTATCTCATTTTTGCTTTCATTTTTTGTGATTTTAAGGTCATACCTAAAAAGTTGTTACCCAGACCAATGTCAAAAAGCTTTGTCTGGCTGGGTGCACTCCTATTATCCCAGCAGCTTGGGAGGCTGAGACAGGAGGATTGCAAGTTCAAAGCCAGCCTCAGCAACTCGGTGAGGCCCTAAGCAACTCAGTGAGACCCTGTCCCTAAATAAAATACAAAAAAAGGCTGGGGATGTGGTTAAGTGGTTAAGTGCCTCTGAGTTTAAACCCTGGTACAAAAAAAAAAAAAAAAAAAAAAAAAAAGTAAAAGCTTTTTCTTTATTTATTTTGTTAGATTTATAGTTTCAAGTCTTATATTTACATTTTTTGTTCATTTTATGCTGATTTTTGTGGCTGGTGTGAGATAAAGTTCTAATTTTGTTCTTCTGCATGTGTATGTGCAATTTTCCTAATACTGTTTATAAAAGAGACTATCTTTTTCTCCTTTGTGTGTTCATGGCACTTTTGACAAAGATCAGTTAACAGTAAATTAATGGATTTATTTTGGGCTATGTTTGATTATGCATCTTTTTATGCTAGTATCATACTGTTTATTCTGTAGTATGTTTTTTAATCAGTGTGATATGACCAATTTTTTCCTTCTTGTTCAAGTTTGCTTTGGCTATCCTGGGCATATTGCGATCCTGCTCAGTATATATTCCATATGTATTTATTACTCCCTCTTTCATATTTCCCATCCTTCTGTTTTACTATGTCTCATTCTGTGTATTTTTTTTTTTGATCAGTTTTCCTTTTTATAAATTCTCTTTATCTGTGCCTACACAGTTGTTAAATGAATCCACTAAGTTTTAATCTCACCCACTATTCTGGATGATAGTTTTGTAAGAATTTATATTTGTCTCTTTTTAAAAAAAATAAACCTTTTATTTTAGAACAGTTTCAGATTCGGAAAAGTTTATAGAAAATTTGTGAATCGAGTGCAAAGAATCAACAGATACTCCAAACTCAGCTTGTCCTTTAGTTAATATATCATATTAATATGGTATATTTGTTATAATTACTAAAGTTTGTACTTTATTTGGATTTCCTTTGCTTTGACCTCGTGTCCTTTTTCTGTCTAGGATCACCCAGGACACCACATTACATTTTGTTGTCATGTCCCCTTAGGTCTCAGGTTTTCCTTGTTTATGATCATCTTGGAGTTTGGAGGAGCACTGCTCAGCTGTTTTATATGGGGCCTTTCAGTTGAGATTTGTCTGATGTTATTCTCATGACTAGACTGTTGTTCTAAGTTTGGGGAAGTGGATTGTGGAGGCCAAGGGCCATTCTCATCACATCACACTATGAATAGTGACCATGATGTACCGAATATTTGTGGCCTCCTGAAATACTCATATTTTGAGACCCAAATATGTGGTCGTATTTGGAGATGATGCCTTATGTGAGGCTTGGCACTCATCTAACCGTTCGAATTAGATGTAGTCACGAAGGAGGGTCCCTCATGAAGGGATCAGGGCTTTTGTGAGTTCCCCTGCTCTCTCTTCCTGTGTGCACACAGAGAAAGGCCACGTGAACACACAGGGGAAGGGCAGCGGCCAGAAAGACAAGAGAAGAAGCCCCAGAAGGTGCCTTGGTCTTGAGCTTATCACCTGGAAGATTGTGAGAAATGAGCTTCTGTTGTTTCCGTCATGCAGTCTATGTGGTATTTTGTTCTTGAAGCCTGAGCTAAGAAATGACTTATCGCTGTTTGTGTTAACTTTGATCACCTGGATAGGTAGTGTTCATTACATTTCTGCACCGCACACTTACATATTTTGGTCTCTTGTTCCATCTTGTATTCTTTGGAGAGAAGTTGCTCTGCATGGCCCACACATGGAGTGGGGAGTTAGGCTTCACATCCTTGAAAGTAACTGCATAATTTGGGGGTGGGAATTTCTTTTATACATGATGTTTGTCTCTTCTTCCTCATTTGTTTATTTCTTCAGTCATTTATTTACCTCAGTATCGACTTACTGGCATTTACTTTGTGGTTTGGGTTATAACCCAACATTACTCTACTTTGTTGCTCAAATTGCTCTAGCTTTGACCACTGGGAGTGTTTTCATCTGACTTTATGCCCCAACGACACACTCCATAATTGTGGACCTTTCTTCTTCTTTTTACTGGAACATTTCCTTGCCTCATGGCCTATGAATTTCTCCAGATTTATCTCTTTTCCCATACTTTAAAACTTTAATAAAACTTTACAATCTTCTGATTCCTTTGTAGCTTGCCAACTGTCACTTTGCGGTGATAATTAGAAACCAGATACACAAAGGAGAATGAAATTCACAGTACCTCTACCCCTGTTCTAGAGGCAGCAATTTCTCCAAGGATCTCTGGTTCCTTTTATTAGAGAACATTATTTAGAAACCAAAATCTTGGCAGTAAGTGTGTGTGTTGCTACCAAAGTGTGTTATTGCTTCTAGGCACTCTCAGGTGACTAAGTGAGAAAATGTATTTTAAAATGTGTGTACATACCTGTCCACACATGTTTTACTGGGTGACCATGTATATCTATGTCAAGTTAAACATGAGTTTGTATGTTGTCTCCAACTCTAAACTACCACCATATGGATTTTTTCTAGCCTTTTCCCCTTGCTTTCTGTCACCTCCTATTCCAACAGGGAGACATTTGACCCCCACTGCCTGTCACCCATTTACCTAATTGCCCAGTTCTGGTGTACATATGCAGTGGTTTGAGAATGGTTGACCTGAACCTCCCTGAGAAACAACTTTCGACTGGAGGATAGTACTTATGTATAGTTCTTCTTGCTGTTCTTCTTAGAGATTCTACTCAGTTCAAAGTTACTTAGGTCAGCATCTTTTCCCTTCACTCCTTTTGATGATATTGTTTCATACATTAGTCATAGAATTAGACTATTTTGTCATATTCTGCTTTCTACCCTGGGATTCCTTGACCTCCAAAATGATTTTTTAAAAAAAATTGTACACATTGAAGTTCACTGTTTGTGCTGTGGAATCCATGCATTTAGACAAATGCAGATTAGAATTGGCTGACTTCTGCACAGTTTCAGAATCCTTGAGAAAAGAGAACAACCACCTCAGATGACTCTCAACTTGAGGCACACCAAGAAAACCAGAAAGCCTTTATGGAAGCAATAAAAGCAGTGTTATCTCATGCAAAAATAATGCAAAACACATATGAAATTTTTCATGTTCTATGCAAATTAAAATGTAGATTAAAATGTAAAAAGATACAGGTGACATTAATGTCAATAACATATTTTATTTAACCCAGTATATAAAAATGTTATTTAGTATATTTACAAATGTATAAAAACCAATTCATAAGCTAGTTACTTTATTTGTAATAAGTTTTCAAAACCAGTATGTATTGTACACTTTTAACACAGCTCGGTTCACCATAGCAATAATTCAAGTTCTCCTTAGACAGACACCTTGGCTGGGGGCCACCTTATTGGACAGTTAGTTAAAGATTTAAAGGGGCCCTTATGTTCAGCAATCTTATTTCAGACTATGATGAAAATGAGACCCAGGATTTAATTTTAAGGTATCAGAGCTAACAGCGTAAATTTATTGGCTTGCTCAGTTTCAAGTTAGGGCCTTGTTAAGGAAAGTGTGGTTCCCTCGTGTCAGAGATGGAGACACCGGGGTGGAGGAGTGGGATAATATTTGCATGACAGGACTGAGCTCTCCGGGCCTACTGAAGCATCTCCATGCAGGAAGAGGAAAACCTTCAAAACTTTTGGAACCCCTGCAAAGACCTCACCCAGTACAGTTGTATGGTGAGACTGTTCTAATTCTCAGATTCAGATCACTGTGGCTCACTCAGCCCTCGTCGCAGGTGGCTGAGCCCACACCATGCAGGAAACCCTCTCGTTGGCAGACATGAGAGCTGGGTGTCGTTCATCTTTCTTTTGTTATTTTACCTGCTGAATGACCTTATTAGCTGTTTTCAGAGAATTTATTAAATGTAGCAATTCTTTATTTATCTTAATGGAATATAGTTTGATTTCATCTTTCTTTTCTCGACTGGAGGAAGGTTTAAGAATCGCACGGATAGTGTGGCTATTTGTCACCACACACTGAAAGCATCACCCGCTCACCCAGATCCTGTGGTCACACAAAGGAAAGAGCAACTGCTCCTGACAGAGCCTGCTTGGTGTCATCTTTCCTGCTCTTCAAGAATTCCATAATTTTTTTAAAAAAATTAAATTCAACAGATTCATTTGTCTGAAATGTGCCTTGATCAGATGATTATTTTCAGTAACTGTAATTCTAAGAAATGTGATTCTACCTTCTAGAACCTATGCTGTTCAGACACCAAGACAAGGACAGCCACACATGCCAACAATTATTCTGTGAAGAAGAGGGGAAGAGAGCCCAGCTGGCAGCGACACAGCCACCACAAGGGCGTGCTGGCTTCCTTCTCTGTCCCTGATGTGAAGCTGGGCTCCAGCACAACTTTGATGAAAACATTTTTGGATAAGCTTCTTCTCTGTCTGTGGGTATGAAGAGGCTCCTGGTAATAAACTTGTGGAAGTTAATCTGTCTAGCCCTGGCAAGACACGACATCGAACCCCACCCATCATCACCAGGACATTCCTGATCATCATGAATCATTCATTAATACAAAATGAAAAGGAGCACCTCCCAGGTCACAGGCTGGAGTCAGGCAGACGGACGTGGCATTGAGTTCTGGCTTCCTCCCTCCATGTATTGGCTCTGAAATCATCGGCTCCCATTAGTCACTGCCCTAGACTTCCGTTTCCTTACCTCTGAAATGGGGATGGGGATACGTGCTGTGTGTGGGTTGTTGAGAAGGGAGGTATGATGTGGATCAGAAGAGGTCATTGGAGGGGGTGGAACTGAGGAGAGAGTGACCCTCCTTTGCCTGCTCAGCCTTCTGTTTTCAGACCCCCACGAGTTCTCCTTCCTGGGTGGAGCCACAGTGCAACACTGTGGTCTCTCTGCCGCTCAACTCCCTGCTGGTTTCTGAGATCCTGATATTTTCTCCCAAGTGAGTCAGGTCACTGTGCTATTGGTCAGTTCTCATACTTCCAGGAACCTCCTGAGGTTGGCCTGTGTCTGCCTGTGGATGGCTTGCTGTGCACCTGATCTTGGAGTTCACCCTACAGTTTGCTCCTCTCTCTCTAGTTTCTAGAGACAGGGAAGGGTATCATAGGTTAGCCCCAAGATTTAAATTTGGAATGAGAAGTGGGAGACCCACTCCTATGGCTTTGATGTGGTTTGTCCCCCAAAGGTTCCTGTGCCGGAAGCTCGGTCTCCAGTGTGGCAGTGTTGGGGTGGTTGGAACTTTAAGAGGTGGGGCCTGGTGGAAGGGATGTAATTCTGTTGGGGGCTTCACCTGAATGGATTAATGCTCATCTCGTCAAATGGGTTTGATCTCATAGAAGTGGATTACTTCATTCAAGATGGATTGTCACAGGAGAGTGAGCCTGACCCCTCCCTACTCCCTTGCTTTTTCCCTTCCCATGTGACCTTTCTCTTTGCATGCACTGCTGCCTCATGATGCTATCTGCCATGAGGTCCTTACCAGAAGCCAGTGCTGATCCCATGCTTTTAAACCTCTTTTCTTGTAAAGGACTCAGCCTCAAGTATTTGGTTATAGCAACACAAAATGGACAAAGCACTCCCTTACGCCTGAAACTTATGCCATCTCTCTCCCCAGTCTTTATTAAGAGGTTTTCTATGGCGCATAGAGTGTTTTGACATGATTAATGAAATTCTTCTTTGTTTTCCATTCAGTTTTATGCTTAGGTATATGCTCTGATGTTCAGACCTTGGATAATGGAAGGTATGTGAAGGAATTCCTCAGGCCATGTGTATAGCACCGAAGGAGGAAGCTTGACTATGGAGCAGGCACACCTGCGTCCTCTCAGAAGCTAGAGGCACACCTCCGCTGTGAGCCAAGCTCCCTTCAAAGCACACTGGCTGCAGGCACTTCCTCTTCCCCGATATGGAGTGTACGTGAGCCTAGCACGAAAGAATCATGCCAGGTATGAGCAGCACCCCAAAGCTCCTAATATGTAGAACATACTGCTGAAAATATAGTGTGTATGTGTGTAAAACATGTAATCCTGAGTAGGTCTGAACACCAAGGTTCCTTGAGGGAGAGTTGAATGAGGAATTTGAATGAGTTTGAAACAATGAGCTAGGGTTGGGTTGTTGATGAGACACTATTTCAAAGTGAATAACTTTGAGAAAAAGATTGGTGCTAGGCCATGGTCTGATTGTTTTATTTCGCTGGGATTCTAGGGTAGCATGTGTTGAGTTATATCTCCATTGAAGAGGTAGGTTGAAATCCTAACCTCCAGTACTTCAGAATGTGACCTTGTTTAGAAAGAGTGTTTTTACAGAGGTGGCCGAGTTGAAATGAAGACATCCTGGTGGGCCCTGATACGGTATGACTGGTTTCCTTATGTAAAGAGGAAATTTGGAAACTGAGACAGACGTGCACAAAACATATATGATTAAAGGCAGCTGTGTGTCAATGGAGTAAAATTTGGTGTAATGCATTTGCAAGTCAAGGACACCAAAGACTGCTGGTACCCACCAGAATCGAGGACACTGGCCTGGACAGACTCTCTCTCATGGCTCTCAGAAAGACCTGGCTTTACCGATACCTCAGTCTTGGACTTTTAGCCTCGTACATGGGGCAACACAATTCTGTTTTTTAAACCACACATTTTATGGCACTTTGTTATGGCAGCCCTGACCCATGATTACAGAGGATAGTGCTGGGGGCGGGCGTGGGACTTCCTTAAAAGGAATGGAATTCCTAGGGAACTTTTGTCTTGGACCAGAAAGTGAGGTGGGCTCTAGACTGAACTATAAGAAGGTTCCTGCCTTCTCTGTGGCACAGGGAAACCTGAAGTGCTTCTACTTGGGGTGTTGCCCTGCAAACTTCTGCAGCCACAGGAAGGCTGGGCAGAGCCTTGGGCATTTTGTGGGTGAGTGCAATAGTCATCTAGAGATCCACTTTGACTTATGATGGGGTTACATCTAGTAAACTCATCTCAAGTTGAAAATATCCTTAAGCCAAGAATACATTTAATACACCTAGCCTCCTGGACATCCCAGCTTAGCCTAGCCTATGTTATACAGGCTCAGAAGACTGGCATTAGCCTACTTTTGAGCACTGGGGGAGAGTATGAAATCCACATATTGCTAGTCTGAGAAAAGATTAAACTTTAAAATTCTAAGTATTGTTTCTATTGAATGCATACTCCTATGCACCATGGAAAAGCTGAAAAATCCCAGGTTGAACCATCGTAAGTAGAAGGCCATCTGTTTTGTTTTCTGTGCTGTGTCTCCTTTCTTGAACCTTCAAGAGGGTCTCAATAAAAGTTTTATCTCTGTATCCGCTGTATTGTGAGGAACGATGCTCTTCCTCTGGCTGAAGTAGACAAGAAGTCAATAGAAGGAACCAGAAGAGAGATAAGGACAGGGCTGTGCCAGGGCCATCACAAGCTCAGCCAGCCCCATGGTGGCTGTGAACAGAGGAGTCTAGGGGCAGATTCTGGATCTCTGGAGGTAGAACTTAGGGAAATGCTCAGAAATATATTTGGGGAGTTCCTTGGCAATGGTTAATTGGGTGATTCCCAACAATCCATCTTGCTACACTTAAAGTGTATGTGACTCGAGACTTCTAACTCGATTAAATGAAGAGATGAGATTGCTCAGATGATGTCTAAGGACATTTCCAGGGTTAAAATTCTATCATTCCAATTAATAAGAATGACACTGAGCAGTGACTAACTGTCAAAGTCGTGTGCTTTTCATCTGCAGGGGAAGGAAAGCAGACTCTGGACCCTCAGGCTAGGCAACCAGGACCAACACAGGCCTGGTGCTCAGAAGGAGGCATTTACTGACAGCTTGAAGAAGTGACAGCTGGTAGCATATGGGGGAGGCACAATATTCTCATCTGAAAAACCACTGGGAGCTAGTCATAGGGAACTGGGTGATTTCTAAGATTCTCTTCAGCACTGTAATTCCATGACTCTGGGAAGGCCAAGGTACTGGTTAAGTATCAGGCCAGCAATCTGAGGCTATTGAGCTCTAGAATCCATCACTCAGCACATCTCAAGATCCCAAAGTAAGGCACAATTCATAGAATGGAACCAGCCTTTCCTGAGCATCCTCTTCAAGACAGGTGCTTCCTGGGCATGTGGAGGTGAGGAGGATGGACATGGTTTCTGACCTAACGCCTCTAATGGTCTGGTAGGAGAGACATATTGACACAGGTAAACTCACCAATGAATAACTACACACTGTGAACGGTGCTTACACTCTATCAAAGCATGAGGAGGAAGAACTAACGGGAGGAACCTACTTTCGCTTGGGTGATCATGTCAGATTCCCAAGCTTGCCCTAACAAATGATCAACAATGTGGCTCAGAACAATGGAAATTTGTGCATTCCTTCACAGTTGCTGGAGTCCAGAAGCCTGAAATTAATGTGATGGCAGGAACGTGCGCCCTCTGAAAGTCTTAGAGAAGAACCCTTCCTTGCCTATCTCCTTGGTGCTTGTGGTTGCTGACATTCCTTGGTGCTCCTTGGTTTGGAACTGTGTCACTCTAATTTGTGCCTCTGTCTTTATGTGGTCGTCTTCCCTCTGTAGGTGTCTTGGGTCTCCAGGTCTTCCTTTCCTTTAAGGACATGAGCTATTGCAGTCATGTTCCAACATGACTTCTTAACTCTGTTTCCAAATATAGTGACATTAGGTTAGGACTTTAACCCATCCTTTGGGAGACACAACTCAACCCACCACAGGGGTCAGGAATGTTTTTCCTGAAGAGGTGAAATTTGGTTTGAGATCTGTTAGAAGAACAAAGACAACTGGCTGAAGACCAAAGGGAAGAAAATTCCAGAAAAAAATAAAATGTGTAACAGGGACAGAGGTCTGAAGGAGCTTTGCTTGTGTGGGTTCTGAAAGAGCCCAGCCAGTGAAGGTGGAATGAAGTAAGGGAGAGAGTGGGACTGGGACAAGGTCTTGCATGCCACCTTAAGAGTTTGTAGTTTATTCTAAGAGGAAGAGAAGCCATTGAAGGGATTCAAAAGAAGGCAGGGTCACGTGAGAGCAGAGATGGGGCCTGCAGCAAGACTAGCTCCTTGGACCAAAGACTGGGTGGGGCTGTGGGACTGGGGATGCAGAAGCAGGAAGTCCCTGCAGGAAGCTATGGAGGTGGCAGGTGTGATGTAATACTGGTGGCCATGGATATGGAGAGACATGGATGATTTCTGAGATACTAGGAGACTGAATCCACAGGACTTCTTTGGACTGATTTATTTCTAATACAGCTCTGGAGGCACAAAATGGAAGTTCTAGAGCTCACATGTGGTTTTAAGTCCCTGAATAGTTTCACCCACATGAATCAGTAGTAGCTATCTAAGTGCTGGAGTCCAATGTTTTTGACTAGATATTGACCAAAGATGGCTCTCAGTTGACCTTTGACTCGAAGGAGACAGCGTTAGTTCATTCTGTGCTGTATTTTAATAACAGGGACAGGTCACATAAAAATCCCCAAGATTCCTAGTCACTTTTACAGAGTTGGGAAAGCCGGCAATAGCAAGGACTGCGATCTTGCTTGGCTCCAATTAGCTGGAGTCAAGTGGCGCTTTCCTCCTTTCTAAATACAACACACTCCCCAGTTGGTCGCAGTCTGCCCTGCACCCAAAAGCTTACCTGATTGACTTTATGTTTGCTCTTCTACCTATTATGATGACCTGGGTTGGTTTCCTTCTGTGTGACTCCTCTGCACATTCCTTTGTGAGCTCTTGTGGCTGTGGATGGATCCTTGAGTATTAGCGACTCAGAGTCAATGCCTTTCTCTCCAGAGGTTTTCTAAACTGGAATCAGAAGGAATACGACAGCACATCCTGAAGGTAAGTCTATGTGATTCCCATGGAAGAGGTCAAGTATTAAATTCAGTATGTCTTCTGCTTCTGTTCAGTCCTCCCCCCAGGAACTTCTACAGTACATCACGGCTGTCTTTCTAATAACTGAGGATGGTATTATGTGTACATTCTAGTCTGTCTAAGAAAGTCGGCAAATGTCTAGTGCATTTCTGGGGGATTCTCAAAAACATGATGACATCCCCCCAAATAAAGCTGTATTAAACTCCAGTGTTCGGGGAGTTTGAATTTTTGCATAAAACTAGGCATTTCCTAGTATTGTTGGAAAGGTGAGGCCTTTCAATAATTGTTAGTGCTTTGAAAATTGATTTGGATCTTTTCTCTATGAACTGATCCCTAAATTATGAAACCATGAGGAACTGTAAATTGTGAAACAAACAAACATAAAACCAACCTCCCCCAAAAAACTAACCTAAAACAAAACAAAACAAAAAAAAAATCTGCTCAGCTATGGGAACAAAAGTCTTCTCAGCAAAGACCACCTAAAATCTAATCCTCATTTCTTTAGATATATGACAGAATGAAATAACAAAGTGAAATAATCTTCAACCTGGCTTTATACAACCATGCTGTTGCATGTCTAAGTGAGTTTTTATTTACAGACCTGCAGCTAAAAGAAAATTCTCTTTTTGCTCCTGAAAAAGAACTAGGCTAGTCTCAGAAAGGAAATTGCTATTTCTACTTGTTTGTACTCTAAACAACAATAAAATATTTAGTGGAGCAAAATAAAAGAACAGATTACTGCTGGACTCCCAGAACTTTAATGGGTTTACTCCCTGCACCCTTTGACCTAATCATTCGACGTTAAGCCCCCAAAACAGGATAAAATGTACCACAAATTTTTGGCAGTTTGTTCCTAGTTGTAATTTGTGTCCTTGAACCAAGTCCAATGTTGGGGTGACATTTTTTGGTTCCCTTCTATGGTGGTGACAATGGCGTTTTGATGGAAAAGCAGGAAGGTAGCTTTATTTGTGCATAAGTTTCATTTTTCTTTAGAAGTAGAACTCAATAATACTGTTGGTGCTGGAAAGTAGAATTGTCTTATTGGAGTCCCTTATGTTTCTCAAGGAATATAATGGAGAGAATGTGGGGATGGTATGATTTGACTGCTGGTTTATCCAAGCTTGGTCATTCTGTGGAATCCAATAAATTGTTACCAATGGTCTTTCAGGCTGACCTTGGTCACAATGAAACAGCTTTCCTTTCTTCCTTTCTTTAATGTAATGCTCAAGTCTTATTATACTAAGTAAATATATACATAGATAAATAAACACATCAGCCATCAGGAAAACTGGTTGCAACCCAGAAATATGTCTTGAACAATGTCTTATTCCACTTTCTGTGGCTGTAATGAATGCCACACCCTAGGTGATTTATAAAGGTTAAAGGTTTATTTACCTCAAGGTTTTGGAGGCTGAGAAGTCTAAGATCAAAGAGCCATATCTGGTAAGGCCATTACTGCTGGTGAAGACTCTGCCCAGTCCTGAGGCAGCCCAGGGTGCTACTTGGCTAAAGAAGGGCATACCAGAGCCAGAGCCAGACTGGCTTTTGCAGCAGACCCACTCTCAAGATAATCCAGGAATGGGTCTCTCCATTAATAAAGCAGAGACCTCATAACCCAAATGTCCCATGAAGCTCCCACCTGATCCTACTTCTTTGACTTCACCATGGGGATAAAATTTCAGCATGAGTTTGGGTGGGGACATTCATCTGTCATAACATAGTGCACAAGGATCAATTTTATAATGGAGCAACTAATCAGTGAAGGTTGCACCTCAGATTTGTCAGGGTGCAAGGACATCCTAATCTTCATTGGCAAGAAGCCAGGGTTAACCTGACATCTAAATCAAAAGACCCACTTGGGGTCATCACAGGGGGTTCCCTTCCCTGCTGGTGGCATTCCTGTCTGAAGTTTAGGCTTTTGCTCAGCACACTTCATTGGTCTTTCCCAATTTGCACCACTTCCTCTATGCCCCCAGGGCCCAAGGAAGCCATCTGCAGCAAAATTCTCCTCCCCACCAGAAATTTGTCTCCCCAAGTGTGCTGCTAAGTCCTGGATAGAAGGATAGATTTCCTGCTGTCTGGACTTCTGCATCACCACGAACTTAACTGAACAAGCAATATCATTGATTTTCTCTGGGACCCTCCCCACTGGTTACAGAATAGATTTGGAAATTCTTTACTCACACCAACTAGGTAACGTTGGAGCAGCAGATTGGGGTGGAGGGAGGGAAGTGATGGAGAGTGAAATGAGCATTTTTCTTTTCCACAGCTGAAGACAAATAGCATTTACCTCCACTTGGCAACGTAGGTGTCTGAATGTGTTGGATTGTTAAGTGATGTTTGGGGATGTTGGGAAAGCCTGGCAAATGAGTCTCTAGTTCATATTCCTCTCCATTAATCAAAAATAGAAATGCTTTGCCTGCTTGCCTGAAAGTATCAACATTGTACCATTGCCCCACTATTGAGCATTGCTCAAAGGCCATTATGAAATAATTGAAAATGGGTGCTCATACCTTGGTCTAGGGAACAAGATTGCTCAAACAATGTGTATATATTGTGCATTTTTTCTTCTTCTTTTTTTTTTGTTTTTGTATCTCCCACACAGTCCAGTATTGAGAGAATATAAAAGACTGATGATCTTTTCCTTTGATGATATGAAAGACTGATATTTTTATATTTTTCATTGTTTCAGTGTTTGTCAACATTCTAGAAAAACATTAGCAAATAAATGGGAGAGGATATAGTTTACCTCTTGAGATAACGAGGAATGAACCCAAGGTGCTCAACCACTGACCTACAACCCCAACTCTTTTTATTTTTTATTCTGAAACAGGATCTTACTACATTGCCCAGGCTGGCCTTGAACTTGCAATCCTCCTGCCCAAGCCTCCGGTAATTTACTTTTCAAAAGGTGATATACTTTGTTTAATTTGGAAAAGAGAAAGTTCACTGTAGGCCCGTGTGGTTGGAAAGACTTTATTTTCCCTCTCTCTTCTGCCACCTGCTCATTCTCTGGGCTGTAGTGATGTCCTGGGCACAACTCATCCCTTTGCTTGCTGTATTTTACTGTGATTATAACTCAGGTGACCAGGTATCTTGGTTCGCCTGAACCAAGGTCTGGTTTATAACTGTTATCCCAGGATCATTACTAATAGTTTTCCCTTTGACTCTCAAAAGTGTCCCAGCAAGCCGGGGGCGCGGTGGCGCACGCCTGTAATCCCAGCACTTGGGAGGCTGAGGCAGGAGGATCGCGAGTTCAAAGCCAGCCTCAGCAATGGCGAGGTACTTAGCAACTCAGTGAGACCCTGTCTCTAAATAAAATACAAAAAGGGGGCTGGGGATGTGACCCAGTGGTCGAGTGCCCCTGAGTTCAATCCCCGGTACCACAAAAAAAAAAAAAAAAAAAAAAAAAAAAAAAAAAGTGCCCCAGCAGAGATGATAAATACAACACAAACATAAACTGAGAACCACAGAGCCTAGGTTTCCTATGCTGTTGCACTCAAATAAGTGCAATCTAGTGACCAAAAGTAATTAGGAGTGATTTTCGTGGCTCAGGAAGAACATGAAAGGTGATCTAATTTACAGTCTACAATGATGCTCTTTTGAGGTCTATTTTTTTTCCCCCCAAGTGTCTCTGAGAACTGTGGCTGTTGGAAAGACTTTCAAACATGACAGCCCTCTTTCCTGACACCCAACCCACATCTTTTGTCTCATTTGCTTCTCTTTACTCCTCTGTGTCTATGTGAACCCTCTTTCCTCTAGCCATTCTCTTGACTCTGCTTTACAAACCAGTCTGGATTGGGAGGGTGAGGGAAGAAAATCATCTTTACTGGCTAGACAAAACTGTTTCAAGTGGGCTGGGAACTCTCTGTCACCCGGGGATGGGCTGAGCGTCTGTATCTCAGTGGGCAGCTTGGTGCTTGGCACAAAGAGAGACTAGAAAATGTGAATGAGTGGAAGTGAATTAAGAAGGACTTTGACTTTCAAGGAGGAACAAGATGTGAATGTGTCGGGGTAGTTGGAGGGCATTCCTGGGAAAGGAGGATCAAGGTGTGTGTAGTTGTAGGTTTATTTGTCTGTGGTGGTGTTTTAGTCAGCTTTTCTTTGCTGTGACCAAAAGACCTGACAAGAACAGTTAGAGGAGGAAAAGTTTATTTTGGCTCATGGTTTCAGAGGTCTCAGTTCAAAGAGAGCCAACTCTATAGCTGTGGCCCCAAGGTGAGGTGGGACATTAAGGCAAGAGGGCGTAGTGGAGGAGAGCTGCTGAGGACATGGCCACCAGGAAGCAGAGAGAGCACCATTCACCAGGGACAAAATATAAACCTCAAAGGCACGCCCCCAGTGGCCCATCTCCTCCAGCCACACCCTACCTGCCCACAGTTACCATACAGGTAATCCCTACTAGGGGATTAATGTATTGATTAGGTTAAGACTCTCATAATGCAATCATTTCACCTCTAAACTTTCTTGCTTTGTCTTACATGTACTTTTGGGGGACATCTCATGTCCAGACCATTAAAGGTGGAATGGGCAGGAGGGTGGGGGATGGTGAAGGGACTGGAGACGTGGCAAGTGGAGACTCTGAGTGGGGAAATGTCAGAATCTACTCTCCACTTAATAGTGGCCTAAGAGTAGAAGGTCATTTGTTGGCTTCTGAAAATGGAGTCCACTCAAGGAGGGCTCTGAAAGCCTAAGAGAGGGAGTCTAGTAGACAGGGTGGATTCATGAAGTGGTGGAAGTCGTATTTTAGATAGATTAGTTAGCCAACTTTGGGGCACTTCATTGATACATTGGATAACATTGTAATGGATGAGAACATATCACAACTCCATAAACGGTGGCTAACATCACTGCCACTACCATCTCTGCTACCACCACCACTACCACCATTGTCATCACTATCATCACCATCATCACCATCATCACCATCACCATCACCATCATCAGCACCACCATTACCACCCTCCACCATCACCATCACCATCACCATCATCGTCACCACCATCATCACCACCACCACCATGATCATCGCCATCTGTACCACCATTACCACCATCATCATCACCATCACCATCACCATCACCATCATCACCACCACCATG